>JAINUG010000042.1:5199085-5579911 GCA_029706075.1 Aldrovandia affinis
GCCCTCCTGCCATTAACAATTAGGGGCCGGTGTGTTGGAGCCATTATGTCATTTTTGTTTGTTTTATTTTATCCTTATATAAGCTTGCCTAAAATATTATTTGTACATGCAGTTCCCCCATTGAACATTAGGTGGAGCATTTGGTTATTTAATGAGCTCCGGACTAATGAACCATAGGTGCGTGAATGGAGAAGAAGCCATACAGGTTTGAAACGCATATCAAGGTTCAATGAAACGCATATCAAGGTTCAATGAAACGCATATCAAGGTTCAATGAAACGCATATCTAGGTTCAATGAAACGCATATCAAGGTTCAATGAAACGCATATCTAGGTTCAATGAAATGTAGCGCGACTGGCGTGCTTAATTTGAATGTATGAATGGAAACATACTAACTATGGACCTAACTGTTGTTATGAACTTATGCTAAGGTGAGCATGAATCAGCCTGTATTTGATGGGAATAAATGGAACACAGCGTCCAAAGATAAGGATTGCATTGGACAATGTTTGTTTGTGAACCCTGATTACGCGTCGAAAAAGCTCACTCCGTCCGCCCCTCGGTGACTATCAAATTGGTTGAAAGTCGCTGAAACAGTGTGAATTAAATGTGTACATTTTTGCGAACGTTAGCTACATATCCAACAACATGACATCATACTTGATAGCAAACGAACTGTAAAGCTGAATTAATTTGGCGATTTGAGACAGTAGATTGCAATGTTTTTACTAGCTCGTGTTAGCATAATAGTTAAGGAACTGGGCTTGTAACGCAAAGGTTGCAGGTTCGATTCCCAGGTGGGGCACTGCCGTTGTACCCTTGGGCAAGGTACTTAACCTGGATTGCTTCAGTAAATATCCAGCTGTATAAATTGATTGTATGTAAAGAAATGTAAACTGTGTAAGTCTGCTAAATGCCTGAAATTTAAAAATGTTTTAATGTAAATGTAAGCTCAAAGTAGCCATGTAATCTTACCTCTGCTAGCTAACCAGCTACAATAACTGTCATAAGAATTAAAGTCAGTACTAAAACCATATATTTTTTAAACCGCACTATGTCCACATAATAACATAATTTATATAAATAACAAATTGTATCTGTTGTCAAATGTATGGATATATCATCTTTCTTTCTAGTTAACTTAGCTGCTTAACGTTAGCTAAAAAGCCAGCTATTGCTGACGGCACCCTGTCGAGCTCTGGTTACTTAGCGATCACTTACCGGTCCCATTTTTAATTAATTGTCCTTTCTGAAGTCAAATATGTTATGGTCTATGGTGATTTATAAGTCCCGTATATGACATGCATGAAACAATGCAATCTCTACCGAGTTTACCAAGCTAGCTACTATAAAAAAGAACTGCAGCTAACGCTACATAAAAACACGTGTATTCCTGCGCACGGCAGGAAGTAGCAAGTTACGTTGTCACATCTATGGGCACGCTGGCAATCGTCTCTACCATAGATATAAAGACGTATATCTACGATCTCTACCGTAGTTTATGGGTTAAGGCTGTATTCACAAACACTACCACCTAGTGGCATGGCTGTCTCTCGGAGCATTCAGTGTCACAAAACGACTATTCATAATGTAATTCATGAATCGCCTTAAATGCCTATTGTGCCATAAACCTTGTTTGTGGCATTGAACCAATGTCAAAAGCACATCTTTTTGGTTTCCTTGCAAGTTATTGAAATAAGAATTCGGACTTTTCCTAAAAAACCCAGTTTTTTTTAAGTGGTCAGCGATTCTTATTTTGTGTAATAATCGGTTATCAATAGCCACAGTAGACGTGTCTGAGCAAATCAAACGTGGTGTGGGTTGGGAAATAAGTATATATATATATAAAAAAAAATATAAAAAAACTTCATACAAAAATGTTGCCAACGCTTGCATTAATGAAAACAACACAACCACAGCTTCTGCTTCTGAGATTTATTTACACATGGAAGTTGTCACTATTGGTCTTATATCAAGGAGATATTTCATTTATTTACAATTGATTTTATTATACAGTACCTGTAGTCAGTATGAAAACTGTACAATAGAGAGCAAGAGTAGAAATAGAAAAATGCAGACTAAATGATTCGATGTATAAATTAAAATTAAGATACAAAGGAGCGGTATTGCCAAGCTAAATACAACTTTCCATAAAAAGAGAAAACAGACTTGACAAAATTCCAACATGAATATGTATGTGGTCAAGTACGGTAAAATAAAGTACAAACAGATTCAACGACATACAAATAAGACGAATACACTAACCACATATCTGCATATAAAGATGTCTCTAGATGAGTGTTATGTTGCTTAAAGATGAAGAAGTCTTAAAAAAAAGTAACTCAGTACTGTATCTTTTACCACCACACGAAGCATAAAAATAATTTATACTGTGAATGCTGTAAATCTCTTGCATCATTACCATTTTCTAAATACACTGTCAAAGCTGCATGTGTAACATGTTCATAGTAGCAGACCTCACCAAAGCATAAGCTGTCACTTCTACTCAGAAAAGCAAAACATAGACCGGTTTTAATAGTTAAACACTGAAATCCCACGTGCCACTCCAAGTTCTCTATTGCACTTCATAAAGATCTGTTTCTGTAGAGCAATTCCACTTACGCTGACTAAATCCAAACAAGAAAGAAAAAATCACGCTCCAAATAATTTTTGCTTTTTTTTTTTTTTAAAGCCATATCTCAGGTTATCGTATATATCATTGTAAAGGGGTGGGGTGGGGTGGGGGTGCACCTTCAGTTACCTGTCAATTAGCACACTCAACATCAAAAGCAGTTCATTTCATTTCAGCCACCATCAATAGTGTTTACTATAAGGACAGTACACATCCCTTTGTATGGGGTTCAAGTGCAGTGCAAGTTAATAAGCATACATTTCATGTTACTATAGCCTTGGATATAAGGTAGGTATACAATTTTGGTGCAATATTAATACATATTCAAACATTTTAAAATAAGATTAATGCTCTTATAGGATTGGTCCATCAAAAGTCGATGCATCTGCTGGTATGTCGATTTATTGGAGGGATTTTCTTTCCAGATAGGTTATGCTAATATAATTATTTTTAATAAGTCCACAGGAGTATATCATCAACATAAGCTGACATTTTTATTTTTTCATTAAAAGCATACTTTGGGCTGGTGATACTGACACTTAGGTTTATTCATCCCCCGTATCTCCTACAAGGACTCCTGCTTCACTTCACAGCTCCCAACATCCATGTGTTGTCCCACCCTGCAGAAACTCCCACTTCAGTAATACTGGCGATGGTGATATAGGCTTCAGTCTTCAAGTATTGCTTCACAAACTTGTAGTGAAAATTATCTCATGGTTGCCATTACTCCTAATCCTCCGTTGCGGTCGTCGTCTCAATGGGATCTTTAGAGGAAGGGCCTATCCAACTGTTGTTACACAGTTCCAGGTGCAGAACGGCTACGTCATTAGCTTTTTAGCGCTGGGCTATTGTTTTTGTCCATGTCCTTGTTGTCCTTCATCAATGCAGCAAATACCTGGAGAAAAGAAAAGCACAAGACAATTCTTCAGTTTTTTATAAATTATTCTGTACTATCTGTACTAATATAATCAACACACAACTTAAAGAATGCACCGTCTGACATGGACCGTTTACTCTTTATTTAATCGATATATGGTAGTAATAAATTGATCCTGTAGGTGGTGCTGTGTGCGCTTACAAATATACAGAATATGGCCCTCCAGAAATGTCAAAAATCTCTGATGTACTTGAGAAAAAATATTTAAACATTCCTTAAACCATCTGGAAAAGTTAAGAATGGACTAGAAAATCCAGCCTCAGCACTCCATGGGCAACTAGAATTTCATACTGTTCTGGAAACCAGTGTTCCTTTTCTGATTGCTGTTGCCGCCCTAACACATTTGATGCACACACAGATAATTGCATGCCATTTGTTAGAAATTCTGGGAGCACCTCCAAATTCACACAATGAACACAAAAAAGAATTCAAGCTCAATAATGGAATGTTTATAGAATCTCTTTAACAGGAAAAACATGCTCTGTGTATGTGTGTATGTGTGTGTGTGTGTGTGTGTGTGTGTGTGTGTGTGTGTGTGTGTATATATATATACACCTACTTTTATACATTAATGTATTAATGCACATCTTGTAAGTCACTCTGGATAAGAGCGTCTGCTAAATGCTTAAAATGTAACGTATACTTACGTTCTTACACATTGATGCGTACGCATTTGCAATTTAAACTTCATGGGTGCTTAGATATTGCTGTGAATAATCATGGAGGAACCATTTTTATTTTATTCTCAAAACCACAAAATGGGTGTTCATGGGTGTTTTGAAACAGCTTTGAATAAAAATCTATTGAAACAGGTTGAAAATGTTCGCGGTGAAACCCTGTCGCAACCCGTCTTTAAAAGGTGGCGCTGTGAGTGTTCAACTCCAGAGAAAGGCACTCAAATGATATTTAACCTGGGAACCCTGAATGGAAGAGCGTATTTTCAAAGCCATGATCAAACTGTGAGACCTTTTTTTTCTGTGAGTCTGCGGTGTCATACACAATATAACTGCTAACCATGTAATGTGGTGTAAATAAACCGAAACGTTTCACATTCGTTTCTATTTAAGGCTGTGCACGCGACCCATTTATTTTGGGATCGAACCCATGACGCTCTTCAGCGAAACTGTTTTGTAAACGTTGAAAAACACAAATTCGGGAGGACTGACAGCTCCTTGTTCTCTGAATGAGTTGAGATCTCCCCACTAAAGACTGCAATCTCGGGACTTTCATTTTCAAACCAGCTGTGACCCTGTAGACTCTCCAGTGTAGAGTGAACAAGGCCAGTTCCATTGCAGTAGAAAAAAGTCCCAACAGCTTGCATATCATTACATTACACTGCATTCATTTGACACAGTTCTTCTGTGGTTCTGTGTGGCTCAGTAGGTTAGAGCATGGCGTTGGCAACGCTTAGGTTGTGGGTTCAATCCCCACTGGGACCACATATACTGAAAAATGTATGCGTTCACTACTGTAAATCGCTTTGGATAAAAGCGTCCGCTAAATGGCATGTATTATATTATACTATTAACAAGGCCAGTTCCAAGTTCTCGGAAAGTCCGTCGTCCTTTCAAAATGTGTCCCGATGCTAAGTGGGATGAGCGGCCGTGTTTGTGCCCACCTGCGCCCACTTCTTGTTGCTGCTGACCATCGGCACAGCGGCGATGCAGCTGAACAGCCTCTCGCAGGCCATGTCGTCCGGCAGCCGGGTCAGGAACTGGGCGATGTGGATGAAGTCCATCTGCAGCAGCACCTCCTCGTACAGGCGCAGGATGCCCAGGCCCGTCCGGAACAGGTACTCCTCCCCGTCCCGGCAGAACACGTCCCACACGCGGCACGCCAGGTCCAGGGGCAGAGACTTACTGTACAGAGTGAAGATCCTGCACACGCACACGAGCACACGCACACGCACACACACACACACACACACACACACACACACACACACACACACACACACACACACACACACACACACACGAACACACACGAACACACACGCACGCACACACACAAAGACACAGATGTACACAGACACGCACAAAAATGAATGCATGCACATTCAGACACACACACACACGAACACACGAACACACGAACACACGAACACAAACACATAGAGAGGCACACACAGATACACACGCCAGCAGATACACACACACAAGCAGACACAGAGGCACACAGAAGACAGAGGCACGCACACACACACACACACACACACACACACACACACACACACACACACACACAGTTGGCGGTCACATTGAGCAGATGTGGAAGCATCACACTGTGCAGACGCATGTGGAACCGCATGGTTCCAGCACACAGTGTGTGCTTAGCGCAGCGTGACAGACATGCGTTCCTGTGACCTGACCGCCCACCAACCCCCGCCCCCCGCCGCTTAAAACACCCAGGCTCACCATCGCGTCCTTTACAGCCAGTATTCACTCACCAGTCAATGAGATAGAGATCAGGGGTGAGGCTGTAACTCTGGAAGTGATTAAACAGTCGTGGGAGGTTTTCTTCAAAGAACACTTCAAACGCAGCGAAGTACTTCAGCATCTGTCCCCCCAAAAACAAAAGAGTCTGATTACAACTCTCCTCCAATCACACACACACACACACACACACACACACACACACACACACACACACACACACACACACACACACACACACACACACACACACACACACACACACACACACACACACACACACACACACACACACACACACACACACACACACACACACACACACACAGAGAGAGGCAGCAAATACATCACGGCCCCGCAGGACAAACCCGCTCAACACACAACAACAACAACAACAACAGGCACAGCTGAGGCCAGGAATGTGGCGAAGCGCCTGACTCTGACCGCATTACCAAGTCATGATCCACTCGAAAAAAGGCCATCTGGCAAGGCTTGTTGAGGAGGTTGGCAAAGGCGATGAACGCGTCGGCCTCTTCCAGGTTCAAGATCAGCACGGCAGCGATGAAGGACATCCCTTGGACCTGGTGCAAAGGAGACGTCTCCCGTTAGCACTCCGCTCTCAGCCCTCCCCGGGGTCGCTAACGTCCTTCATCTCATTTTTTAATATATTTTTTTAAATACATTTTTTCCAATTTTACCCCGTTTTTCTCCCAATTTGGTAGCCAATTACTCCCGCTGTGCCTAGTTCAGTCCCCTCCCTCGTAGTGCGCTGCCATAGCCCTGTGACTGGCAGTGACAAGGGCGAAGCGCTGCCTCCTCCGAGACATCACTCCGAGACATCACTGTAATCGTCGTACCCCAGAACCACTCCTGTCCCTGGAACTGTGACAGCCAATCCCTCGCCCTCCCTGACACGCCCCGGCCAGAGCCAGAGCCGGCTGTGGCGCGACGGGAATTAACCCCGCCAAAAATGATCAAGAGCGCCTTGGGTTCATGTTGACATTTAACCAAAAGTGTCCTTTTTCCCCCGCTAGTTTTAAAAATTTTATTTCAGATTTTACCCCCCGTTTTTCTCCCAATTTACTAGCCAATTACACCCTCTATTTATTTCAATTTACCTTCCCGACACAGGTCCGCCGCTCGTCTCTAAGAGGCAAGCTAATTCTCAGAGGGCAGCGAACTCCGCTCCCTTCAAGACGGAATTCCCCACCCACGTTCTGGAGACTCCTTTACGTGCTTCACGGCTCACCCTCCCCCTGGGGCGGACAGCCAAACGCCGCCCCCGATAGGGGCTGACGACCAGGGCCGGTCTGGAAGAGATGTATTGCAAACTGCGTCCCTGACAGGCAGTGCACACCGTATTGGACCAACCAAAACAAAATATGGTGCGTTATACCGCTATGCTATCCGCCGCCCCACCCTCTAGCTTCTTTAATAATTGTTTTCTGTGGTTCGTCTCATCCGCCATATTTTGCCATAATGTCAATCGGCAGATTGGAAAGTGAAGGGTTTGGTGCGGCTTGACCTTTGACCTCCCTGGCAAGTGCATGACACTTAATATATAATATATGCCATTTAGCGGACGCTTTTATCCAAAGCGACCTACAGTAGTGAGCGCGTTGTCAGCGCCACGCTCTACCTCCTGAGCCACGCAGAACCACTTACATATCCCACGTCAGGTCTGTAGCAGGTGTAGGCCCCCAGCACGCTGTGCAAGAGGTCATGGTAGGGCCCGCCCTGGTGGAGAGAGGAGCGTCAGTACAGGGGCCAGCTCTCTCGCATTCAGCCAACACAAGCAGGCAACGGGAGGAGCACGCGCAGTACCTTCTGAAAAATGAAGAGGGACGGGAAAGTCCGCGATATATCCAGTTTGATCAAATCCAGACTCGACTCCCTGTCTGCGAGCGACGCTCCTGAGTCTGACGTCCCCGGAGAGAGAGAAGAAAAGAAAAGATGAGAGAAAGAAAAAAAACAGCTGTTGAGTGTAAAGGGAAAGAAATCACAGGAGCGGAATTAGGCCGCGTTAATAAGGACGCAGACGGGGAGAGGGATTGTGAATTGTGACTGTGGGGATTCCCAGAAGCGGCGCTTCTTGGGCGCGTGGCGTAGCCGTCTCTGCGACCCCCCACGGTGACACCCCTCTCTGGCGCTCGGGGAGCCCCGCGCTCACGGCGCGTTAAGCCCCCATAATCTCCTGTGCGTGTGGAGACAAGAGCCGCAGCAGTGCTCGAGGCCCACCTACACGCCAGCTCGACGGCCTTTTAAAGTCCTCCCGCTCTGGGGAGAATACGCTGACGCTGCTTTTCGGCGGCCAATTCTGTTTTCGCGCATACCGTCGAAACTGCAATTCGCGACACGTCACGTGCGCCGTAGGAAAAACAACACCGACTATTCATGTTCAATTTAGAAACGCGGTCGTTGATTTAATGTCGTATGTAATGCTCTTGTCAAACAATCCAAGTCTGTGAATATCAACAACGAGCAAGCGGAGCCTGGAAAGAGACACGCAGTTCGGTTACATAACAGTCCCATGGCTCCCTGTAATTGGCAAAAACAGAGGGTTTCAAATTGAGTGCAGATGTCAGAGGAAGCAGTGAATAATTACTGGCAACAAGGCCTCCCCCCCCCCCACCCCACCACTGCAGACAGATTTCTCAACCGACGACGTAAGAAACGGGCCCTTTAACATTAAGCGCAGAGACGGACACAAACCCATCGGGCAGCCACCCGGAAAACGCTGCGGCGCGCGGAACATAAAGAGGCGGTCTGCCTTTCGAGCGCTTCTGCCAAACGCTACTGCCACGGCTCACTTCAGACAGGCGCGGCGAAGGGGAACTAAACGCTGGCCCAGTGCAGGAAGTGAACCGGAGAGAGTGAAGTAGAATGGAGGAAGTGCGAGAGAATAAAAGCGCGTGAGGGCACAGAACCAGTCTGACGTGTCGAGGAGGCCAGTGGAATGCGCCGCGCCGGTGCTGAACTTTCCGGCCCCCTCGGGCGGGACTCACCCTCTGCCTCGGTCTCACTCGAGCTGGTCTCACTCAAGCTCCTCCATCTTTCCTTGGCTCTGGAGAGGAAGATTTCATACAGCTCTGCGGAGAGGAGAGGAGAGGAGAGGAAGTTTACACGTCTCTCCCCGAGACGCTAATCCGATCGCGGTGTCCTTTTACACACTCTTGTGCAGAAATAAAAGCTTGTTCAGCCCGCGAGCAGGAATGCAACATTTTAGGCATTTATCAGACGCTCTTATAATCTTCTCCAATTTTAAGGATATTTAGCAATCCAGGTTAAGTACCTTGCTCAAGGGTACAAGAAGAACCTGCAAGTCACAAAAAAAAAAAGAAAAAACTGACTGAAACATAGTCCTAAAAGCTGTTTCTTATGACATTGGGAAATCTATATGAAATGCATTCATCTCACGTTTATCACTGTTATTAGCCAATCCTTCCGCATCATTCTGTCATTCTGTCATATAAACTTGTTCCTGCTGCCTGGAGTGTAGGTTTCCCAACTACTTCCTGGCAGCCCTGCCCATTCTTGGTGTCACAATCATCACCAATTCCACCCATCGCTAATTTACACCAAAATCGTCCTAATGTTATAACTATGTAGAGCCCTCGGCTGTGACGTTGCTCTTATTCCCCGCTGTTGGCGGGAACGGAAGGCCGTACCGTGGGTGATGTTCAGCTCGTTTCCGATGGCCAGGCTCCACACTTTCCCCCTGACGCTCGGCGGTAGGCCCTGCCACCACAGCTCTCTCACTCTGCGAGTGTTGCGCCTGTGGAAGGGGGGGGACGGGAGAGTCAGGCTCGGCGGGACATCTGACCCGACGGGAGGGGGCGGGGCGTGGAGATGGTGGGGGGATGGGGTACTCACGTGCTCTCCCAATTGGGGAGGATCTCTGTGTTCCAGATCACCATGGCGTTGGCGATGACCTCCTCCTGTTTAAATCGCTCTCTCATCTGCTTCTTCTTCCTCTGGGCCTCTTTCACCTCTGTGGAGAAGAACAAACCCCTGTCAAGCTGCCTGAACCTCACATGCATAACAGGAGGAGGAGCGTTTGAAGGTGAGAACAGGCCATTCAGCCCATTTCGCCTACGGGATAGAGTATCTATGGTCTTGAACACCTCAAAGGTCTTTCCTTCTCCTACATGGCCTGGCTAGCTGTTCCAAGCATTAACACACTGGTCATTGGTCAACCCTGATCCTGGAGGGCTGCAGGGTCTGCCTATTTTTGTTTTCACCTTAAATTCCACAACCGGTTCAGAACAATTAGGTGCCGACTAACAATAAAAACCAGTCGCATTAACAACTCTCTGTGTGAAGAAACACCCGATATCAGTACAAATAACACCTTTAACTAATTTCCCCCTTTGCTCCCTTGTTCTGCCGACAGGATTTCAATCCCAACGGGTACTGTATAGTACATACTGCGTTTAGTGTTACAGCTCATGTCACTATATATGTACGTCGCTCTAGATAAGAGCGTCTGCCAAATGCCTGTAATGTAATGTAATGTAATGTATATTCGACAATGCTACAGGCAAATATTGTTAATAGGAACAGTGTTTCTGACACCTCTTCCTAGGGAATGCTTGTGTCATTTCCTGCTGAGCCCTCAATTAAATCAGGTTTTACAGAGTTGTTCATTCAACACAGGTCTAGATTTGATGCAACTCGACAAGGCAGGGCGGTTTGTTTTAGTGGAGGCATTAGAGTAATCTATTACTGTACATTTGAGCCCCTTCAACCAATCACTTATACAGCTTCACCGATTCATTGACGAAGAGAAATTCGCCCGGCTCAAGTACTTGTAAAACTAGATGCGTTGAATTGACACAGCATTTTGAGGTGAAAATATTGACATAAAATGTTACATTGACAACTTCGTATTCGTGCCAACACACTTCCAACTACCACGTTTCTTCCAAAAGAATTATATAGTAGATTAAGTGTGGGTATGTCAAGTAAGGATCAACATTCAGTTACTCAACGAATACGGATTCATTCAGAGCCGGAACAAACATCAGTGCACATGGTGGGTCTCCGAACACTGTGTTAAACTGAACTACGCTTACAAGAAGTGGTCATCTTTTCTCAAGTTGGTAAGGTCACTCGCTGTAAGCCCAATTAGCCCTATACCCCATAATGTGGACGTCACAGGTTCCAGCCCGGGAATGCTATATGCTGGCTATGAGCCCTGCAGTGCCGGGACCTGACTGGCTTTGTCCTGCCAGGGGTAGGGTGAATTTGAGTTGGCCTGGGTTCCTCGGGTCACTGGACAAAATAACTGAACAAAGACATAATCCCAGTGCCAATCATGTATTGTTGAAATTTACATTTACATTTTACATTTAAAGCATTTAGCAGACGCTCTTATCCAGGGCGACTCACAATATGTGCATTAATACATGGTAGGAACAATCATAGTTTGCGCACGAGATCAGTGCAGTGATACAGCGATAGACATCGTTGCAGGCAGCTGCATACCATACCTGTAACACTGGGAAGGAAAAGGTTAGTAATTCTTATTTTATTTTATTTTTATTAAATGAGTAGGCAGGGATACATATACAAGACGTGTTGAGCAAGTAGGCAGTGTTAATGACAATTGGGTAGATGTACCGAATTCAGTGGTAGTGGAGTCTGAAAAGGTGGGTTTTGAGTCTCTTGCGGAAGATCGCAAGTGATTCCGCGGTCCTGACCGATTGCGGAAGGTCGTTCCACCATCGTTCCGCCGCCATGAGGGACTGGAGATCGCCATGATAACCCCCAGAGGAGAGGGGAGTCTGGACACTGGCTGGCTGCGTCCTACTGTGACTTATCAGCATCTCACCAGAGACAGAGACTTATCAGAGACAGAGACTTATCAGAGACAGGCGTCGGCTGTAACCCACCTCTCTTCTTGGCCTCGGCCACCATCTCGTCGTACTCCAGACGGTGGCGCTGGGCCTCCTCCGCCGACTTGGCCGGGAGGTTCCTGCGGACGGAAGAGGGCGGGAGAGCTGTGAGAGACCGCACATGCCCTGTCGGCAAACCGCCGCCCGACCGCGCGGGGCAGGAAGGCCGCGCTGTGGAACGCGACGCTCCTAAAACACAGTGTCGTGCGGGCGCACACATGGGAGAGTCCCGCAGGTGCACAGGGAGCTCAGACCGCGGTGTCGCGTTTCACCCGTCATTCATAGTTAATGAGTCCCGGGGCCTGCCAGGAGAGGGAGCAGAAGACGCGGAGTCCCCGGTGGTGAAACAGGAAACCTGTCTGTGTCACTTTTATTTATTCATCGCTGCTTAAAAATGCGACGTGTCGCTGTCCTGGCCCAGCGGCGCTCTGCGTGACAGCCGCGCGGATTTAAACGGGAACTGTGCTATGTATGTAACCTGTGTATGTACTACTGTTACTTTACTGGTTTTGAAGGCAATTTGTATTGGGAATGTTTGTGTTGCGGGAGGGGGGGCAGGGGGAAACGGGGTGAAAAAACACTATGTAAAATAAAAATATATATATTTTTTAAAAAAGGAATGGGAACTGTCGCCCTGTCGTTCTCCGGCCCGCCTCTGGGGGGCACTGTTTCCACCTCCCCGGCGGGCGAGGGAGGCCGGCACGTTACTCACGCCGGGCGGTCCTCCAGGATGAGCGCCGTGGTGGAGAGGGGCTCGAACTCCAGGTTTTTGCGCCGCCCCGCCTGAGCCAGGGATGGGGGGTTGGGGGCCTTTCCCGTCCGCAACTCGTACTCCTGAATGGACAGCGACAAGAAAACAACACCGTAAAAAAAAAACTGCGCCCCCGGAGGCAGGAAGAGATGCACACCCCGCGTCAAGCCATGTATTTTGCGGGGGTTTGCAGTTTTAGAAGAACAATGCATTCTGGGGCTTCTGGCTCTCCCCCCTTTAATGAATGTGCAACAGCTGACCAGCCTGAGGGAGATCACAAGGCGATACAGCGCCAGCAGGCTGGAATAAATATAGAACATGGATAGGGTATTGTGCGCTTCATTCATGACCCCGTCTACAGTGGAAAGTGCTCCTGAGAAAACTGGTCTCCGGAATTCATTTCTGTGGGGAAGGGGGGTACATGGCAGTCTCTATTTCCTGTGTTTTGAAGTTTCCTTTCGAACACAAAATGTCAGCGACTAGAACCGAAGATGCTTTCACCCAAATATAAACTAAATTTAAAGATTAGGCCTGGGGATTGAAGGCTTATTAAACTGCTTGGCTGGTGTTTCGGTGAAGACTCACATTTTAACTAAGAGAGCTCCTTAAAGCGTGCTCTTCAGCTTCAAAACATAAAACAGGGCATAAGCTCCCCAGTAACAGGAGCTCTGATTGGTTCAAACGGTAAAAGGTGGAATGCCATGTGTAAAACTGTAGGCAATCGAGTGTTCCCCTTTTACTCCTATAGTGGGCACAGGAACTGCACACACAGCACATAACAACTATCGATGGCATGTCGCTTGGCCGATTAACTCCCCAACAGTCTAAAAAAAAACTGTATCAATGGGATGTTTAATTCAAATGTCTTGCGATGAAAGCTGACCGCTCATATAGTACGGGGAACCCTTTCTACTATGAAATATTCATCTCACATTTCCGTCAGTATAAAGGGATCATTTGTTCTCCGGACATTCCTGCCACGGCTATACAGTTGCACACGGACGGCAACTGGGCTCGCAACACTGGAGGAACGGCAGCGTTTCGCCAAACTAAGCGAGGCCAAACAGCGAGCGCGGAATCGGGCAGGATTCATCCATCGCCCCCGACTCTGCGCTGTGATTTACGGGCGACTTTAGGAAGCGGCCGCCGGCGACGTGACACTGCGCTAAGAGAGTGAGAGGGCTTTGTGTCAGCTGTTGCTTAGAATGCACACAAACTCATTCATCATAAGGGCCCAACGCATGACACAACGGTAACCTTTCACAGCGCGGGGCCCTGGACATGCGAAGGTCGTCAATGGCCACACTGTACTGATGGGCGACACGGCGGGATATTTATGGGTGTAGTCACACGTTTTAATGAGCGCGATCTGGGGTGGGATGAGGTGAGGGCGGGTGGTGGGTTGTGGGGGTGCACATGAAGAGTAAGTATCTGTTTCTTCCATCGACGCACAACAGAAGCGCTACACAATGGCCAGAAAGGCGTGGGGTGCGTGTAGCGGTTCCTGCAGCCGGGCGCTTTGTCAAGCAGAGCCAACTGAAGATTGGCCTTGGCTCCTCCTGACATATTTTTAGGCTATTTATGTTGCTTGAAGAACAATGCCGTTTCAAGCAAAGCAGCAGGGCACATTTATTACCTCAGTGACAGCTGAGCAGAAAGGGTTCCTTAAACAAGCAAAGCTCCTGTATGCGCTCATCTGCGCCGCTGTTCTCGTTGAAAGTCCCTTTTATGAATAAACACTACACAGAATGATTCTGGCCTTTCTGCCAATGGATCAGAAAAGGTGCCAATGCTCATTACCTCGGCAACAATGACATAATGAACATTTCTTCATCTCGATTTGCTAGCCAAACTGTAAGAAACTGGCAGCCAGGCAGTATATTGTACCAGATCACATTACAAATGATAACGATATCCGCAAAGGGTAATACAATCTTAACGACTCACCCAAGATACTATAAAAGTGAGAGTATATCATAGATACGGTGAGATACATTTCATATCTAGTTGGCACAAACGCAAAGGATTGAGGACGACCACATTACAAATGTCCATTCGCAAATCGTGAATGCCTGATTGTCGCAATATTCTGGGCAAGCTAATAAAACAAATAAATAAATAATAATCACAATTCTTTTCATTACCTGCAAGCGTGTTGCCCAAAATCCCAAATTTGCACTGAGAAAATGCCACAAGTCATTTACACTGGGAAAGTAAAGTGACTTCCATTACCGCAATATGGTCTTTTTCTGTTCAGCTGTTTAATAGAAGCCTGCACAAACTGCTTTCTGGCAGACCATAATTGTAGCATAAGAAGCATTAGTGAAGAAGAGGTTAGTCACGATACACAAATGTGTCCCTGTGCAGAAGAGCCATGGAAGCCCCCCCCCCACGTGACAGTGTGAGACACAGTGCGGACGGGGTGGCCGGCTGCAGTCGCCACGGCGCCCCTCCTCTACCTCCTCTGGGCGGCGGCATGCGTTCCACCGCGCGTGTTAGTGCCCTGGCATTCTCTGAAGCAGCTATGAGCATGTGCGGTGCAGACGAGAGTCGGTGGAGCTATGGAGATGAGCGCTAGGCGATCCCATGCAGAGAGGAGGTTGGGGAGATTTTGAAAAGGTGACTGGAAAGAGGCAACATTAATAAACAAAAAAAATTGTCCATACCCCTGCGCTTAAGAGGTTTGGTGTGGATACGGACGTTAGATTGCCCGGGTTACTGTCCTGCCGGGGAGAAGAGACAAGTATACACTCAGTCACTGGGCCGGCGGGACTCGCCCCGGCTAAGACCAGCCCCCGGCCCCCGATCTGTGAGAAAATTACAGTGTCATTATAATCACACAGCTCACACCTCAGAACATGCCCCTGGCATGCGCTTCACTTTGAACACTCGGGAGGACCAGGAGAAGGCAGTCTTAGTGGGAATGCGCCACAGTAATGAACCCAGTGCTTTGACACAGGATAAGAGTTAACTCAGCTCAGCGTTAACAGCGGTAAATTAATCCCCGGTCCCCTGATCACAATTAACGACATACTTTATCTGCTTAGCAGACGCCCTTATGGAGTGACTTACACAGCGAACATTTTGATATGCTGCCCAGGCATACAGCTGGATAAATACCTGGATGAGCGATTGATTCTATACCCTGGTACAATGGCAATGCCCCACCTTGGATTTGAACCTGCAACCTCACGACAGCAAGCCCAGTTCCCTAAACATTATACTACACTGCTGTCCAGAATGACCAATGCTGTGCACACACCTCATTAATACAGGGCTCCTGTGAACCTGCTGGTTCTGTGTGGCTCAGTAGGTAGAGCATGGCGCTGGCAACGGTTAGGTTGTGGGTTCGATTCCCATTGGGGACCACATATACTGAAAAATGTATGCATTCACTACTGTGAGTCGCTTTGGATAAAAGCGTCTGCTAAATGGCATATATTATATTATTATAATATGAACCTCAGCTGGTCAGTCTGAAAACGCCTGCAGAAAACGTTTGTACTGACACGAGGAGCCCACTCCTCCAACGGTGGGGGATGAACCGCCAGTCCTGCCAGGCGTGATAAGCTGTGTCGCTTGCTAATTGCGGTGTGTGTGCGTGGCTAATTGCAGTGGAAGGCAGCGTTCTTGAAGCCAGAGCCATTCGAGTGTGCTCTGCGGCTAATCGTCCTGTGAAGGGAAGGAGCGCCCAGTGTCTAACGCTGTCAATCCAGCGTGAATCTCTGTCGCTCGCGTTCGAGGAACGAAGTCACGTGTCGACGGCTCCCATCCGCGGGGGAGGACGTGCGCTGTGAACGGGGGAGCAGTGAGGAGGGGGGGGCGGATGGGAGAAAGGCCGACCGCGCTCACTTCCTGTCGGGGTGAGGCGGGGGCGGGGCAGGCAAGCCGGGGGCCCCGGGCGGCCGACAGCTGCGGCAACAGACAGGCCAGCCAGCGGCCTCTGACCCCCTGACCCCCGACCCCGTTTTTCCGCCACCCCCTGGCGCCCAGCCACGCCGGGCCAGTACCAGGACTGCGGGCACGCCCTCTCTGCGGGCCCAGCTACGACGCTCGCACGCGACTGTCACTGTCACTGTCACTGTGCTGTGACCGGCTTCAGCGGGGAGTCTGAACGGAGCGGCTTAAACCTCCCGGTGAAAGAATCCGGTGACTCTCTTTTCCCGCAGGTTATTAGAGGGGTTTTAAAAAATGTATTTATTTGTTTCCTCATCGCCCATTTAAGGGCAGGCGGGCATTTGCGGGCGACAGCTACTGCCTTCCATGAGAGTTCTGGTAAATCGAAAACATTGGCGTGCTAATTACTGCACTCGGCGAAAACGGCATACATGTAAGACAATGTGTGAGTCCGAGTGCCTTATGCAGGCGCATAACGGATGGGTGTGGAATTTTTTGCATTTCACCCCCCCCCCCTCTGAAATTGAATGGCCTCCCTATGTTGCTCACGGCAGACTTGATAACTTGTTGACGCGGTATATCAAGTGAGCACCGAGGAGAATTACCACGGCTTCGGCGCTGAGGTCCTGAGGACGGAAACGACGCAAGATAATTATGTTAATGTTCAACACTCAGTGCTCTGTACTGACGGGTGGACTCTGGGCGACTGATGCACATATCAATCAGGGGATGCTGCCCCCAGCTGACAGAAGGCCTGCTTCCTGAGATCAGGCCTTCATTTCCTCTCAGCTCAAATCCTGTTCACTACAAATGCTTTTACAAATGCTTTCTACAAAAGCCATAGAGGGGGACCTTATCCGTAGGCTCAAAAAAACTGCACCAGGCAGAGGTGCACTACAACACGAGCTGGACCTGTCCTACTATTCTGAGGGGACGCCATCCTGTCCCGGGTTTGCAAAACCAACCTGCTGGATCGTCCGGGAATCTTTGGGCGCGTTCTCTCGGAGGGGCACCTTTCCGAACAGCTTCCAGCCAGGCACGCTCTGGGACGGGGGACTGGGCTCCTTTGACTTCCTGGAAAACAAGCTCCTGGTGAGAGACAAAGGGGGGGTTGGGGGTGGGAGAGAGAGCGCATGGGGGTGAGCGTTCAGCAGGAAGCAGGAACAAGAGCGGAAAGCGACGCACACTACTTCTATGTCTTGGACGGGAAGGGGGGGGGCGTGACAGAGGGAAGATAATGAAAAGACTCACACATTTTTTGTGAGATATACAAAGAAAATCAACCGAGTCTGAGGTGCTGCAGTAAGATCAAACGATCAAATGTCCCATTGTCCTCAATTTCTCAGCTTGGTCCATGCAGGGAGTAATCAGATCCTCTGCTTTCACTCACAGATCTGTCACTTTCAGTGATATTATTCATCTTGGCGTATCATTCTGGACCACTGCTCGGTGAACGACAAACGGCACAGCAGACAATGTAACAGTGCACACTCAACATGAATTTGAGGCTCACGACCAACAGTGGGGTTTCAGTAATGACTTTGTGTTATTAAAGTCACGTCGTAAAAATGAAGCACAGATGTGCTATGTGAAACGAATGAACAATTAGCCAATTCTGATACCGTGTGTTTGAGTAGCACCTCGACTCCAGGTGGGTTGAGTGAAACCACCTTGTCGCACCAAAACTTCCAGAACTGTCTTTCAACTTTTCAACTCCTTTCCGCCTTGTGCTTTACACAGGTCCTTCACTGGTTCTCTTTTTTTAAATAATTTGTTTCTGATTTTATCCCATTTTCTCCCAATTTGGTAGCCAATGACACATGCCATTTTCAAGTCAATCCCCCCTCGTAATGCGAGTTCGCTGCCGTAGCCCTGTGACCGGCAGGGAAGAAGGCGAAGCATCGTCTCCTACGAGACGGCACTCGCCAGGCCGTCGACCATAACCCGGTACCCCAGAGCCACTCCTGTGCGCAGCGAACATCCTGTCGGCTTCCCTCCTCCCTCCCTGGGGCGGACAGCCAATCGCTGCCCCCGGTGGCACTCTCGGCCAGAGCAGACTCTGGCGCGACGGGGAATCGAACCCCGGTCGCCATGGTTAGCATCGAACGTTGTAACCACTGGACCCTACGGGAGGCCCGCCTTCACTGGTTCTCAACGCAAATCCCCTCTCTGCACTGTTTATACACACATACCATTCCCTTCACTTCAGCGGTGTGAAATGACTTCAGTAACACACGCAACGTAAACACACAGGCAACTGCGTACACTGTATTATCAAAGATAGATTCCTCCTTGGTCTGTTATATGTCACTATGGCAAAGATTCAACCCATGTGAAGTAATGTAGAATAGGCTACTTGATGTTTTACTGTATTACAGATTAACCCCCCAAAAAAAAGGAGGCGCAATGAACGCGGGTCACCTCTGTGGTTTGCTCAATACTAAAATAACTATTAACTCTCCACTTAGCAATACAAAGGAATGAGTCCATGCAAACAAGGAACAAGAAATGTGTCTGTATGGGAGATAAGCTTCCCACAGGCAGAGGAAGATTTTCACTTCCTGAAAGATATCCTGTTGCATCAGGCAACAACGGCCTCGCGCAGATGTCGAGGTTTTGAGCCACACAAGGCATTCGGCACCAACGATCGGCAAAGTAACTGGCATTCTGATGTAACGGCTTCTCGCGGGACAATTCGCCTAGACTGTGCACTGCCGTCACCAGAGGGTGAACGCAATGTAAAACAAAGTAAAGCTGACAAAGTCAACTCGCTCCAACTGAAAAGTGTTTGTGTCAATTGGCTCCGTTTCCGTATTCGCGACGGTTTCTGCTAAATATTTAACGGAGGAAAGGCCCGCTTCTTGCATGTTGCCAGTGTAGCTCTTCCAGAGATTAGGACTGGATCCTAGCTATTCTAGCAGCTAAAATTATTTTCAGTCCTGATCAGAAGACATGTTGAAATTTCACAAGTCTACTAAAGGAAAGTGTGAGAAACCTGGACGGCACTGAAATGTTCACTTGGTACAGTTTTACACACTGTCTCCCCCAAAAGAAAACAAAATCCACTGGCATACTGTTGCACAATGTGAATAATTGAAGATGCTTCCTCTTTACTCGGTCATATTTTCCACTGGATATCTGTGACCCATTTACTGCGTGCTGATGAAAGACATGCCAAGAACTGGAGCCACGTGAATAGAACATCAAACAAGTCAGCAAATATTTTAAAAGAGAAGCACTGTGGCCAAACTGAAAACAGACTAAAACATCACACAAACATCTGAAACTACGCTGTTCCTTACCTTTATGATAGTATCTACATCGAAGGGATTTTCACTTATTTGAACAATTGAGGACTTTGTTTTAAATATGTCTGTGGTTATCTATCTCATTTCAAGCTATCTAACCCTCAGCAATGACCATAATGCACTGCACCGCTTTCAAAATCTGCCCTTGACCACTTAGTACATAAGCGTACACTCCAATCACAAATACATTGTAGATATGATCTACGGTTCGTACACAATGCTGGTTTGTTTTACTACGTGGAATTTTAATCTATATTTTATCAGTGCACAAGCCTTGTGCTCACTGAAATGGTGCAAACAGCCCCACACTGCATTGTGGTAACTTGAGAACGGGAACAGAGCTACAAGGCGCAGACACAAACAATTTAATATCAGTAGCTCACTACAAAGGCAGAATGCTTTGTCTAAATGGTTTAGTAGAGTCAGCTGTACATTATTTGAGGCTCATACTAAGATTGTAAAACCCTTTACTACAATACGTTTGAAACCATGGACTAGAAAGGGCAGTGACGTTGATCTTGATTTTCAGTTTGAATACAGACCGTGAAAGCGGGGCCTCGCGATCCTTCTGACTTTTGGGGTTTTAAGCAGGTGTCAGAAACGTTACCACAGGGATAACTGGTGGCCCGTGGTTTTTTATGGCGGCCTTTTTGTGGCGACCAAGCGTTCATAGCAACGTCGCTTTTTGATCCTTCGGTGTCGGCTCTTCCTGTGATTCTGAAGCAGAATTGACCGAGCGTTGCATTGTTCACCCACTATGTGAGATTGTGAGATGGCCAACTTGAGACCGGTTGGTTTTACCCATATGTACTAACCAGACGGGCAACGACATCCTCAGAGGGATGTCAATGTCAATATGGTGTATTTTGCCCCAAAACAGTCCCAACAATAGGCTATCATTGGAAAACTATAAGTCACTATGGTAAAAGTAGGAGTCCAATGATAAAAATTCTCGGGTCCCTGTCACAGGCTATGGAAAAAAGAGGACAACAAAACACACAACTTTATGAATGGTTAGATATAAAACATGACCAAATCAGAAATTACATCCTAAACTTTTTTTATTCTCTTTTCTACCACTGGCTACTTAGGCCTAGGCCTAGGCTACATCTTAATATTGCAAGGATTTATCTCATTAACTTGATCTTCAGAGGTAGCTATCTAGCAAGTTTGCAAGCTGGGATTTCTTTCTCAAACTTGCACTTCAGAAGTTGCTAGATAGCCAAGTAGAAATTAAGCCAGCTAACTACAGTACTTTGCTGGCTAGCTACAGCTAATAAGCAAACCTGCTTCCTAATTAGCAAGCTAATAAGCTATTGGACTGAACCAGCGGCTGCAAGTCTGATATGTCATTGATTGGAAATGACAAATTGTCAGAGTGTAAGGGGGGGGAAAAAAAAGATTTCTTGCCTTGCAGCAGGCATATCTACTACATTGAGCTAAGGAATGGCATGTTCAATTTGAGATTTTCTGTTAAGGTTTAGCTAAGTTTAAGGATACTTCCTGAGCTTAATACATAAAGTCAATTTTTAGAGACCAGAGTCATATGGAGGTCACATTGTTCTATTAAAGAATCAGATACTACCAACTCAACCAAATGTCATGCCACTATGGATCCTGAACGCGTAAGCAATTAGTGGACAGTGACAAGCGGTGTCTTCATTGGCCATGGAGAAAGACAGTTGGCAGGGAGTCAGAGACGCATCGAGCTGCGCCCCGAGAAAGATTGATGGAAAGAGTACAATGTGTGCCAGGGCCTTGGCACTCAACACATCTGGCCGGGAGAAAGACGCCTGACCACAGACCAGGGCAGGTCCAACATAAACATTCCATTATGGTTTTCTTTAGGAACCATTCTGGCCAACTGGACCCTGAAAAACATACCACGACCGGGCATCAATTTTAGTTTGAGTTTTTCCACAACAAATGTGTTTCGGGTAGTCAAATAAACCGTGTAAACCTCAGAAATGAGTATTTACATTCTCAAAACTATACGCAAAGTATCCTGGCCAACGAAGTGCTAATCGCAGCATCAGTCACTAATAAACAGTAGCACCTGGTAGGCTGACAAACACCGTTCCGTCCAACCTAAAGGCTAAAGGCATCTACCAATTTCCTCAAGACAAACAACTTTACAGAATATTGCCAGTGGTCCGTGTTAGCCTCAGCCAAAAATGATAAACAACACATTTTACAAGCCTATGTTTGATGACTGATTCCGTGCATAGGCCTACGCCACAAAATGTGAAATTGTACACCAATATTACCAGAAGCCCACATAAAGGAAGATGCATCATCATCTAATGCTATCATTGCCAGAAATATATTCCTTGCTAATAGAAATCAGATAGTGATAACATAAAGCAGGCACACGATGTGACATATGGCCGTGTCCAATGCTGGAAGGCAGGAAAAGGTGGGCAGGACAGATGTTCCCCCAGAACTGTGCAGGACATTAGAATGCAGTGAAAAAACAGCACTGCATTTCAACAGTAATCCATTCCAGAGCAGTTGCATACTGTTGGTATTCTATGGAAAGATGACACTTGTTAGGCGTAATACTGACTGCGGTGCAACTCGTGCGCAATTACAATAACCGACAGAGAGATTCGTCAGCTATTATTCTGTCACAGTAGTCACAATTTCAGAAGCCCTTTAGTTATGAGGTAAAGAAAGAGGCTTTGTGGCTCCAAATCCTCAGCAGCCAGACAGTATGTAGATGCAGGCGATACAGAACATTCCCGTTCTCGTAATGATTTACAACCACAGGAAGCAACAGACTCCAGCTGAACAGCTGCAGATCTCTTTGAAAAGAAGGAGAGAAATGAAAAGTCATTCAGTCTCCAGGGAGGGACGCCGAATTGTTATCGCAGACAAGCCAACTGTAACATGTCAACAGATAGCTTGTAGAAAATAACATGGGACACCTTGACCTTGGTGTTATGAGGGATGGACTAATCAAAACGTTTGCTTTCCAAGCAGCCCACAGTAAACATTATGAAATAGAGTACAGTCCCCCAAGTGTGAGGTTCACACCTTGACACTAGAGCTTGAGCGACACCTGACCTTTGGGCCAGAAGCAGACATTAATTTTGATGTATCCTAGTCCACGATTGCCTATATTTAGACCAATATTTTCAAAAAATAATGTATAAAAAAAATATATATATATGATTTATAATTTATTATATATTCAATACTTGACATTAACTTCTACATTCTCTCAGAAATTATTTTTCCAAATTAATTTCAAAATGAATGGTAAAAAACCCAAAACTGAATTTAACTGCTTTTAATTTCACAATGAATGAAGAGACAAGTAGGCCTACACCCAAAATACAGGATATTAAAACAAAATCCCATCACAGCTTTTTAGCCAATTGCAACATGGCAGTGGTTTCAGCATAAGCTGAAAATAATTCAGACACCATCCAGCAACCAGACTTCCTGTAAACTACTGGGCAGCCAGGACACAAGCTTAGGTCATTAATCCCGGATCTTTTTCAGTGAGTTAGCCCTCATGGCACACCCCTTTGAGGGAACACATTATTCTGAGAAAGCCATAGGCCTATTTCATCACACACAAATGGGTATTAGTCAAAGGATTTACAGCAAAATCATTTATCTTACAACAAATAAAATGAATCATGCTTCCCTTAAACACATAGCTATCCTAAGCACACTTGCTGCAGCAGATTTCAGAAGTGAATCAATAATATTAGGCTATATCACAAGGCAGCCAAATGTGATGACTGATCAACTCTTGTATGAGGTATAAGCTTAAACAATGTGAACAAGTTAGGCTAAGTCCATCTGATAGCACAGCTCCCAGTATTGTCCAATCTAATACTGGATCCAGAAAGGGAACAAACCAGAATAACAGCACATAGCAATATGCACAGCAGAAAATACATGATACTAAGAAACACCCCTCAACAGCTCACATACAAATAGGCCCCTTCATAACTTTGAACAATTCTGCAACAAATACAATTGAAACCAAAACGGACATTCTGATGTTCACATTAGTTAGGCCCATAAACAGCCAGTATAGCATTGACAAACTTTGTACTTAGTTCACCAATGAGTTTAGCAAAAAGCACCAACGAGCTATATAGTAACTCGAGATTTTACAACAGGAACACAGGGACAAATATGAACAATATGAAACAGTAACAATCGCCAAGTTTGGTCTGGAGGCCAACATTCTATTTAGGCCACATGTTATGTCCTTTCGCCTCATATTCAACTTACTTTAGGTATCCGAAATCTCACCAAATGGAATTAATTTCAGTCAAAGGGTATATGTATGTAATATGCATCAACGAGTCATGTGTATGAAATGGCAGAGTTATTAACATGACAAAAGCCTGAATTGTGTTGAATGAATCAGCATCTCAGCCACACAAACCACTGTAAGACCGTTGCTCAGCCTTGAACCGTCTAGCCTTGTAAAACTGTAGTGTTGTTGTTCATTGAGTTCTACCATTAGCTATCGTATTAGATACCACTAAAGATGCATGCATGACTAATGTTGAGGCACCACTTGATTAATCTACTATCGAACTGGTTTTGACATTGCATAGCTCTGCTTGCTAGTTGGGATGGCAAAAAAATGATTTGTTCATTGTTACCTGCCGAAAAAATCGGAGATTCCGTGTTTTTTCGGTTTAAGTCCCTGGTCTGGAGTCTCTGAGTCTACCTTCACACCGTCGGGGATGTTATCGGGAGCGCTTTGTCGACGGCTGGCCTCAAATGTGTTTCTGGAACTTAAGCTGACATCCATGAACCGGAGGTCATGTTGCCCGTCGATGCCGAACATCTCGCCATCCTCCGGGCTCAGTGGAGTGGAGTCGCAGCTAAGAGACACGGTGCTGTTAGGGTGCGTCCGAAGAGTTAGGGGCCTAGAAGAAACACCCTTGTCCTGCTCCTCGTTCGGGCAGGATTTCGTGTTCAAACTGTGCCGTTTGTTGTCTTCGCGGAACGACGTGCTCGATGACGAATTGCTGGCACTGTGGTCCGAGGAAACACTGTCGGGCCCATTCCCCTCGCTCGTTAGTGTTGTGTGCGTGTTTTTACCACCAGACTCAGATTCCTCCCTGACAACGCAAGACTCCTCACTGACACCTTCGCATGAGACTGGTGGCGAGACGCCTTTCGTTTGCGGATCAGACACAAGAGCGTCGGTCTCGACTGTGCAACAGTGTACATTTTCCGCGGCTGTGTTTACTACGACCAGTACACCATTTGCTGCTTTCTCCTCTTTTTCACAAGCATCTGGTGTTTTGCTAACAAACATGGGTCGGTCCACAATCTGTGGCACAGAGTCAGACTCGCTTCCGTCAGCACCTTGTTGAACACAGTCCACCCCTCCATTAGACAGCTTCACGGTTGCAGGCGGGGAGTCGGTGCAAGTGCAGTTCTGCTGATGTTTTCCATCGCACGTAAATGAAGGGAGAGCAGTGGACCGAGGCTCGGGTTTGGAATACCCCCCTTCCAGGTTGTGGGGGGTGGGATCCGTGTTCCCAGTCCCCTGTGAGATCCCGTCTAGCAGCAGCATACCGTTCATGTCTTGCTGACCGGCGGTGACGCTGGTAGAGCAGGATGGAGTTCCCTCTCTTCCCCTTCCTCCAGCTTTTGATCCAACCATTAGCTCTCCCGATGACTCAGTAAATCCGTTTAGTGTGGCATCGCTACATAGCTCCGAAATGACACAGTTGTCTTTAATCCCGCTGGGAAGACAGTCTGTAACAAAATCAAGCATCTTCATATCCCCCGCTCCGTCGCACAGGGATGGCAAAACAGCAGCGTCTGCGTTTACATTCCTCCTGTTCACAACAGAAACATATCCCTTCCCTGTCTGACCCGACTTTCTCTTATCCTCCGCTAAGGCTTGATTTTTGTTGACTTTCAACAGACGGGACGGCGTGTCTGTTTTGCAATCAGACAGAGCAGAGTATGACTTGCTTGTTTCCTCGTTTTCGTTGACATCGATAGACAAAGCCGGTTGTGAAGCTCCATTTTCTGCCTTTTCCATTTCATTCACAGTCCTCGCACAGCTCCACAACAAAAACGCTGCAGCTGTGTCGCCTCGGATAGCTGGGATCTTCTCTCTCCTTGTTCGTAAAATACGTTAGTTATCATTTTACTGAGTCTATAATTACTTTATGATAGCAAAGTACTAGCTAATACCTATACAGACATTTGTAAAAGCATAAAATAAGAAACAGTCAGACCGATTTCCAATAAGGTTTGTTATTAAATCCACCGGCAGCCACCCCAACGTCTGCCTCGGACGGGAGCCATTTTGAAATGTCGATGACGTCTACATACTTGGTCATCATCTTGCAGTACGGCAAGACAAAGTTGAAGTGACATCTGCTGTCCAAATGTAGCTATTACAGTTAGAATAGTATCTGTCCACTATTTTTTGCAGAGAAAGAACCACGATGAATTAGTGTTATTTTATGCATCCTTCAAGTAATCGAATTAACATGGTATTTGTTTTTCTATAGGACACTTTAAAGGTATTGAGGGGCCTCAGGAAATAAAAACCAATGTAATGCCACTGGGGTGAAGGAAGGAATTTTGCTGTCAGTGATATTCATCCTTACTTTCTCATAGAGAGCTGGGCTATACGTTTGTGAGGCTGTCAGAATTCAAATTATACTTACCAATTGTACTTCATGCAATGGCAAAGCCCTACTTTAGATTTGGATTGTGATTAAAGCTTTAGATTCACAGATCAGGACAACAGGATACTGTGGACTGTGGCACGTGCTGTGATGTGTAACATGTTGAATTTAGGTTTAAATAAAGTTATATTTTTGTCTAATCAGATGAGAAAAACTTCTCCCAAATAACTGTACTGTAGTTTACATGCTTTGTTGCAAACTCTGCATGAACTGAGTTTAATTAAATCTTTTTTGATAATGGCTTCTTTCTTACCTCTCACTCATTCAGACTAGCTTTGCAGACTATTATATTGTTTATATGCAAGCACTGACTCCCATCTAAGACACATAACATTGTAAAGCGGTGAAGCTTTCAAAGTCGATTGGCAACACATTGATATCTAAACCATTTTCAGTTTTTTTATGCTTGGCTGCTCAGTTTGGGAGGGTGGCCTGGTCTGGTATGGTCTGTACTGGATTGTACATCATGAAGCATATTTCACTTTTTAACGATGGACTTCACCAAAGCCAAGGGGATGCTCAGCTAGTGCATTTTAGCCCAAGGAAAATGTAGAGCGCACAACTTTGAATGAACCGTCGGAGGTTGAGTACAGTATATAGAACAGTGTATGAACTAGGCTGGCAGTGTAGTGTAATGGTTAGGGAGCTTGGCTTGTAACTCAAAGGTTGCAGGTTCAATTCGCAGGTGGCGCACTGCGGGGTGTACCCTTGAGCAAGGTACTTAACCTGAATTGCTCAGTAAAATATCCAGCTGTATAAATGGATTGTATGTAAAATATAAACTGTGTAAGTCTCTGGATAAGAGCATCTGCTAAAAATGGCTAAAAAAATCCTTAAAAAATTAATAAAAAATACATGGGTGGTGCATGGCTTAGTTCTGAACAGGGATTGACCGTTGGGATCTTCTTTGACTTTTACCACAAGTTGTCTAAACATAACTTGGCATAGACATGTCACCTGCTCCCCTTCATCCACATGTAATCCAGGTCCAGGTGACTCTTTTTCAAGAAGAATGCAATGGGGTTTTTTTCTCCTGGATTTTATCTTCATTCATAAAATAATTTACACATGGTATCCTCTTCACTGAGCTCACAGTCTAAACCAATCCATGATCTACATTAGTGAAGCAGCATTGAATCTTCACTGCACTAAAATGTACTTCCAATGTCACCCTAAGGTATAAGGACCCTAATCAATTTCCACAGAACTCAGAGGGACCTTGAGACTCATACCCTTCCAGTCATTTGCCATTTAAATACATATTTATCTAATAATGTTTGGGCCTATATATCTTGGTATTATGAGGAGCTGTTCATTGTATTGTTCAGCTACCATTATAGCCTCAATTTTTGAAAGTACTTAAAGTAAAAAATGGCTGGCCTTATTTGTGTAACTAACCCACCGTCCTCCCTTGCATTGCCATCTCTGATATGTCCAAGTTATTTATTTAAAATATATGCTTAATCATAAAGTTATTTGTGATTTGTGTGCACTCACTGGCTTGGTGCAGATGGGAAAAACTGTCCATGGGACAACAATAGCCTGGGTGCTTTACAAATCTCTGCTTTGATGGGAGGGTGGCAAAAATAAAGCAATTGTTGAAGAAGAAATTTCACCTAGACCAGAAGGCATGTGGGAGAAAGATTCTATGGTATTTTGTGTTGATCAATGGCAAGAAATCCCAATTAAATCCATTTTACATTTACATTTACATTTTCAGCATTTAGCAGACGCTGTTATCCAGAACAACGTACAAGATGTGCATTAATACATGATATTATCAATCAGAGATCAGTGATTGAGATCAGTGCAGTAATACATAAACATCATTGTTAGCAGCTGCATACCACACCTATAACACAGAGAACAAAAAATATGTTTTAAACAAGTATACATATACAAAAAGCAGTGCCTATTAGACATGTAGGCAGTGGTGATGACAATTGGCTAGATGTACAGAATTCAGTGGTAGTGGAGTCTAAAAAGGTGGTTTTTGAGTCTCTTGCAGAAGATGGGCAGTGATTCTGTGGTTCTGACCGAGTGCAGAAGATCGTTCCACCACTGAGGGGTGAGGACAGAGAAGAAGCGAGACCGCGAGGAGCGGCTGCCGGGGGCCCGGAAGGATGGGACAGTCAGTTTGCCAGAGTAGGCGGAGCGGAGGGGGTCTGGCCTGGGGTGTAGGGTGTGATGAGTGTCTGGAGGTAGGGGGGAGCAGTTCCTCTAGCCACTTGATAAGCCAGCACCAGTGATTTGAATTTGATGTGTGCTGCGATGGGGAGTGAGAGGTTTGGGTAGTGAGATGGGTGAGGGTGGGTTAGGTGCAGGAGGGGATGGGGAGAAGGAGTTGCAAATGTCATTGACCTTCTTGTGAAAGAAGGATGCAAAGTCATCCACGGTTAGAGAGGAGGGGGGTGGGGGAGGAGGAGGAGGAGGGGGGAGGAGAGAGGAGAGAGGAAAACAGAGTACAGTTTGGAAGGATTAGAAGCAGAAGATTGAATCTTGGACAAGAAAATGCAGATTTAGCAGAATCATACTTCCATGAAGTATGAAATTAAATGTGAAAAATGCCGAAGGGGTGAATACTTTTCATATCCACTAGATGTAGCACCAATGCATTTTGTTACTATCCAGATGCTGGCCTGGACATACATGTGTAGTCACGTTCTGATGATATTAAATGCTTTTGTTTCGTTATTTGTTTTTCATTGGTCAAAGGATCAAAAGGTCACAAGTCACATTTGATACTTGTTGGATAGCTTTGGTATAACCTATATTATGCAATATATTGGAATTAAATCATGGGTACGTTTTCGTGAAAACAATCATTTCCCCATTATGGCTGAATCGACACGCAACATTAAAAGACAATTTGATCTTGTATATACAGGTCTGAGAATTGCATGTTACTGTCTGAAACAGCAGCTAATAATTTCATGGAAAAGCTAGCTTCCTCGTTGATAATGTGAGGAGGCCATGTTTATCACCTACCTCATAATACAATAGACGAGGCAGGAACAGGCGTGGAATGGGCCAGCCCTACTTCCCCTCATTATGCATTTTGAAGCAATTTCTTTCCGGGGTTCTACAGCGCCACCTACCTACAGGTGTGCAGTATAATTTCACTGAGTAAGTGAAACTGACACAAGAGTCACTGAGTAAGCAGGAGACTTCTATAAATTCTATACCTCTCTTTTTCAGATACGGAATGCAAATAATGTCAATAACATCTAATAGAACACTCATAGATATTTTCCAGTTTTTTTTATTCCACTTTCGTTTATATATCTATCTAGTCTTCATTTTTGCTAAAGTTCTCATTCGCTTCCATTATGACAGTATGATTAGAGCTCGACTCACCAGAACTCCCACTGTGGTTGGTTCAAACTGCCAAACGGTCGAAATTGATCCGCTGACTTTAGTGAGAAAACTTACATTGGCGTCATTCAATGAAGCAGTTATATGTCTACATAAACAAACAAAACTGGTACAACTTTGGCCAAACTTAGATACTAGAGCTAACCTAAATGTTACCTTACGAATGAACAGACAAACGTTACTATACATAAACAATTGATAGATTCCAGCATGACATGAAAATAACTAGTGACTTACTTTTAGGCATTTTCACACGGCGTGGAACGTTCGAGACTACCGTTATCTAAACCATTCGCCCACAGTAAATATGTAGTCTACAGTAAATTTCGTCAAATTAAACGTAGTAGTTCACCATGTGGTGAACTTGAAATTATTATTAATAGTCAGGGAAATAAAAAAAAATCTAGGAATAAATTCCTTACCAAGAAATTTCTTCACCAATGTGTTTGTAAAGGTGTCTAATAACACATATAAAAAGATTTAAATTCAACTCCCATAGGAAAACCTGTGACAGCTGCTGAAAGTTGGGTACCCGGAACCTTATCTGTGAAAAATTGAAAATGTTTATTTCTGCCTTAAGTACCTTGTGGGGTCAAACTAGGGGTTTTTCATGATTCTGAATCGATTGCAAGCATTTATTTTGCACTAAAGCCACTCCTTGGCGGAAAACGGCCACGCCTACCAATAAAGTAGCTTTATTAGTTTATTTATTCATGTAGTTGCCATGGTAACTACTTATTGTTTACTGGTAACTGTTGTAGTTGGTTGGCATTCGCAGAAACTGAGTGGTAGGTGCCAGACATGCTCAAGCCATTTGCAACCCTCTCCTGTGTGGATCATGGACAGACACAATAGACTCCACACATATCAAATAACAATATTCACCACTCAGCAAGATACTGCAAGAAGATTTTACATCTGATATGTAAGTATCTAATTTTGTTTTACAACTGGAAATATTTCATGTCACTACATTGATCATATGCATATATAAATAATACATAAGGTGTGTACTATCATCAGATTATCTTACTTGTTAGCTAGCTAACACCAGGTAACATGGTTAGCTAGCTAACTCCCACTTGTGTATTACATACCCCAAGTGCATCTGATGACCATTTTACTTGCTTCATTGCTAGCTGACTGCTTCATGCTAGCTAGCTTAAAGTGGTTTCTCTAGGGCTTTTTGCAGTTACTGTAAATCTGACCCTCTACTCTCTCCTAAATAAAACACATTAGAGAGAAGATATTTGTCCACATGAGAAAGGATGCCTTTAATGTTGCAAGAATGATTATGACTCATTTTCGATGAAAAATGAAGTTACTGCCTTTTTCCTTTGTAGGGCATTACAGTCTAGCAGTATGGACATAGACGTTATTCCTGCACCTCCGCTCAATTGCTTCATCTGTGAAGGCCCGGAGACGCCAGCTCAGAAGCTCGCACAGGCAACTACTAAAGGCTACCCTACTCTGTTAGCGTATGCAGAAGCAGTTAAAGATGCTACAATTTTGGAGCGCATGAAGGAGGCACAAAATGTGGGAAGACTGAGATACCACATGGAGTGTAGATGTGATTTGTACAACAAGTCTGTCCAGGTCACCACGAAGTCAACTCGTGCATCAGAGGCAGAGAAAGAGGGTTCAGTGCATCTACTGCATGCAGTTCTACAAGTTCACGGTCCGTTCAGCTTCTGTACAAGAATGTATGCATTCTTTGCAACCAGCCCGCTCATCTCTTCCCAAAAAATCCAGAGATTGCTCAAAAGAGATACCGAGTTCCTGACAATTTGACTGTGGATGGACTGAAGACAAGCTTGCTGAAGACAGCACAGGGTTTACTAAATGTTTCCTTAAGTAGCTTGTGAGGGGTCAAACTATGTTTTTTTAATGATTCTGAATTGATTGCAAGCATTTATTTTGCATTAAAATCACTCCTTGGTGGAAAAACGGCCACGCCCACTTTTACATGTAAATTAAAAAGTAGCTTTATTCGTTTATTTCAATATCTCGAATATTAGTTAGAAAACAATACTGATCCACAATGTCAAATGCTTCATGAGTCAAGGTCTGAGTCTTCTCCAGACTCTACACCATCATGAATACAATTATTGCATGTAATGCCTTTACAATTTCCACATGCTGAGATACACTTGACACCATTCTTCTTGCAGCTGCACCGCCGGTTGCTGCAATCTCCATTACAATTACAGCTTGTGAACCGGAGTAGCTCCTCAGGAGCCATGGGGTCGAGTGTTGGAACTGGCTCATAACCAGGAACCCCTACCATCCATCCATAGTCACTGGGGTCCAAAGACATGCTCTGCAGCAGCATCCAGTCCCGGGTTTGGACATCGGCACGGAGAGAATGCTGTGTAGCTGCACTCTCTGTTGGAGGTAGAGTCTCAGGTTTGATCAACCCGGCTGCCGCATTCCGCGAGAACATGTTGTATCGAATTGCACCCAAAGTAGTACCTGGTGCGTGGTAAATGTGCTGGAAAATTGCAATACCAGCCCTGATCACCACGTCCTTAGTAGCATGTATGTCGAGGAAGATGTCCATGTCCATGTGTTCATCAATGTCCCCTGCACAAAACCTGTCAAATAGCGTCGTTTTCCCATGGCTTCCGATTGCTGCCTTCAGGATCTTAGCTTTGTCGAGTGCCTTCATCTTCACCCTGTTGACAGCTGCTGTCGTCCGATCATCTGCTGAAGGTGGCGCCGGAGAGGTGACTTTAATCAAACCAATTGAATGAAAGGGAGTGTTCCCATAAATAGAAACAATGTTCAAATCTATATTGTCTCCGACAAACTGAGTGACTGCACAGATTGAGCTTGTATCCCCAACCTCCATGGAGACCACCTGATCGTCACTCTGTATTTCACTTTCACCGGCTGTCATAACTGATAGATCCTCAAGTTCGGCGTCAACCTCAACCTCATCATCTATCTGATCAATCTGATCGTCAGTTTCTTCAACAATGGTACGAAGAGCGCCAGAAGCATCAGAGATGCCAACTCCATCCTGCCATTGAGGAAGCAGTATTTGTAACTTTGTGTCTCTGAGTAAGACTCAGTGTATCCCATCTCAGTGTAACTTGTTGAGCATCCACTTTGACCCAAATCTATGATCCAGTTGTATGGCAAGCCCCATCTGGTATGGCAATACCCCTGACCGAGGCCGATAGGCCTTTATGAAGTTTTTTGCCCCAAATGGCTACTCTTTCGTCTGTCTTCACTATCGGTCTCAAGAACATCTGAAGGCTCTCAGGAACAAGTGCCAGCTGACTAGCGATACTGTGTGCAGTGGGGTATGACTTTGGATCTAGATCAATAGTGGCAATGTCGTTGCAAATTAACTTTAGTGCAGTCTTTATGATCTGAGTTTTCTCATCTCATAAAGCTACTTTATTGGTAGGCGTGGCCGTTTTTCCGCCAAGGAGTGGTTTTAGTGCAAAATAAATGCTTGCAGTCGATTCAGAATCATGAAAAAACCCTAGTTTGACCCCTCACAAGGTACTTAAGGCAGAAATAAACATTTTCAATTTTTCACAGATAAGGTTCCGGGTACCCCAACTTTCAGCAGCTGTCACGGGTTTTCCTATGGGAGTTGAATTTAAATATTTTTATATGTGTTATTAGACACCTTTACAAACACATTGGTGAAGAAATTTCTTGGTAAGGAATTTATTCCAAGATTGGCCAAATATCTGATAATATTCCCTGACTATAATGTCTTGAAACAAACTAAAAGTAAATAAAAATAAATGTCCTGCCGGTAGAGGGCAGATGTCCATGCTTGCTAACACAAAATCTCACAGCGTTGCTCCTTTGGGCATAGGCCTACGGTTTTGAGGTCATCAAGAATATACGAAACTGCCATTAGAGGGCATTCCATTGCACATATGGAAAGGTGTTAGCATTAAAAAGGTCAGGAGCAAGTGTTGCCATATTAAATAACACGGGGATACAACTAACAAGTATAATAATACAATGTCACTTGTATAGAGTGACATTCAAATAAGAGCGTGAGACATAATCTAATGCGAGATCTAAATATCAAAGCAGAGACACAACGTTGCGATAAGCTAGGCAATTTGCAACAAAACTAAGCCATCTGTGAATAATATTCAGTAATACGCATTACTTCAAAATGCCTTTAAAAAAAAGTCCTTAATTAAATTCAAATTAAGTAGGCTATATTATCCCTACTAAAATACAAACAATTTGAACTAGCTCTTCATAAGACCGTCTGCTAAATGACTAATGTAATGTAAATGAAAACTGATTGTTGATTGCACAGCCTATTCTCATTACGTTTTCCAAAAGCCATTCTCCACACTCACGTTATTCAAGCGTTTTAAGCAAATCACCTTCCACTAGGGTGGCCATTTCCAAACCCCCAGAATGAAGGACACTTCAGGCAGCGGCATTTAACATTTAACATGTAATTATATGACCAATATGAAACCATAACCTATACAGAATAACTGAGACTGAAAATGTGTTCTGACAATAGATGGATGGTCTACTTTTGCTACTTCTGTCCCTGGCATTTTGTAGGGCTGGCTCCGAAGGCACTTAAAGAAAAATCGCGTGGCTTTCCGCTCGCGCCCATAGTGTACGGAAGGACGTCATATTAAAGCGTGGTATTTGTTGACATTTGGCGATTGACACAGGCGATTCGTTATTTGACAAATAGCCTACATAAACCAGTAAGAAGCACGTTCGAATCTTCAAACGTGATTTAATGAAGAATTGAGTGTTTTTCTAATATAGACTTAAAAAGGAGGACAAATGGGCGTCCGGCAGAGGATCGTGCCGGACAGAGGACAGAGCGCTTTAAAACCGGACTGTCCGGCATAATGCCAGACGTATGGCCACCCTACCTTCCACCACAATGAACTTTAACTTAAAAAAAATAGGCCTATACGATTCATCCACAAGCATACCGGCACAGGGGTCAGTCATGCCAATGGCAAAATGAGAAATATATTAGAAACATGATTGAAAATCAATAAAAGGTTTCACAAATCAGTCAATGATTGTTGTTTGGCCATGGTGTCCTCTTCGAGATAAGTTGGTTTGAGGTTATTCCTCTATTTACCTCATCATATGATAACTACTATAATGAATAAAAAATACTAACCTGTCTTTTAAGAGAGTAGCCTAATATTTACAGTTAGATAAGAGGTTGTTACTAAATTCATTTCATTTACAGGACAAGTCGTTTAAGACACGTCATCCTGTTTTGCAGTTGCGTAGCCTACTGAAATAAAGAAAGCTGGATATTGTTGATCTGATTCGTAGACGTAACGATGGTATGCAGGTTGCCCTCAACAATGTGGCTGAATTATGACATTATGAGGCTTTGAAATGCCATACTGTAATGGAAGTGATTGACGAATAAAATTATAGGCTACCAGTAACTAATTTGTATACCAATTTAAAAAGCATGAGCTGCAAAATGCAATTAATTTCCAAATATTTTATTATACAATTAAAAAAGTTATTTAGCATTGAATTCGAATATTGAGCGAATCTGAAATCGCGATCTTCTTTTACTGCGGTAAAGTAGGCTACAACAAGACGTTGGTGTCTAGGTCTTTGCTCTTCTGCTTTGGCATGACGAGGCAACGAGAGTCGCTATTCGGCGGAATTCTGGATTATTGAAAAATTGAAACCAATCATGCGCCACTGGCTTCATAGAAGGGAGGATTGGCACTTTCATCGCATTGTCACAGCAATACGCTGCCCAAATCGCGGAAGATAACGGCATATTTTAAAAACATAACCGAGAAGATACCGGACCTTGTTGCAGCTAATTTGTTATCTAACCCGCATCTGGGATCCGTGGACTACCAGGTGAAAGTACATTTATTAGAATACACATGTGGGGAGACGATGAATAGCATCCACGACAAACAAAACCCTGCAAATCTACAAGTTATTGAGACACCAAACGCACAAACGCAGCGTAATGGATTCAACGGCGACCAGAAAATAAGAAATGTAGTCGTGTAAATGTTGAACTCAATGATGTTTAAAACAAGTCTAATCATGGAAAACTTTACAAACGAAACTCATGTTTTAGCGGATGGCGCTGAAGCGGACAGCACAGGACTCAGTCTCCGTGCGCTGACAGGGTGCGTTCTGTTTCTCCTTATTGTCTCCACATTATTAGGAAACACGCTGGTGTGTGCGGCGGTTATTAAATTCAGACACTTGAGGTCCAAAGTAACGAACTTTTTTGTAATTTCTCTGGCAGTGTCAGACCTATTTGTGGCCGTCCTTGTGATGCCATGGAAAGCTGTCTCCGAGGTGGCTGGGTATTGGCTCTTCGGCAAGTTTTGTGAGATGTGGATAGCTTTTGACATCATGTGCTCCACTGCATCTATTCTAAATCTTTGTATCATCAGTGTGGACCGATACTGGGCCATTGCAAGCCCTTTTAGATATGAACGTAAGATGACCCAAAGAGTGGCTTTTATCATGATCGGTGTGGCATGGACTTTGTCGATACTTATCTCCTTCATACCTGTCCAACTTAACTGGCATAAAGCGGAGGAGGACTATACAGATGCGAACGCGAGCAACCACACCGAGGACTGCAACGCGAGCTTAAATAGTACATATGCGATATCATCATCTTTGATAAGTTTTTACATTCCCGTTGTCATAATGATTGGCACCTACACGAGGATTTACAGAATCGCCCAAACTCAAATAAGGAGGATATCTTCCTTAGAACGAGCCGTGGAACAAGCACAGAGTCACCAACATTCCAGCGACTGCGCGAATGAGAACTCTCTCAAAACAACGTTTAAAAAGGAAACCAAAGTCTTAAAGACGCTTTCCATAATCATGGGTGTGTTCGTATTTTGCTGGCTGCCTTTTTTTGTGTTGAACTGCATGGTACCCTTCTGTGACATAAGCGAAGTCGGGGACCCTCCGTGCGTAAGTGACACCACTTTTAACATTTTCGTATGGTTTGGTTGGGCCAATTCATCTTTAAATCCAGTAATATACGCGTTCAATGCGGATTTCAGGAAGGCATTTTCAACCATACTGGGCTGCAACAGGTTTTGTTCCAGTGCTCCCGTTGAAGCCGTAAATTTTAGCAACGAGTTGGTTTCATACCACCACGACACTACGTTGCAGAAAGATGTACCCATCGCCTTCACTACGGCCCAACTTCCGTCGGCAGTTCCCAACAACGGGGAAGACGTGGACTTACCCTTTGATAAAGTTTCTGTCATCTCAAATGCATCCCACAATCACAGGAACCGCCTTCTGCCGGCAATAGTGCAATTTGAGTGTGAAGCAGAGATTTCACTGGATATGATGCCGTTTACTACAACTGGACCCAACGAATGTTATACAATTCCCGGTCAAATAGGGGATTAGTGCATCTAAGGTGTTTATTCGCCTGAGTTTTATTTATATGTAGCCTTTAAGTTAAACGGAAGCCTTTACCCTATTTTGCCATGTAATGACATCCGATTCGGTAATACCGTAGGCTATTTGAAATTAAACATTCTGCACAAATGCTAATCTAATTTATTTACAAAAGATAAATGTACCATATACTGCAATACACTGCACTGTATTTCAACAAACTGAACTGTATCAGTTTGCGAACGCGACAGTTTGTTTGCTAATTATTGTTGATTGCCCCTCAAAATCAACACGTAAGATATAAACCTAGGCTACTATTACGCATGCATAATAGGACTTTCGTATTAGAACTGTAAATTGATTCTTAAATTCGCGAATGCGAAATTTATTACAGGACAAATCTGTTCATCGTTTCAGTAGAGATGAAATACAAAGCGAAAATAATTTCTCGTAGGAGTGTCAGTATATCGTAGACATGCTGGTGCAGCCAGTGCCAATGAATAATTTGTTTCATACTAGGTCCTTTTCAAAGGCATTATTTTCATCCCTGTAAACCTTCCCAGCGTAAATCAGTGTAATAGAACTGGATACAATTATATTGTTATATATGCCTAAACGTTATAGAGTTAAACTGTTCTTATAAGAAGATATCGGAATAATAATAGTTTATACGTTTTTAAATATAGATGAATGTTAATGATTGTCTGACCGACACTATAATGTAGGCTATTTATCCGTCCGTACTGTATTTTATCATACATTTTATGTACTTTCAATCATTGGGAAGCCTATATAACTATTTATTTCGATGATTATGGAAACACGTTGAACGGATAAGTGCATGCTTTCATTTCATAAATAAAATAAAATTCATTTTCCATTCGTCTGTCAGCGATTTTTTAAAAATAATGGAGAAATTGTTATTCATAAAAATACATTTGTATGAAATATACAATTTCCTAACTGAAGCTTTTACTTTAAAGGCATGAACATTGTATAATTTCCAACTTGAAAATGAATATTAAAAGGCATTAACAATAATGAAAGGGGTGCAGTCATTTATTTCCAGAAATATTGGAAAACTGCAACTGACACATGATAATGTAATTAAGTAGCTTCACTATAGAGCTTAATTGAACATTTTAAACATGAGACAATGGTTTCAAGGTAAAACAATAAATACTAAAAATGCAATGACTAGCTGTGTCTTAGCACAGATTAAACTTAAAAGAAAAAACATGATTATAGACCTCTCATGTTATAAGCCATGCTTCAAGCACTAGTCTGGAATTTTAAGAATCCTGACCTCTATGGAAGCCAGACTGAGGCTGGGAGTCCTGGGCGATGCATACATTGGCCATAGTGTCATCCAGGCAGGGTGACTGTAAACTGGCAAGGTGTTATTATGTGTTGGTAACATATTACAGGTCCCATAAAGCATTGTGCTGGAGGCTGAGAAGATGGTCAGTGGTTGTTGTAGCTGAGTCTTACATGGCTATGGAGATGCACATTGCTAGCTTGTATGTTATTAATAAATCTTATAAACCTATGCCCGTTTGTCATATATGAAGTAATATAAAATTCCCCTCTAGCATTAATGACTTCTGTGTACAATCAGGCACTGACAACACTTAGGTTGTGGGATAAATTCCCGTTGGGGCCACATATACCAAAAAATGTATGCATTCATTCAAGTAAGTCACTTTGGATAAAAGCATCTGCTAAAAGTCATAACATTTTAAAATGTTATGTTAAAAGCAGTCCTCAAACTAGTGATTAGAGTGGCAGGCTTCATGACTCCATAATAGCTGGAGCCAGGACAGGAGGTAAATCACCAGCTCCTATGACCCAATCAAAAGACATTGTTGTCCAAAACCAAAACACTATGATTGGTTCAAATCAGTGAGTCACGGATTAAGCTTGGAGTGTACATGAGAAATGATTGGGGAGAAACAGCTTTTTGCCCAATTAGTGTGGCTCTGTCACGCCAAAATGTGTCCGGGTGCCAAAATGTGTCCGAGTGCCGTCATCGGAATTTTTGGAATGTAGTTGCTATACCAACATAATGAGCTAGCATTCCTAAAACCCGGAAGTAAACCTAAGAGAGTTTCACGTTTTATTCTATGACATAAATTACGCACGTTCATATCTCAACCGTGAATTTTGAAGCTGTTATGTGTTTTTAAAAAGTAAGCTGCTAACAAGTTGCTACATTCAAACTACGACTGTTGTCGGAATAATTAAACATCATTACATTACAGCTAGGTGGCTAGCTACGAATAAGCATTGCTTGCTCAACTGTACAACTAGCTAGCTGGCTAGCTACGAACATAATATATAAATTGCCTGCAGCTGGATAGTATTTCTTAAATGTAGCTACAGCTAGCTGGCTAGCTACGAACATAATATATGAATTATAATATATAATTATATTATAATTATATAGCCAGCTAGCTACGAAGATAATAATATGCATTGTCTGTTCAGCTGTACAGCTAAGTTAGCTGCCTAGCTATAAATATAACATATGGATCGCCTGCTTAGATGGCTACTATTTTGTGTCACTTTGTGTAATTTTAGGTAGCTTTTGGCTCTGCCAGGTAGTGAAAGGTGCAGTCAAGCTACGAACATATTGCCTGCTCAGCAGGCTAGCACGCAACTGAAATGATAGGGGAATTGGTCAGATTATGCATACCCATAAAGCAATAATGTACATTTTTTAACAAGCCTTTGTCATTGTTCTCAGTCTATAATCATTTTTCTCTGTTAGCTATCTCTGCTGTAACCTTGCTGGTGATCATGACTGTTTCATTAGCGAGTTTGACAGCAAATCAGAAGACCAAAGCTGAGCAGGCTATGCATTTATTTTGTTTGTAGTTAGCCAGTTCGCTAGCTGTATATTTTAGCTTAATCTGACCAATTCCCATATAATTTCAGTTGCGTGCTAGCCTGCTGAGCGGGCAATATGTTCGTAGCTTGACTGCACCTTTCACTACCTGGCAAAATACTAGCCATCTAAGCATGCGATCCATATATTATATTCGTAGCTAGGCAGCTAACTTAGCTGTACAGCTGAACAGACAATGCATATTATTATCTTTGTAGCTAGCTGGCTATATAATTATATATATATAATATATATATAATATATATTATAATTCATATATTATGTTCGTAGCTAGCCAGCTAGCTGTAGCTACATTTAAGAAATACTAGCCAGCTGCAGGCAATTTATATATTATGTTCGTAGCTAGCCAGCTAGCTAGTTGTACAGCTGAGCAAGCAATGCTTAAAACTTTCTTAGGCTTACTTCTGGGTTTTAGGACTACAATCACTCAGGAATGCTAGCTTGTCATGTTGGTATAGCAACTACATTCCAATAATTCCGATGACAGCTCCGCCACACGCAACATCGCCACCACCATGATAACCTTACCATGTATAAATGCACGTCTTGTAAGTCGCTCTGGATAAGCAGCGTCTGCTAAATGCCTAAAATGTAAATGTAAATGTAAATCATGCCATGTGACATAACATGTTGGACGTGACATATTCCTTGGAGATAAATTTTTAACCTATTTTCTAAGTTTGATGGTAATGTGAGCATCAGATCAGGAGAAATGTCCTTATATGATAATAATGCGATACGCCATATGCAAGATAGCTGCCGTGCCATGTGACCTGGCACGTTTTGTTTTATGCATGGAAAGGGGGTAATATTTCGAACCTCTTTGCAAATTTTGAAGCATAAACAAGCATTGGATCAATCAGAATGTCCAAAAATCATGGAAGATGCATAATGGCGAATGTTATAGGGCGTGGCCACCACACTGTATGTGCCACCAACTATTCCTTCGTAATTATTGTATGGGCTCAAATTAATGCCAAAAGTATTTCGTATCTGTAAGCAAGGACTTGTGCTTGCAACTTATAGTTTGTGTTTGAACAATCTGAAATAAAACATTTTGTACTTGTAACCAATGACTTGAGCTTGTAACTTGTGGTCCTGTTTGTACTGTTTTGCCGCTTCCGGTAAACTATCCAATCGGCATCCAGAAGAGATCAGGTTGCCATGTTGGCCACAAGTTACTTATCTAGGCTAGGCTAGTCTTGCTATTCAGACCTATCTCCGATCTCCACACTATGTTTGCGCTGTGCCCGTGCAAAAGAAACGTCTTGCAGGATGGATATCGTTCGGGGCTAGGGGCTAGGGGCTGTTTTTTTAAACATTTATTTAAACCAATCACAATCAGCTTGGGCCGTCTTGGCCGGTGCTAAGCTTGTTTTTTTGTTGTTTTTTTTTGTACCTGGGTATCATGTGTTCAATAGAATCTTCAACGTGGCGATGCTACGTTCTTGGACACTCCATAGGGGAATATTGCACAACATGGCAACCTGATCTCTTCTGGATGCCGATTGGATAGTTTACCGGAAGCGGCAAAACAGTGCCAAAAGTCTGTGTGTAGAAATAAATCTTGTAAACTGAGCGTTGCATGTAGAGCGAGTGTTGCACGTAAAAAAAAATCTTGTAAACTGAGCGTTGCATGTAGAGTGAGTGTTGCACGTAAATACTGTTTCCATTCGTACTATTTCTGTTCACAAATGGTAAAGTACAAACACGGACCACAAGTTACAAGCTCAGGTCATTGGTTACAAGTACAAAATGTTTTATTTCAGATTGTTCAAACACAAACTATAAGTTGCAAGCACAAGTCATTGCTTACAGAGACTAAATACTTTTGGCATTAATTTGAGCCCATATTATTGTAATCTGATATCTGTACTCGGAGTAACAATTGTAAGTTTGAAGTTCATGCAAGGTGTACAGCAAAGTATGGACAAACACCGTTTTCGCAAATCCAATAGTTCATGATAGGCGACACGTATAAGAAGTTTAGTCCAGCATTTTTTTAATACTGCATAGTTTATGGAAATGTCAGTGTAAACCACAATGCAGTTGGGTGGGATTCAAATCCTACTGTAGGTTGATACAATCCCAATAAACACCCATTTTTGAAAAATGTACCAGCTACACCCAGGCATATTCTTCAGAACTTGTATACCACTTCCTTTAAATGGTTTTTTATTGCTTCAATATTTTTGTCATAAAAGATAACTGAATTCAGAAACACAAGAGAGCGTGACAAGAAAAAAAAAGACAAACTGTAAAACCAATACACAGGAACACAAAATAAAGGGAAACACAATGAATAATAAACAGAAAGGGCAACATGAGGCCTGAGGTTCTTTAAGTGTCATTCAAATCAGTTCATTTCCTGGCATGGAGTTATTCTCATTTCCTTTAGCCACTTATTTGGCAGCCTGGCAGTGTAAATCCACATGTAAACCTCACAGAGCACCAGTGTCTGGTTGCTGGGATGCAGAGCGTTCTGGGCAGTGCTCATCTGTAACACATTGACGGACAAAGATCGTTAGGGAGGCCTTCAGCCAAGAGGTAACAACTTCTCAGTACTTTGCAGAATCTGTGAATCTAAGTCGTTCGTTATTGACTTGCAGAACATCTGAGATGCAAATAAAAGTGCACAGGTGGCTCAGGGATCGAGAACCAGGTGATCAATAATATGTAAAATTGCTGATACAGTAATCGGTGGGTGTGTCTCCATTATTTTATGAGTGAATAAACATTAAGTAATTGTCAGGTGTGGAACAATGACATCCTGAACCTGCATTATACTGAGCCAGCTTGTGTCTCACCGATGGAAACAACAATGATTTATAACACAATTTTCCAGAAGTGGTTGCTAATTATAGTAAATCAAGGAACCCATTTTAAAATGAATATGATTCGAATCCAAGATTCCTGGTGCTCCTCACACAAAATACATTTGAGGGAATTTCTACTCTGCTGTCCAAGATCATTACATTTACATTTGACATTTTAGGCATTTAGCATTTAGCTCTTATCCAGAGCGACTTACACAGTTTACATTTCTTTACATACAATCAATTTATACAGCTGGATATTTTACTGAAGCAATTCAGCTTATGTACCTTGCTCAAGGGTACAACACAGTGCCCTACCTGGGCAGTGAACCTGCAACCTGGGAATTGAACCTGCTCCCTCTGAGTTACAAGCCCAGCTCATTAAACCAGTTTACACTACACTGCCACTACACAACTCATTAATATCAGTTTAGCTATTGCTATTGTTATATTGCCGGGGGGCATAGCAAAATTGAATGTTTTCTATCTACAAATTATTGGGGGACAGATATGACTGTTTTGAATATTGGGGGAGGGGTATGTTTTGATGTAGTGGCTTACAGTAAAGGGTGCTTAAAATTCTGCTTTCTCTCTTCTGAAAGAGAGTTTCACAAGAGGATAGATATCTCAGGATTCTATCACGCATGTCTCATGTAGTCACGCAGGGCTCATGTGGAGCCTTTCATGTTGTAAGCCGCTGAACTGAAATAGTCTAATTACAGATAATTGCTAGCTAAATTGCCACAACAATTAAGAGCGGGCTGTGAGGGGGGAAACAAGTGCCAGCTCTCGCTCAAAGCCAGTGGCAGGGGGAGGGGAGGGGAGCAGGTTTGGGAAGACCAGCCATCGTGGATCAATTAATCAAACAAACAAACAAACAAACAAACAAACAAACAAACAAACAAAGGGGAGCAATGAGAAGTGATGGTGTTAAGCACTCTTGAGTCTGTCCTCCAGATCCCGGCGGTTTTCTTATTTCTGTCGAATATCTGGGAGCCGAAGAGCAATAGATTTACCATGGGGGAGCCAGCATGTTACAGGCTGCCATCGTTAGAGTAAAAGAGAGAGATGTCGCTGCCTGAGTAATAAGTCAAACTTTACTCTCAAACACTCAAATGAAACTGAAGAATCTGAGGCAATTAGGCAGAGAAACACTGGAGCCTGGAGCAGTATCCCTCGAGTCAGGGATGAGAAGATCCACTTGTGTTCAAACGGTGCCAGAGCACAGCAAAGACGATGTCAGAGATTGTACTAAAATTGAATAGGACAACCCAATCTTATATACCATGAGGGAGGTTCATGCTCCCAAACCAACTGTTGGCATTCTTTTCATTCTTAGCAGTCCTGTGTAAGCTTTAGGTAACATATAAGTGGAAGCTATGATGTTTTCTTGACATTACATATACATTACATTACAGGCATTTAGCAGACGCTCTTATCCAGGGCGACTTACACAATTGACATACAGCTGGACATTAACTGAAGCAATTCAGGTTAAGTACCTTGCTCAAAGGTACAATGGCAGTGACTCACCTGGGAATCGAACCTGCAACCTTAGCAATATAAGCCCATTGTGCTGCACTGCCACCCAATCAATCACTCAAAGGGGTGATATCAATATATCAATACCTTGTGCAGTCTGCTTCCTTTAGTGACATTTGTCCACTCTCAGGGGAAGAGCGGGATGGAAGTCAGTAAAAAAGAGTCAGTAAAAAAAATAAACATTTTATCAAAAAAACAAAAACAATTCCATAACATGACCTACAGGGTGTGAACTTTATTAAAGCTATGGAAAATTAATTACTATTAAAAAAAAATTAAAAATCAAAACCTTTTTCTCCAAACAAATAAATTCTGTACCATGAGCTTTATATAGCTTTATGTGAGCATTATAATGCATTTGGTTTTAGATATGTATGTCAAATGGATGGGAAGTTATTGACAAACATGTGTAGTGATATTCATTAGACACTGATGCACATTGCAATTTCATAACAATGTTCCTCATCATCCATTGGAACGCGTTTGGAATTGAATGTCTTTTGAATATCCAATATCCAAACTTAACCAAATTTGGCATTGTGTGTAAGCATGGTCATGGTTATGCGAATTTACGCCAAGTTCCTAGCAACCATCTGAACCATATAAATATCACACTTTGCATATAAATGTTCCCACAAATGATTTAGTAAATAAAATTGTAGATAGTAGATCAAATGTGTGCCTATGCACAGTTGATAAATGGCCCCACTGATGTATACAGTTGCCGGTAGCCCATTTTAACAACAGCACAACTTTAGTTTTAAGGTCGGTGCAGAAGACAATGGACAGAAAAAATATTGCTTGCATTGTAATTAGTGCTTAATTTCATATAAGGCAGTGTGACCAGTTTGAGCATTCAAAGTTAAACATTTGATGGCCTATTGCTAGCAGTCTAATTGAAAAAGAAGAAATCTTATTTTGTCACAGTTTCAAATTTCAATAAAAACATGCTCTGTCCTGAGCAAGGAAATCTTTACGATTCCATACCCTCCTGAATGATGCTATGTTGTAATTTTAAGAATTTAATAGGAACAAACACCAGATTAAGTAACACTGAAAATATGACAAGATCCGATTAATACACAGATGACTAATACATGAATTAATAAATACACCTTTTTTTTGATTGACTGACAGCCAAGCAATTTTATTGCATTTTAAAAATGCTAATTAAAAATATCCCATATTTATTAAAGTAACGTATCATCATATTCATGTGTTATTCTACACCACTGTCCAATTTGGGATCGAATAACACTATAAACAGTGATCCAGGATTTGAGGGCAGTCTCATCTGTGCCCGCATCTATTCACACTGTAAAGGAAGAAATACATTTTTTCGTGTTTTGTTTTTGCTCTTAGAAATACCAATGAGCCGTAGACACCTGAAATGGAAAGGTGTGCCTTACCCCCTCTCAGGCCACAACACTTTAGGCTTAAAAGTTGGTTTTACATGGGTTGTCTTTTCATCTTCCCAGATCAAAGCACAAAACAAAGGCTCTATCGGAATACTTTAAAGAAGACTGCGTCTGTCCGAGTGCATCTTCCGCAGGCTGAAAGAGCTGAAAAAGCTCAGGGCTCTCCCTGACTGAGCAGCTGATGTGCCCGGGGGTCACAGATGCGACGCGACGGTGGGTTTCATCATCCCAGGCGCACAGACCCTTTTTTCCGCGGGGACGAGGGGCTACAGAAATCCGTTTGGAATTTCTTCAGCAGCTGATTTGTGTGCTTAAAAATAAACTCTGAATAAATAAACCTCTCGACCCTGTGGCCAAAGAGCGACTGTGGTGACATTTGGATTTGCCATTTTTTGCCAATGGAAATTCTATTCGTTTTATATTTCTGTGTTGCGTTGTGTAATAATAATTAGCATAATAATAATAATAATAATAACCAGTCTCTTGAGTCAATTAAACCTCAGAAGTGTGTACTCACAGTAATGTATGATCGTCATGTTATTCAGAACAACAGTTTATTTTTAGTCATTATTTACACACTGCATGCATGCTTCAATAAATGGCATTCATTTCATTTGGGTCAGTTAGTAAAGGCTGGCGACTGTAATAATCTGGGCCCTAAAGTCACAGGTTCCGATCTTGACGATATAATAAGATGACTACCAACGGGATTCAAATGGCCTGTCCCCCCAGGGGTAGGGTAGATTTAGATTTGATTTCCTGCAGTTATGCTGTGGCTATAGCAATAATACGAAGGCACAATTCGCAAAACAAAACACCAGCACATTTTCTACTTCCTAGCTTCAATAGCACTGTGAAAAAGGATACATTTCCATTTGTATTACGTCATTCCCTGATGAAGTATAGAGGGAAGAAGCTTGGGGTAAATGCTTCTGTAATGCTTCAGAATCCAATGCCTCAGAATCCTAGGCCAACAAATTGATGCGAAACCCAAACATGAAACATCTCTTTCCACGAGGCATGGTAAATACATTCTATTTGTAACATGATCACGGGTGCAAGTGTTCATTTTTTTTTTTTTTACTGCTATTATTTCAAGAATTGCCTCTCATAGCGCTAATAGCTCTGTGAATATGAGGGAAAACCCAGGAGAGCGATGCAACAGTCCTCATGTTGCTAGGAGCAGAAAACCAATCTTTCAGAGAGACAGATTTCGGAATTTCAATTTGGAAGTGGTCTTTGAGCGTGATCACGAGCTGCAAGAAGACTGTTGAGGCCCAATGAATTATTGTCCTGTAAGGAGGTGCGAAAGTGATTATTGCTAGCAGCTTTGCAGACCTTGAATCGCACAAATACATAGACTGAATATCTAGGCCAATAGACTGGCACAGGGTGTGATATTGTGTACCAGAGCCCCCACTACCTTAACATTTGTTCTGTTTACTTAGAATATGATTTCTAATGACACACACCCATTTACCATAAAGTCTACTCAAAATGATTATTAAAATAGTAGTTTCTGCAAAACAATGAAGAGCTTCCTTCTATGTACGACCCTTTCAATCGTGTTCATGTTCAAAATGTAATTATCTTTCTGTAGTCCTGTAAAAGAGAGACATTGAGAGAAGGTACATTGCACATTGTTACAGCCACACCTGGGTGCAGTATGTCGTTGAAATACGTTAACATTTTGCCTCCCGCATGGTCCAGTGGTTACAACGTTTGACACTGGCCACGGAGACCGGGGTTCGATTCCCCGTCCCGCCAGAGTCGGCTCTGGCCGGGAGTGCCACCAGGGGGCGGCGATTGGCTGTCTGCCCCAGGGAGTGGGGAAGGAAGGGAGGGAAGCCGACAGGACATTCGCTGCGCATAAGAGTGGCCCTGTAGTAACGGGTTACGGTCGACGGCCTGGTGAGTGCCGTCTCGGAGGAGACGTTACTTCGCCTTCATCACTACCGGTCGCAGGACTACGGCAGCGAACTCACATTACTAGGAGGGGATTGACATAAAATAGCGGGTCTAATTGGCTACTAAATTGGGATAAAATGGGATAAAATCTGAAACAAAATCTTTAAAAAAAGAAGAAATACTTTAACATTTTAGACACCAGTAAAACTCCTGCATATTCCAGACAATGTTAAAGGAATCATCTATTGGGAGCTGCTGGATGGCTCATCCTGTTAAGGCACTGCTCTAGTGTGTGAGGCCCACAGTTTGGTATCAAATCCAGACTGTGTCAGTGCCGACTGTGGCCAACAGCCCCGCAGGGCGATGCATAGCTGGTGGTAGCGTCACACAAGGAGGGAGGAATTCAGTCAGCCGGGTTGTCCATGCCTTATAGCACACCACCAACCACCACAAAAGCATTAAAAAAGGAAGAGAGAAAGCATCCATTTTCACCAAAATTCTTTGTAACTTTTTCCTTTGAAATTCTCACATTTTACTGGAATATAAACAGTTAAAGTAGGCTATTTTAAATATGTATTCCACCCACACATTGCGGTACGTGTAATTCACACATTTAGCCTGCTTCCCTTCCCTAAGTGTTTAATGTTTTATGTTACATGTGTAAAAGTTCCCGCATTCTCCTGAGAATGTTTGGTGAATGTATAGTTTCAAAGCAGTCCGTGGAAAGGTAGAGAATTATTTATTATATTGTACCAGCACACATTATGTCACATCAAAACTTCAAAACTGCTTTATTAAAATCTTAGTTTTTTATTATTTTGTCACATCACACGAAAAGCCCTTTGTGAATTATTGTAGACATTATTCAATTTTTGTATCTGTTCTCTTAGCTGTTCCATAGGAATTATTATATGAAGCCATATGTGCCAGCTGCAGAATCCAGGCAGTACTGATAAGACATAATCACAATGATCTCATTGTTCATTGAAATTAATTGTTTTATAACTATCGCATGCAGTAAAACATAGAATATTTACATGACACTACTTCAATGTTACAGGATCATTGAGCTGCCAACAACATGCAAACTAAGAGATCTAATTTACATGGTAATATGACACTTCACAGCCCACAGACAGCAGTACCTACCGTTGCTATGCGATAACAGAGAATTGTCTTTGTAAGTCTCAACCTATGATGTTTCCAGGCACCTCTGGAGGAGAAATGAATGAGCTTTCTTAACCTGCCAGTGGCCTTTGGTCCAACAAGGGAAGAAGGACAAGGAGTTCATTCAATCCACAGCTTTTAAGATTCAAGTTTGAAATATTTGTGTTCATTATTATACATTATTCACAACTGATTCAACTACGCTAGGGTCAATAACAAGCACAGAGATTACATTTGTGTTAAAAAAACTAATCATAATATTTATTTTACACGGCTTCGGTATGGTGATGCTGTTAAAAGGAATGAAAAGCAGTTCAGGAAGTTATATTGTGAAGTAGGATGGCATTTATCAGTAGCAGTAGAGGACCCAGCAGAGGACATGACAGGGATTTTAAAGAGTTATATTAAAGATTTATATTAAAATATAAAATACTTTTCATAAGACCTTCATTTTACCTGTGTTAATTGCCAGTCAACAAGATGGATTTGCTATTATGGCAAATATCATTAACAACCAAATCTACCTTGCCTTATTTCATAATTATAGGAATTGTTCATCATACTGTCTGAAAGCAAACTGCCGTCCAAGCAACGTGATCAACAATATTCTTACACAGCTGTGTGAGCACACGGTAGCTCAATTCATTGTTGTTTTAAAGGAAAATCCCATTAGCACACAATAATACCTTTCTGCATAGGCACACCAAAATCGTGGTTCCAGGAAATGACTGGCACTGCAATACATATTGGATTGCAAAATGACAGTGCAGGATTGTGGATATTTGTGGTTTTGAATGGGAGCCATTCTGAAAACCAGCAAAACCCTAGTAAATAAGAATAAATGTAATACTTAATACCAAACAGGCTATATCATCTGTTCTTACTCCCCAAGACTGGCTATTGACAACAATACCTATACAAGCAACAAATGTGAATAAAACAAAACAATTACAGACCATCCTAGTGGTTGTTAGTGTCCACAGTGAGTATTTCAAAAACATGACTTAATAAAATAAATATTGAATAAATATTTAAATATTTCAAATAAATATTTCACCCAGGTTTGGTGTTTGTGTTCACTTAAAGCCCTTCAAAAAGGGTTTTATGTGAAAATAAACACCAAACCTGGGACCCTGGAATTTAAAAAGTCAGAGCATGTGTGATCAAAAAGGAAACACTTGAGTAAATGAGGGGTACAAAGTATATTGAAAGCAGGTGCTTCCACACAGGTGTGGTTCCATCCCATCATGCTTAGGGTCATGTATAAAAATTCTGGGCAGGCCCTGTTGCCCATTATTTTGGCTACCATGCCTAGAAGAAGAGATTTCAATGACTTTGAAATAAGGGTTGCTGGGGCACGTTTGTCAGGAGCTTCAGTGAAAAAGACTGCTCAACTTGCTGATGTTTCACGAGAAACAGTGGCCAATGTGATGTTGGCATGAAGTCTGAAGGAAAGACATCATTAGCTAGGGGCAACTGTGGTCAAAATCACATATTCATTATTTATCAGTTTTTGGTAACCTAAACTTGTTTTAAACTCTGGCAGTTTACCGCTTACCTTAGTACTATTTCAGGTTATTCACTGGACTTGAACTTCCTAAATTTCCTTAAAAACTAGGGGCCTCCCGCGTGGTCTAGTGGTTTCAACGTCCAACACTGGCCAAGGTGAACAGGGTTCGATTCCCTGTCGCGCCAGAGTCCGCTATTAAAATAGCAGAACATCTAAAGCAGTGGTTGTCCACATTTAACTGAGAAATTCTAGTGTGTGTGCAAGCTTTTGTTGTAGCCCAGGGCTAAAACACTGATTGAACTAATCAAGGTCTTGATTGAAGTTTATGAAAGTTGCAGTAATGATCCTACACAGATCAGTAAAGTGAAGTGCCTCTGATTTTGAACCAATCCAACATTTAGTAGAGGAGAATGTTTGTGATCCAGGAATTGGGGAAAGAAAATGTGAATGTGAACTGTGAAGTAGACAGACCCACCAGCAGAGGACAGAAGAAGGCAAGAAAGAAACAGGAGCATAATTATAGTCGACAGATCTAAGGAACAGGTGCAGCCTGCAAGGCTGGCATCAAACCTCATCTGAAGGATTCCGGTGAGACAGTAGAAGCTAGAATGATGACAGACAGACTGTAACAGATTTATAACCCTTATCACAGAGGATTTATCACACATCACCAACCTCATCAGTTCAGCTGAAAGTTCCAGAGCTTCATGAAATACTTAGAGCCTTACAGCAACCAATAAATGGCTGCACCAGAAATGCCAATGACACACTGTAAACAGGAAACTCAATTAACATTTGTCATTCATTTTGACTCACAATTAAATGCAAGCATTTGTTTTGTCATTCTTCTTCACAAACATGGCTCAGATGTTTGCATTTATGCGTTCATCAAAGTTTAGGACAAATGTTGATCAAGTGCAGCCCCCAGACGCCAGTAACATCTTAATTGTTGCACAGCCTGTGTCCTTGCAATGAAACCCACAGCAGACATTGCTTTCATAGAATTCCAAGGCCTGAGTGCTAGGGCACGGACCAACAATTGCTGGTGATGAGCAGCAGCGTGGAAATCGATCCAAACTATATAAAATAAAAAAGAATAAAATATGGATAAAGTTCTTCCATCTGATGCAAAGCGGGTTTAAGGCACACTTTATTGAGATTAAAGAGCACAGTATGCAGTGAAGGAAATGGAGAAACAAAATGGACATTGCAGTTGATATAGTCTCAGTATACAGTATATCCTATAGTGCCTAAAGGTTCACCACCACAATCACACTTGATTATTTATTTTTGACACCATATGCGCAGGATAGACATTGTAAAATGGTTGCGTGTTAGTTCTGTCAATGACACAAAACTATGGCTATGTAATACCAAATACCACAGCACAACCAATATGTAACTTTCAAGCCCAGCAACATTGTCCGTGTTCACTCCACTCTCTCCATTGAATAGGAGGGAAGGCTGCCTGACCTTGAAGTTCATATTAGGACAAGTAATATGTCACCTTAAGTTTTATATTAATTTACTCAAAGATAAGATACAGTATATATTATAAAGATAAATAAAGCAACAACAACAAAATGCTTTTAAACTAATTGCATTCATTTTTTATGACAATGGGGCAGCATACTAATAATGGACGGCATATGCACTTTGCAGAAGTTTACGTTCCTGAAATTATTCATTCACTTTAAATACAAGACAGGTGAATTATTTATTTATTTATTATTATTGAATTCTGATGAACACGGTTTAGATTGCAGTGAATGATTGTGCTGCATTTTGTTAGAATTTCATTAGACTTGGTTTCTCTTGCTAGATAATTATGGAGCTATAAATGAGATGTATACTTTATATCACTGCCCTGTTATTTCTAAGGTCATGCTGACATAGAAAAAACATCCGCTGTGATTCTGAAGTTAATGCCAAAGAGATTGATTTTATTTTATTTTCTGTTTGTTTCAAATATGGTGCACGTGATGCATGACGCATGATCTTCATGTGGAAGCAAATACAGAACTGCTGTGGAACAACTACCACAGTTGTAGGTTATTGCTACACATAAATATATTTATTATTGGATGTTGTGATGCCAATCCGTTGCATAAAAACATAACATAAAAACTTGTGGATCTTTCTGATAAAAACCCATGTTTGCAAAAAAAGGTCAGCTCTTCCTTAGCTTAGCTTAGAGAAGTTAATGGTTAGTGGGAAAGATATTTGTATCCTGTTTCTGGAGCCAAGTATATGATTGGTGCATCACCTTTTCAAGCTTTCCATTGTGTGGCTATATGTTCACTTTATGTCACAGAAATTTGAGTGATTGTTGTTCTAATCTTTCTAGCAAAGTGAGTGCCAATAACATGTCAATCAGAGTACCCACTTGCTCCACAGGTGGTTTCAGGAAGCCATTTTGAACACAGTCCAAGAATACACTTAATATAAACGAGGAAGAATAAAACAGGCTTATTTATCTTATAGTAATTTATCAAGCAAGTAGTTCCCACTTCAATGGGAGCGACTAATCAATAAACAAGATAGATAGGTAGATAGATAGAGACAGAAAAAAAGATAAAAATAAAGATAGAGCTAAAAAAAATAGATAGTCTCTGATATAGGAATATATGGCTACTCCTCCAGAATGAAGGTTTGAAAATCTCCATAGAAACTATGAAAACACTGTTTTCCCCATAATTTTTTTTTTTCACATCATGGAAGACGGCAAGGCAGCCAATACACTATTCAAAACATTCAGCTGTGAGAAAGGCTTCAGACATGGAATAACTGTTCCCCTGTAAAATCAAGCAAACCTTCCCCACCTCATTTCTAAACAAGGTCATTTAGCTTTGAGTGGAAAAAATTATCACTTTTCACTTTTATCACAAATGTTTACAGCTAATGGTGAGCTCAGTACATTTGATGAAGAAAAATTAATGAATGCACTATACACTTGCAGTGCAGCTATTCAGGTGTTTGTAATCATGCTTATTGAAACAGCTCTCAGTCAGCACCTGACCTTCAACAAAGGTTGAAGTTTTTAAAGTACCCAGTTGAAAGTTGTTTGAATTCATAGACATAATACCCCACTGTGTGCCTGCAATGTATCTTAAATGAATGGTCATAATTAATTTACTAAAATAAACTTACCTATAAGGTCAAGTCATTTACCTAAAAAATTACCTTTAAATGAGCTTACCTAAAATTATTTTACCTATTAAAAGTAATAGGACCACTTTTCCTTCTTTCTTTGCTTTTATTTTAACAGCAAATTTGGGGTAAAATGTCTAATTCAACAGCGCTTTATACTTAACTCATATTATACTAGTTGCCTTGTATGAAATTATATGATTGTCCAAGCTTATTGAATGTTTTAAATGCCCAAGTCTTTAGAAAGACTGAATTCCAGTCTTCAATGGGCAATTCTGTTGGTGGTTCTGTGATCACAGAAAATTGGGGACCTGTATGAATAGGATGGCAGATTAGATTCTACCTTACCAAAATGTGCCCTAACAGAACTGGTGCCTAGGGTTGGAGCTTATCTTGAGGCTTAAGAAGAGGCTTAATGTACAAGAAAACCATGTGGACCAAACGCCAGTCTATTGCGAGGCACTTTTACGCACAAATCTCTAGAAAATGAGTGCAATGCAGAGAGGCAACGGTACAATTATTAAAGACTTACATATGCGTCAATAAAACTAAATATGCATTGAGCTAAATCACCTGTTCTTGGTACAGTGATGTGCCCCATGGTCAGAAATCATACCCTAACTTCAGGATAACAGGATAGCAGAAGCCCTGTGAGACATCGCACGATCGGCCATATCATCTCACACGGAGGAAGGGTTTCAGCCTGCTGGGCTTCCCTGGTCTCAACGAGCATAATTGAATTGAACATTGGATTTATTTAGCGTCTTTCAAGGTACCCAAAGCACTTTACAACGACAGTGGAAGGGGCAACTCACCTCAACCACCACCAATGTGCAGCACCCACCTGGGTGAATGCAACGGCAGCCATTTTGTGCCAGTACAAACCACTGCACGTCAGACGTGACGCACGCATGAAGTGTACTCTTACAGGTAATGACTGTGCTAGTGAGCCTACAAATATGACTGTTCATTCCAAATTGAGAGAAAAATAAATATAGGGGATAAAAATGCGATCAAAGAATAAAAAAATATATGCCATTCAGTCCCAAAGGGACTAAAAAGATACAGAACAGGACTCAGTGTCCAGTATTTCCCTTGGAAGGTAATGATAAACTCATATGCAGCATACTCTACACTTGCACTAAAGCACAACCTCTCGCCCCCTTTACAGGAAACACAGGACAATCGAAGGTCTATTTATGTAGCACTTTAAACCGCAATCTTAGTGCAGCGAATGCACATATCACTCAGTACATGTGTGCCTTGTGAACTCCAGCGAATCACTGGCTACGGAAACAGGTTGTAGCTATGGAAACCTGTTCAGAAGCCACGAGCCGTTGCATCTACATTGATACTTTACAGAGCACATATGCCCCCCCCACCTGATCGTCTCCATGTGGTTATACCCACTTTGTCATTATGGACCCTGGCTGCTGGCATGGAGAGACAGGAACGCACGCACTCAATCGCAGTCTAATCACACTCAATCATACCAGATGGAGTAGGAGAGCAACAGCCCTTGATTGCAAAAAAAATCTCAACAACACTGATCATTTGTCTTTCAAACCTCTCTTTTTTTGAAGGACTCTGCTGGTGTCATACAAGCCATCCAATTTTCTGCACTCCTGATGTGCATATTACTCAAAGGTCATTAAGATAGAAAAAAGTAAATTTATTAAAGAAATGTTCAAGGAAAGGTATGCAATGGATTGTAATACATAGCAAAAATGGCATGAATCAAGCTAGGAAGAATGAACCATGTCTCAACATGCATGTTCAAATACATTGATTAAAAATAGGAGATTTGCATTTGCGTTTGCATTTACATGATTGCGAGGTAAGTTAAATTAAATTGTTATCAAAGACATCATTTACAACCATGATGATCATATCCTCTTTTGCACATGATTATACCAGGGGCTCCTTGTTTTTCAATCTAGGCACATTCTAAGAAATCCATTCCAAATTGCATTTAGGTTAGCGTTAGCATAAGAGAAAATGTGTTCAATTTTTCAGTCATCCATCCATCCTAAAACCCAAATAAAATGAGGTAGGGATATTCTCTGTACTTTGTTCATATATTGATGAAGCTAAATAAAAGAGAATACATGGATGGAAGATTTTTTATTTTCTGCAATATTTTTAAACAATCATTTTCATATTATTCATTTATTACACCCTTCTTAAATATCTGGATAAGTATTTTAAAAAGTACTGGTTAATGATTTGCAGGGTATTAATGGCGGTTCCCATGTCATCTTGTGGAGACGATGGGACCTCAAGCCTCCCTGGTGATTGATATGCCACGATTGTAGTAATATCTGATCAGACCAGGAGAGATCCGCCTTCCAGAAGGGCTCAGTGAACTGCCCTGAGCTCCAATAAGTTGATGTGACTTGCAACTGCAGGTCTCCAACCCCTGAACACTGCACCCCAGCTCGAGAGGAAGGCATTGGTGCACGCTAGTTCCCTCTGGACGACTCGAACCTTGTTCCTTCCATCACCTGACTGCGCCAATAAACATATACCCGTCATCAGTAGCAGGTTTCATGTTTGTGCTTCGGATCCAGGCTTCGGAGTTCAACCACCATTGTACTGGTATGAGATGGAGAAGCGTATATACAGCTCTGGAAAAAATGAAGAGACCACTGAAAAATTATCAGTTTCTCTAGTTTTACTATTTATAGGTATGTGTTTGAGTAAAAATTTACATTTTTGTTTTATTCTATAAACTACTGACAACACTTCTCCCAAATTCCAAATAAAAATATTGCCATTTAGAGCATTTATTTGCAGAAAATGACAACTGGTCAAAATAACAAAAAAGATGCAGTGTTTTCAGACCTTTAATAATGCCAAATTATTCTTGATCACATTCCAAAGGTTTTCAATGGGGTTCAGATCTGGAGATTGGGCTCGCCATGACAGGGTCTTGATCTGGTGGTCCTCCATCCACACCTTGATTGACCTGGCTGTGTGGCATGGAGCATTTTCCTGCTAGAAAAACCAATCCTCAGAGTTGGGGAACATTGTCAGAGCAGAAGGAAGCAAGTTTTCTTCCAGGATAACCTTGTACATGGCTTGATTCATGCGTCCTTCTCAAAGACAAATCTGCCCGATTCCAGCCTTGGTGAAGCACCCCCAGATCATCACCAATCCTCCACCAAATTTCACAGTGGGTGCAAGACACTGTGGCTTGTAGACCTCTCCAGGTCTCCTTCTAACCATTAGACGACCAGGTGTTGGGCAAAGCTGAAAATTTGACTCATCAGAGAAGATGACTTTACTCCAGTCCTCTATGGTCCAATACTTGTGGTCTTTTGCAAACCTCAGCCTGGCTCTTCTTTGCTTCTCATTGATGAAGGGCCTTTTTCTAGCTTTGCACGACTTCAGCCCTGCCCCTAGGAGCCTGTTTCGAACCGTCCTCGCCATACACTTCAGCTGCCGTTTGCCAATTTTTGTAGGTCACTTGATGTCATCCTACGGTTGTTGAGTGACATTCGAATGAGTTGGCGGTCATCCCGGTCAGTAGAGAGTTGTTTTCTCTACTGTCTGTAGCTTTGTTGTCCCCAATGTCTGCTGCTAGACCTTGTTCTTATGAACCGCCGTCTTTGAAATTTGAAGGATAGAAGCAACCTTACGCTCACTGTATCCCTCTGCCAGTAAAGCCAGAATTGAACCCTTCTTTTCCTCACTCAAAACTTTTCTTTTGGCATGGTCAGTAGTAATTTTTTGATTCCAATTACTTTTGAGGTACTACTAGCACTGTTTTTTGCCATCCAGCTGGTCCTATTGCAAGAGGATAGTGATGACCACAGCAGTGGTTTTTATACTTTCCTCGTTAAATAAGATTTGGTTCAGGTGATCACTTAATCAGTACTTCATTAAGTAGAATGAGGTGTGCTTGTGTTGGAATTCAACAGACACTGGAATGGAATGGCTGCCATACCTGTAGAGATGCTGATTTAAGAAAAATGTGGAGTGGTCTCTTAATTTTTTCCAGAGCTGTATATATATGTATATATATGTCCATGTGGAGAAGGCCCAGTGGGACCAACAGTAGTTGTGTGTCATTCGTGAACGATTAGTTCCTTTTGGAGAAAGAAAGGAACTGACTCACCTCCGTGTCGGATTTGTTCCTTTGGTTAGTCTAAAGTTGCCATTCGTTGAAACTGCAGCGACTCCTCCTATTTAACAATTTCCACCATTGAGCTCTAGTCTGTAGTAGTCATTAACCAACGAGAGCACTGATTTCATTTGATTTGATTAGAACAGAAGAAAATACTTTCTTCATCCAAAAAAGATTATTATGTAAGACATTATTTACAAAATAGAGAACGTTCAATATTCCCCTCCCCCATGGTTGTGTGTACAACGCACATTAGACGACATGGATATATAGAGTGAAGTACATAGTAAATTCGTTCTACATTAAAAATACAGTGTACACAGTATTGGAAGAGATATGTAGAATACACATCAACATTTTTCCCAGTAAATGTATTTCCAATGAGGCCATTCAAGTGAAATTTGCACCAGACTTTGGTATTAACTCAAGAAATCCAGACAAAAAATCGAAACATTAAAGTTCATATGTAAATAAGGTTATGTGTAATAAAGTGGAATGACATAGGAAAAAAAGTATTGAACACACAAACTGAAATTAATTCAATACTTAGTGGAGAAGCCTTTGTTTGTAATGACAGCTTCAAGGCGCTTTCTGTATGAAGTAACTAATCGCCCGCAGTATTCAGGTGTGATTTTGGCCCATTCCTCTACACAGATTGTCTTTAAATCTTGAAGATTGCGGGGGGCCCTCTTGTGAATCTGGATCTTCAGATGCTTCCACAAATGTTCAATTGGGTTTAAGTCAGGTGATTGACTGGGCCATTCAAACAAGTTGATTTTCTCTGAAAACAATTGCGAGTTTCCTTTGCTGTACGCTTTGGATCGTTGTCCTGCTGGAAGGTCCACCCACGTCTCATCCTCAGCATCCTGGTGGATGGCAGCAGGTTCATCTCAAGAATCTCTCTGTACATGGCTCCATTCATTGTTCCTTCAATGATATGAAGTCTGCCAGTACCACGAGAGGAGAAACAGCCCCACATCATGATACTTCCACCTCCAAACTTCACTGTTGGTATAGTGTTATTCGGGTGATGTGCAGTGCCATTTCTCCTCCAAACATGGTGTGTTGTGTGACAGCCAAAAAGTTCAATTTTGGTCTCATCTGACCAGAGTACATGCTCCCAGTAGTTCACTGGCTTGTCCAAATGTTGTTTGGCAAACTTTAAACAAGCTTCAACATGTCTTTTTTTCAGTAGTGGAGTAGGCTGAGCGTGCACAGAGGCCATGGCGGTGGAGTGCATTGCCTACTGTCCTTTCTGTCACAGTTGTACCTGCTGCCTCCAAGTCTTTCTGGAGCTCTTTCCTAGTGGTCCTTGGCTCTTTGGCTACTCTTCTAAGTATCCTTCTGACTCCCTGATCAGAAATCTTGTGAGGAGCTCCTGTGCGTGGCCGGTTGATGGTGGAGTGATGTTGCTTCCACTTACGGATAATGCCCCCAATGGTGCGAAAGTTGTGAAATACGTCTGTAGCCAATTCCATTTTCATGTTTTGCAACAATCTGGTAAAGAAGGTCTTGAGAGAGCTCTTTGCTTTTACCCATCATTAGATGTTTCTTGTGTGGCACCTTGGTGACAAAAAAAAACTTTTATAGCCCATCAATATATTCTAACCCAGCTGACATTAATTAGCACAGATTGGAGGTAGAGTTGCCTCCTAATTAGTTATGGTTTTCAGCTGGTTCCTTGCCTTTCCTTGCTGTGGTGTACTGCTTTTTCTTAGTGTGTTCAATACTTTTTTCCTGTTTCATTTACACATAACTTTATTTACTTTAATGTTTAGATTTTTTGAGTTAATACCAAAGTCTGGTGCAAATTTCACTTGAATAGGCTTATTGGAAATACATTTACTGGACAAAATGTTGATGTGTTCAATACTTATTTCCCCCATTGTATGTATTGCCAATATTAGGAAAAGGATATCATTCATACTCGTTATTCTTGCACTTAACAACTTGGCCTTGATGACAAGATTTGTATTATTTATATACACATCTGCTCAGCGTAGTGTTTGGAAAGGAAATTTCAGTTTTAACAAATGATTCAAAAGGAAAAAAATCTAAACCTTGGGTCTGTGGAGTCACCAGGATAATATAAGTAACTCTCCATGGTTTTCATATCACTTCAATCAGTGGAACTAATTAAAAAAGCTGAAACGGGGAGCCTTGCAAAGCAATTCATGTTTAAAGTTTTTGACACAAAATAAACAATCAACACCACAGTAAATATAAGAAAATAGATTTTTAAGAATTATGAAGTATTTATCATTTTTGTTGGAAGAGTTGTGAACTTTGATATTTACACCAATGTTGTTTATACATTGAAACTTGATTTGCAGCATCACAAAGAAAATCGACAGGTGCATGTGTGTGTGCGTATGTGTGTGAGTGAGAGACATGAAGGTGATTGAAAGCTGTCAGACTGCCTGTATAATAATTTTTTTCTTCTTCTGTTGTGTTCATCTTTCGGATATGCCAACAAATCACCTTGAAATGAAAGAACTGAAATTGAAAAGAAAAGGGCACACTCTACAGAGGGAGGGAGAGGGAGAGAAAACGGAGATGTACGGTGAGAGGTAGAAACAAAGCCCTGAGTATGCAGTATAGAAACAGGGTGGGGGAGAAGGGAAGAGCGAAGGATATACAGATGCAGATTGCTATTGTCTGACATCTGCATCAGACAATCTGCCGTAGCAGACAGCCTGTGGCTCGGCAGGCAGAAACACCTGCCCATTTCCATAGTCCTGAAACTGCTGGTATGGATATCTGCACACATGTCCGAGTGCTATGACCTATTACCCTTTCAGGGAGGCGGGGTTATACATCTGCAAAGTTATGCGCATTGGTTGGGGGAGGTGTAAAAGGGGCACCCTGCTGGCACAGACCAGGTTACAATGCGTGCCACATCCAAACGAGATGCATGTATACTGAGCTCAATTCCTTTGTAGGATGTTAATTAGTCCACCGTTCACCATGCACAAATCCAGTAAAGTGCTCTGTCCGCTGCCACCTGGCTCACCTGCCTGTATTAGATCAGTGGAGGGGGAGTTGAGTGTCTTGGGCCCCTTGTTCCAAAGTGGCATTAGGCTCTGATCAAAGGAATTGGGCCACTTGCAAAGGAAATTAGTCAATTCTCAAGGTAAGTAGTTTGCGCAGTGCTTGTAATATGAAACAAGCACAACAAATTAATTTTGGTGCACACATATACACACACACACACACACACACAGAGAAATAAATCTATTTTTTAACAAACCTAATAGTTTAAATATCCTACATAGTAAGGAAATTCAACTCACAAGGGAATTTCACTTGGGGTGAAAGCTGGAAAAGGAATTGGCTCAAATAATCCTATCAACAGTAGGCTAATATATTTAGTGAATTGCTAGTTCATTCAGATGGCCCTGGTATGTGACTGATAATGAATGATTCACAAATGCTTTCTCAGAGGCACTAAAACAGTATCATAATATACTGCTGATCTGGCTCATGGTGATGTCGAGGAGTCTCTGCCAGTTTGGAATGTAGAACAACATGGATCATGGTGATGCCTCAAGCAGACATACCGATATTGTGCAGGATTGATGATGCATGGCTGTCCTTTTTGTTCATTAACTTATCCCATGTACAGTTTTGAAAGATGCAGGCATTTCTAATGCAGGCATATTGTTGACTGGCAACACTGGTCGGTGAAATTCCTGTCCTCAGCATCCCAATGGTTTCTTGTCCTACTAACAGTAGCAGCAGTATTTTATTTTTATTTTGTACTATTTTTTGTTTCCCCCCACATTTTGTTCCCATGGTCCATAAACATATCCATGTTGACATGTATGCAATGCATTCTGGGGAAATACGGGAGCCTAATCAATGATAAATGCATTTCTATATAAGACACAAATTACTGGGGTACCATAGATATTGTGCAGTAAATGGAGATATCTGATCTCCCCAAATTACAGTCTTCACATAACATCAATTTAATGGCCACTTGTTAGGCCGCCAGTGATTGCTGTGAACACATACAAGCAAAATATACTCTGAAACGAATACGGCTTTTAAAAATGTCATCAACACTTCTTAATGGCACTGAACTGTAGCAATAGCGTGCAAGAGACAGAGAAGAGATGTTTCAGAGACCTACTCATCAGGATTCTTGACATCAGCACATGATCATATGGCTGTCATTTGTCACAGGGTAAAAACGGGCTACACATACCAGTGTTAGTTGCAATGACAGACATTTGGGGAAGATGGTATTTTTTTTCCAGTGCTACTGGTGTTCGTTCCTGTTAAATGCTTAAATCCCAACATGATGGCATCACACACATTTCGTTGCTTGGAGCACAGCACCTTTTTCATGATATTTAAATCTGTGACAAAATAAAGGCTGCTCTTTTTCCGTTTGCCTGTTAGCAATGGCGAGCTTAACTCAAAACTGAAACTTCTAACAAATTAAGCTCTACTTACATTGCAAAGATACTTTTTCTGTCACGTCACCTTCAGCATTCACCTTAAAACCAAGGCACACATGTCAATGAATGCATTTTTTGATTCATTGCTCAGATTAACAAGTTCATTCTTACAGCCCTAATATATACAGTATAATCTCTAGTCAAATGGTCAGATGCCTTGCCTGGAAAAAAATGTTTTAGTTTTAAATTGTTTAATTTGTACTGATCACATGATCTGATCGGAGTGATGATGTCAAATTTAAATAAATTAAAGAAATCCATTATATACACTATAAAAATATCACTGTGCTATCACCTGCTTGTAGAACTGGAGAAAATATTACATCTCCAATATAATTTTATGAGCAGTTATTTTAACTAATTTTATATTTTAATAGTTTCCTTGAGTGAATCCTGGACATATCTTCTGTATCCAAGAAGGGGCAACATCGCCATCTGTAGGAATGTAGAATTCCCTACTTCAAAAATCTTCACTCCATACAAAGCAGTGATGGGGAAGGAGGGCAGTATGCTTTTCTGATTTATTTAGCCCAGTCATTTACGTTATCTGAACTTTTATCAACATTTCTCGATGAGCTATTGAATGACAGCTGAAGCCCGTTCCTGTGTCCACTATATGAAAATATTGACTGTGGTCTAAACTATGAGCTCATTAATCTTGGACAGAATCATGAAAAGAGTCATCAAAACCTGTAGGCTGTTGAGAGTGACATTCTAGAGAAACTGTCCAAGGAGCTTGATTAAAATAAAATAAACTGATACAAAAGCCAACTGCCAGAATCTACTGGGCTTACCATCAACGAAATGCTGAAAACGCTATACGACTGTTAGCTTAGCTAATTTAGCTAAAAGCCTGTAGCCTATTTGGTTACAATTTAATGAAAGGGGGTGGTACAGTGGTAAATTACTGTAGCTAGCGAACATTATAGAACTTAGCTGACGTTTTTAGCCAGCTGTTTCACATTTTTCATTATTCTGCCCAGACCATGTAGTTCTGATTCAGAACACGGAAAAGAAAAGTAGGCTTCCAGCCATTAGAAAAATGTTTCCAAAGTTGTAGTGTAATCATAATCATAAGATTACACTACAATTTAGTGTAAAACATGTAGTATAAAACCTTTGCATTGACTGCAGCATTTGGTTTATTTTCCTTTGAATAAGACAGCTGTTTTATTTTTAAAAGTCCAGATAACCATGTCAAACAACATTTTTATTTTTATATCTGGGGTAAAATAAAATACAAACGATACATTTCTGAATAATATATAACTTTTTTTATTTGGTAGCCACAGGGGTTGATGAGAATTTCCCCTGATTTCACCACATGATATTGAAGCAGAGCTAAACATATACTTTCCATACATGACATCACAAGATTGAACGTGACAGGAATACCATGCACAAAGAACAAGTGCTTCAGAAACATTATGCAACGAGTGTCAAGTTCACATTATTTCTAATGACAAACTCGGTAAAACCGTTGTGCATCCAACATAATTTCTTCCATAACAAAATAAAGTCACATACAAGTTAGCCACATTATTTTCACTGTAGACAACTTATTATTCAAATGAGTATACAGTATAAAATAAATCAACTTTTTGTTTTTGTTAACTCAAAACCAACATCAAACAAACACGATTTTTATTGTGCAGGGGTCAATAAGCACTGAAAAAAATGTTTCAGGCATTTCTTTTGAATTTTTTTGCAGTCTAGGACAAATAAATATTTACACTGCTTGTTCTCAAAGCAAATTAAAGCAGATAACATCACCCGTGGGTACCGTAAGACTGAAAATACATTCAAAAGGGCCTTGCCTGGGATCTCTCACCACTCCACCATTATGACCAAAAATATTTCCACAGTTACGAATATGGAGACCCTGCAACAATTAGAGAGCAGTGGGCTAAAAAATAATTTATTGTTTTCAGTGGATGGTTTCGAAGAAAACGTTGATTTTGTTCAGTTAATCTTAAGGTTTTAGTATTCATATAATACAAATGTGAATAAGTTAACATGCTAGTACAAAAAATATATACACAACAACAGCTATATAAAATAAATAATTCCCCTTTCAGCTGTGCTTTGTGCTCCACTGGTTATCGGCGTTACAGCAAACCAAACAAAAACAAAAACAAATTCATATCAATGTAAAGAATAACGCTGTTCAATAAAGTGCCAAATTGAAAAAAATATGAACGGTTAAAAAAGATGAATGGGGAAAAAAATAATGAAAAAAATTATACACTGTATAAATATTACCTCATGCAGTAAGTACGGCCATGGCTCATCATAAATGCGCATGTGACAAACTGAATGGGATTGGCCCGGCGGTGACTGCTGACCTCTGGACCTCACTATTTATCCGTCTGCAGTCCCCTCGGGTCGAATTATTTGATATGTTATCAAATATTCTGGATACGCCTGGAAAGGAAGGGACAGCAATGCACAATGATGGCACTATCGATATAATTAGTTTTGCTAACCTTGTACTTTGTGAAGATTTTTTCTTGGTAGCAATTGAATTCCTTGTGACAGTAAAGACGATCACTGTGCTTTATGTGGCAATTGTCAGCAGATGGAATATTGGTCAGAATAGTCACGCAGACAGAGGGAGATGCACTCTGTGGCTGGCTGTGTGTTGTGATGTGCACGTTGACCGTACCTGTTCCCCTCTGTAGATGACGTACTCTGCCAGGGCCAAGCCGTTGACACTGGGCCGGCCAGTGACCGAGTGGTGACCGGGGGGGGAGTGGGCCATCTTCATGGCACTGAACTGGAGGAAGGACTTCCCCAGCGTCACACGGCAAAACAGCAAGTGCCTGGAGTCACAGACACACCGCAATGAATAAGCACCTTTGAACCGACTGAACACTAAGACGACCTAATGCCATTAGTGCCTCTGTGGTAGAAGCTGACAAAATGGGATGTATGGGTATTATAAGGTGCCCGGGCTGGTTGATATCAACTGATATTACAGGTCATCCCACTTCTCCCTCCATCAATAGAAGGCGGCAGTGTGGTATAATGGTTAGGGAGCTGGGCTTGTAACGTTAAGGTTGCAGGTTCAATCCCCAGGTGGGACACTGCCGTTGTACCCTTGAGCAAGGTACTTAACTTGAATTGCTTGAGTTAATATCCAGCTGTATAAATGGATTGTATGTAAAGAAATGTAAACTGTAAGTCGCTCTGGATAAGAGCGTCTGCTAAATGCCTGTAATGTAATCAATAGCAGGAGAAATACAGGGCTTGGATCATTTCCTCCTTGTATCTCACTGGAAGAAAGTATTGATGAAGGGCAAACATATCCATTATTCTCATGGCAATAGGGGGAAAAGGATCAAAAGCCTAAAAATGTAGAAAAACAAGATAAAGATTCTTACTCTGCCTGCCACAACAAAGGCTTAAAAGATTCCACCGGATTGCCTGAATCTTTAGGATATTCTTTGCCATACTTTGACTTTGACTACAATGTCCTTTGATCTTTTTCCACTAAACCATTTTTGACCCTCATTTTCTATCTGCACCTTTTGGAACTTAATTTGTCCTTCGAAGCCATCTAGACTGTTGCACTTTCTTTTGCCACAACTTTGGAAACATTAAACATTAAACATTGTTTATTGCAAACAACTCCTCACTCGAGCCAGCATGCAAGGTTAGAACAACACATCGGAATGTGTTATTTACACGTTTATAACACATGTATTATAAACATGTGAACAGCATATTCCGATCAAGATTCTACTTGTCGGATCTGTTAAAGATACAGAAAATGCACAAAAAACTGTTTCGGTGTCCTTTCACGCGATTCGAGAGAACACGTTGCCTCAGCTTCATCCACACGGATAAAAAAGAAAGCGCACGTTCTCACGCTCATGGTGACAGTCCCTATTGAGAGAAACAGAGGCCTGGCTCACCTTTGGCAGACATAGCACGAGCGGTCCTTGTGCAGGGGGCACCCGGTGCCGCCCCCTATCCCGTAGACGTACTGATTGCTCTTGGAGGAGTTCTCGGCAAAATAGATCCCGGCACCAAACATGCCCCCTATGTACGCGTGCCTCTCGTCGAAGCCCTTGTGGATGATCGCGTTTACAAATGGAGAACCTGCAAGCGGGGGGGATCTCATCAGGCCACCAGTGGAGTCGCGAAACACTCCCAACGCATACATGTACAGGACACAAAATTGACGTGGGAAAACCAATGGGGCTGATTCCCATGAAGTATTTGACACCCTTTTACTTTTAGAAAGACACTAACATTGCGACTCAGGCTGGTTCTTATGGCAGGTCTGAGGGTGGCTTTTCAAAGAGAAGGACGGGAATGTTTTCCACACTTTTCTGGAAGATTACAAAGCAGATTTGACTGAGAGGAATTATTCTCTTTAAGAGTAGGAGAGAAAGGCCTCCCGGGTGGTCTAGTGGTTACAACGTTCGACGCTGGCCACTGCGACCGGGATATAGGAATGGGGCCCCAGAGGCAGAAATGAACCCTGGACACTGTGCAGACAGGGCGGCTGGCTTTCCGCACTGCTGGAGACACACTCACCATGGAATAGCATTCGCTCGTTGGAATGATTGTGATTCTCCTCCGACACTTCCTTTCTGCGATGAGTATACCTCACCCATAGCTTCTTATTGCACACTTTCTGTATCTGAAATATAAGCGAGGAAAAGAACACATTCAACACAAATTCTACATGAAGAAAGGAAGGCATTATTTCCTCTGGGCAGAATTACAAGATATTTATCAAACAATACATGATCATATTATTATACGCACACAGGTGATATACACTACCGGTCAAAAGTTTTAGAACACCCCCATTTTCCAGTTTTTACAGAAATTTAAGCAGTTCCAAGTCCAGTGAATAACCTGAAGGCGGTAAACTGCCAGAGGTTATAAAAATAAAAAATAATAATAAAATAAAATAAAGTTTAGGTTACCAAAAATGGAAAAATAATGTACATTTCAGTTATAAAACAAGGCCCCTTGTACCATTTCACTGGATTTGAACTGCTCAAATTTCAGTAAAAACTGGAAAATGGGGGTGTTCTAAAACTTTTGACCAGTAGTGTACATATATATATCTTTTATGAATCTTAAATAAAACATGGCACGAAACAATAAGATGAAAAGGTTTATTGAATGTTATCACTGTGGGACACAGGGTTGTAGACGGGCGTATCGGTGGGCGATTACACTTGAGCGCGTTAGTGTGTGCCCAACGCTGTCCGTCACCAAAGACAGAGCCCTCTATCGCACCATAGAGAATAACATAACACGACGTTCTTTAAAACACAGTGGTCTCGATAGCAGGTTAAAGGCTCTATCTAATCTTTTCCCCTGCATGCTCACGCAGATCTGGAGCACAGCGTGTGTCGTGTGGCTCCACGGTGACAAGGCCAAGCAGAGCACACAAATAAATAGCTAAGCACCGAGTGGCGGGCAGTTTTAGGATGTTCAGGTTGGCACAAATCAATTAAAGAATGTATATAGACTGTTTAAAAGTGAATAGCGACGTATGAAACGGATCGGTGCTTAGACTGCATTCAGTCTTCATTCAGACTTGGAAAGACGCAAGCCGCCACAGAAACGATCCATATTAGTACACACCTTTAGAATATTATATCTGTTAAAAACTCCTCCAGCATGGCCGCCGTCTCTGTGCTCTCTGACCGTGCTCTGCATCTGTGAAAACCGACACATTTTAACATCCTCTGCCCATTTTAACTTTATTAATCCGGGGGAAATTTGGTTTGCCCAATTGAAAGAACACACAAGACATCTAACAACATAGATAATAAATATATTTAAAAACCAGAGTAAAAAACCTAGCAGCTATACAGACATCGATTAACACGATCTCAGAAAGGACGACATTCAGAATTATGAGGCATAATCAAGACCTACATTTCCAACTGTGACACTGGGCATGGGGACAGATCCCACATGGAGTTTGTACATTCCCAGGAGGTAGAAGCACACCGTCTCCGCTGTCTGCCTCACCCACGGACAGGCTGACGGGCAGATCGTTTATCATTGCAGTCCCCTCAGGGCACAGTGACCATGCAGAGATAAACCTCCTTAGCAAAACATTGCTAAGCTCCTGGTCAAAGATTACGATTACCATCTAAAGCAAACGAGACCTTCCTCCCGCCTCTCCACAAGCGTGCTGCCAATCATTTCAGCACGTCAGCTGACGTCTTGACGTTTCCTCAACTGTGCTGAATGCGTTCACGCTAGAGGGATCTTAGATTCTGAATCGTTGGCCGTCCGCGATACGGTACCTCTTCCTCCACAGACTGGAACTCCTTGTCATCAGTGGCCAGGTCTATCAGGATGGTTCCACTGTTGGCGGTGTTCAAAGTCAGGTATGGGTTCAGATCTGAAGCAGATCAAATTGTGAGGAATGCCGTTAGTGAAGGTAAAAAGGCAACACCCTTTCCGCAAACGGGGGCCATTTACTTTGTGCGAAACGCGTTTCCTTCTTTAAAAATATTTTTCTATCATTATATTATATATATATATTTGAGGTATTTAGCAGACACTCTTATCCAGAGCGACTTACACCGTTTACATTTCTTTACACACAATCCATTTATACAGGTTATTTTACTGAAGCAATTCAGGTTAAGTACCTTTAGCTCAAGGGTACAATGGCAGTGCCCCACCTGGGAATTGAACCAGCAACCTCTGAGTTACAAGCCCAGTTCCCTCACCATTACACTACACTGCACTACACTGCCGCCCCCTGAAGAGGGTGCAGTGCTGCCCAGATGGCTCTTACTTTGTGGGCCGGTGATCAGCCTCTCCACTCCCTTGATGATCTTGTGCCGGTGGCCGTACGCGTTAATGCCGATCTCCTTCAGCTCCTTCTGTCCCATCTCCACCAGCACGTCCAGGGTGATCTTTCAACAGAGCGTTCGGCCGTCAGCACGCACGAGCGTCAACACACACCGCAACCGAACATCTCACCGCCTGCAGACGCTGTGGGTCTTCCACACAGGCGTGCCCCACAAAGAATGAGTTTGTCAAGAAACGGATGAAAAATGAATACACTGACGTTTAAAAGGCGGGCGGCGTTCTAACATGAGCTCACCTGCTCCCTTTCAAAGATCTCTAAAAGATGCTCCAGGCCCAGGTTGTGGAGGAACTGGCCGATACTCAGGTCAACCCCTGGAACTGAGAACAGTGGGAATTAAATGTCGGCCACTGCTTAGCCACCCTGGAGTTACATTCCCCCTCTCCAGTCAGACCAGCTGTGTTTGCTTGTTTTCAGAACCCTTTTCAAATGACATTTTAAGTAGATTTGAGTCTTTTCTCAAATGCTCAAACTAATTGGCAACGCCAAATTAGAACACCATCTCATCTAGGTGGTTTCTTCATAATTAACCCCCCCTTGAGCTATCGTAGGTAATGAAGGGGATGTGTGAAAATGCTGTTACCAGCTGAGTCTGAATACATTTCCTAAACGTGTGGAGGGCTGATTGTCGTAATCATCCATCTAACAGTTTTTTATTTATTTAAAGAATTTGTTTTCTCCCAATTTAGTAGCCAATTACACCCTCTATTTTCATGTCAACCCCCCTTGTATTGTGAGTTTGCTGCCGTAGCTGTGACCAATAGTGACAAAGGCGAAGTATCGTCCGAGACGGCACTCGCCAAGCCGTCAACCGTAACTCTGGTACTCCAGAGCCACTCCAATACGCAGCGAGCTCATATCGGCTTCCCTCCCCCCTCCCTGGGGCGGACAGCCAATCGCCGCCCCCTAGTGGCACTCCCAGCCAGAGCCGACTCTGGTGGGGCCGGTGGAATCTAAACCCTGGTCGCCGTGGCCGGCGTCGAACGTTGTAACCGCCAGACCACCCGGGAGGCCCACAGTTTGAGGCGGAAACGAGCGCGAGGTCCAGCAAGGCGTTTGGGGAAACTCACCCTCTTCTTTCTTGTCGACGGCCACTGGCCCCTCTGCCCCCGGGGGGGCGATGAGGGCCGGGAGCTCCGGGAAGCCCTCCGTCTGGCTGTCGACGGCGCTGGGCGAGGACAGGGGGGCGGGGCTGGCCGCGGGGGGCGTGCTGGCGGGGGCGGAGACGCTGATGACCTGCGGCTTGTAGCAGGAGGGCAGCGCTGAGGGGGGCATGGCTGCGGTCAGCAAGGCACGCACGTCATCCGCCTGGAGGACGAGAGAGAGAGGGAGAGAGAAACGCCTCGTTCACTTCCACCGGACGCTACGGAAACGACGGCCGCTCGCATGCGCCAGCTACGCGATGTCGCTCAAGAGAACGAGGGGCCGCACCGGAGACGGCGGAGCGAAGCCCCGCCATACCACAACACAGGTCCGAAAGCTACCTCTGCCAAGCGGGCGTTTGACATGCATCTGTGCAACATGACGTCAAGCGTGATGACAACCCTCGCGGCAGCTCTGTAGGAGTGCGAGACCATCGTCCCACATACCTCCAAAGGCCGTGAATCATGTGCAGCTTGTTGTGACATTCCGGGTGCTGGTAGAGTCAAGCTGAATGGAGGCATGAGATGGGCACTGAGATACATTAAGCCACATCAGCTGCGCCCCCTAGTGGAGAGCTGTGGACACTGTCATCTTAATAGCGGAACGGGGTAAAAATGCTGTTCAATAGATTACAAATAATAATAATAACAATGCTGTACAGTAATAACATTCGTAGTATAATAACATACAATTTAATGCTAACATTTTCACGATTTAGACTTGTCCCAAACATTCACAGCACGATTGCTTTAAATGTGACAAGTCATATGTTCAGAAATAAAACCATTGAACCATCATCGTTAAAGGAGTTGCAGCGAAGCTGGTTTCTTTTGTATCATCAGCGCATTTAACTGTGAGCCAACTGGCCTTTCTCTTTCGTCCACAGCGGCCCCAAAGGCCAACGTGTCGTCAGCGACACGGGGTGTGCGCACAGAGCCCAGTGGTTTAATTTATCCCCCAGCCGCAGAGCGGGGAGTCGGGCGGCTGTGTGTGGGAGTGGGAGTGGGAGTGGGAGTGGGTGGGGGCAGTTGTCCCCTGGTCTGGGGAGGAGAAGGGGGGTGGGGGGCGATGGGAAGGTGGGGGGGGGTGAGCTGTGAGAACACCGAGAGGACGCGGATACCGTCACTAGGTCCAGCGGCGACTGGCCCTCCTGGTTTGGGAGGCTGGGGTCTGCCCCGTGTGCCAGCAGCAGGGCACACAGCTGGGTCCGTCCCTTCTGCGCCGCCTCGTGCAGGGGGGTGAACGCCCACTTATCTGCGGCGTTCACGCATGCGCTGTGCTTGATGAGCAAAGCAGCCACATCCACATGCTGCAAACGAAACACACGCACGCCGCTTGCTCTGGGTTGGCTGGTCCTTTCTGGAGAGTCATCTGCAGCAACCCCCAAATCCCCCCGTCCCCCTGTCCCCAGTTTGCTCAATAACCCCCCCCTTCAACGCCCAGCAGGCGTTCAACTAGGGTGGAGTTTGTAAGGGTGGCGCCCCAACACACATTAAAGCACTCAAAAGAAAAACTTTCCACGTCAACCAGGGTCTCTGGGGAGAAAAGGGGTTAATTGTCCTGGTTAGCTCTGCTCGTAGAGTACGGAAACTCAAGTACCTGGATTTCCAAAATGCCAATCAGCGCTGCGGTTCAAGAACTGACACTCCAGTTTAAAAATGCAGACCACGTAAAAGCGCCCTTGCGGAGCATCAGATCTGGCCTGCTGTAATCTAAATGAGACGTACTAGACGTGAAACCGAGACCTCGAATGCAATCTGTCTTCAGAGTCCTAACAGCCGCGCTGGGCGGCGTTTAATGGCCGCTGTGTGATTAGCCGTTAGTCGCTCAAGGACCCTCGGAGACGAGCGAGACGAGCGAGGCAATTTACACTGTCCTCGTGTTTCTGGACGTGAGATTTCTTCTCTTTGTTTTTCTCTCCTTCGGTCTCAATCCTTAACCCTTCCCTCGCTAAAAGGCTCACCCATCCGACGCAGCTCTCCGGTGCTCTCAGAACCCGTTCTCCCTCGCTGAACAGTCTTTAGCAATAACTACGGGCGTGGTAATGCAACCCGGGCGTGATGGCGCGGCCCAGGAAGTCCACGGGACTCAGGTACTCACCCCGTACGATGCGGCGTTGTGGAGCGGGATGAGGCCGCCCTTGTCCTGGGAGTTGACCTCGGCGCCGTGCAGCAGCAGGTACTCGGCCACCTCCAGGTTGTTGTAGCCGGCTGGCGAACAGGAACAGAGGGCGGGTTTACATTTACATTGACATTTTAGGCATTTAGCAGATGCTCTTATCCAGAGCGACTTGCATTTCTTTTACATACAATCCATTTGTACAGCTGGATATTTTTACTGAAGCAATTCAGGTTAAGTACTTTTAGCTCAAGGGTACAACAGCAGTGCCCCCACCTGGGAATTGAACCAGCAACCTCTTGAGTTACAAGTCCAGCTCCATAACCATTATACTACACTGCCAGCCCTAACCAGTGGCAAAACTGCCACTGACATAACACAATCGGTTAAACATGGGTTTTCAGGTACATTCTGGGTAAAATAGTAGAGTTTTATCAGTACATTTCAGGTTTAAAAACAGATGATTTGATGTCAGGGTATTTCAGGTTTACAAACAGCTGAACTGGCTCAATACATTTCTCTGCTTACTTTGAGGTGTAGCCTCACGGTGTGCTCTGGTGCAATGCGTGGGAAGCGTGCTCATACCCAACATCTCCACGGTCCCAGCGGGCGTGGCACTGACCTGCCAGGTGCAGGGGCGTGGAGTGGCGGCCCTGCGTGTCCCTGCAGTTGACGTTGTCGGGCCGGCACAGCCTCTTGACCCGGGCCAGGCAGCTCTTCTTGGCGGCGTCCAGCAGGGCGGCGTCGCCGCGCAGCAGATCCTGGATGTCCGTGTCTCCGTCCTTCGCCAGGTCCAGCGGGGTGTTCCCATCCCGGTTCTTCTTGGCGGGGTCGGCCCCGTGCTGCGGGGGAGACGCGGGGGCGCACGTTTACCGCGCGGGCCCGACCCTCTCGTCCGCTGCCGCCGCGAGCCCGAAGGCTAAACGCACTCTACACGACCTGTCCAGCTAGCTCCCCCGTCTCTTTGACTAGCTATTGCTGAAAATCTACGGCAGACCAATGCAATCGACTGCGTAATCCAGCCAATGAAACCATGCGCATAGTGAAACGGTATACAAGCGAAACCCTTCTAGACAGTGGTCCACACCTCCAGCACCACGATCTGGAGCTACGAACTCCTCGGCGACAGGCGCTCGTCGGACTACGCTGGCGGGAAGTGCTTTTGGAGGGCGACGGCGGTTCTTACCTGAAGCAGCAGCTTGCAGATCTCGTATTTGCCTTTGGCCGCAGCCTCGTGCAGAGGTGTGAACTTCCACAGGTCGGCGACGTTGACCACGGCGCCGTGTATGACCAGCAGCTCCGCCACCTCGTAGTGGCCGTACGAGCAGGCGTTGTGCAGGGGCACCAGGCCACTGTGGGACAGAGAGACCGGTCAGAGGGACCGCACACAACCACGCATACTCCGGGCGAGCGAGCGCCTAAAAATGGAAGGACTCGACAGTCACAGGTGATACCACGGTCTCTCCAAAAGACTGGCCTGGACTCAATCAACATTTCTCATCGACCTTACAGATAAATATTTTAAGGACATTTTTCAATCATTTTTTTCTTCACAAAAACACTGTTCGCCAGCATTCACCAAAATCAACTTGCTGAACTGTGTTCGGAGAAAAATAATGAGCATTTCCTTTCAATTGTCAAAGCTAAAGACAAATGTTAATTGAATCCTAGGCCTTTATCTTTATACGTCGACGGATGAACATTAGGCCCTCAACTCTTCCAGACACGAGAGCCGTCACAAAAGCGTGAGTGAAGTTCAGTCCAGTGAAGTTCAGTCCACGGTGTGGGGGGAAGAGTGCCTCACCCCTTGTCTTTGGCGTGTACGTCTGCGCCGTGCCGAAGCAGGAACTCCACCACCGCCACGCGGTTGTACCCCGCCGAAAAGTGGAGGGGTGTCGACTGTCGGCCCTCCACGTCCCTGCAGTTCACGTTCTGGAGGGTGCAGAGCCTCTGCAGCACAAACGCACAGGCGGCCCGTCGCGTCACATCACAGGGAGCGGGGACACGTAAGGTCAATGCAATCAGCGATCTGCTCGATGTGTTCAAGTGGCTGTGGGGCGTCGTTTCAGCAGAACGGGGCGACTGCGCGGTTAATGCGCTCCTTCTGGATGCGCGCGCGGGGCCGGATTAATTATGCAGATAGCGGCGAGCGCCACAAACCCTCTAATTACCTTCACAATCTCCAAATCTCCCGATTTCGAGGCCTCCAGCAGCTGCCGATCTGCGTCCGAGTTTCCGACGAACACTCCCTCTGCCATGAATAAAACATGTTTGCCGGAAAAAAAAAAAAAAAGGAAAAAGATGAATGGTTGCCACAACCTGCCTTGCCCTCTACGCTTTATGTGAGTGGGGGGGATAAATAAACGCCTTTCATTTTGAAACTTCCTCACAATGGTGAGAGGGGGAGAGTGGAGAGGTGCTACTTTATGGCGCCGAAAGTATTTTACGGGACTTGGGACTTCCTTCGATCGGCTACACCTCATTACTACACCCTGTAAAAGAGCCCTGTGAGGGCGGCGGCCCGCATCTTGTTTGGCTAGCCCGGTGTGGTGTGTGCTGCCTGTCAGGGACATGGTTCGAAACCTGCGTCTCTACCAGACCCTGGTGGCATTTGGCTGTCCACCAAAGTAGCAGTGAGCTGTGAAGCACGGAAAAGGAGTCTCCAGAACATGGGTGACATTCTGTCTCAAAGGAAGCGGTGTTCGCTGCCCTCTGAGAATTTGTTTGCCTCGCAGAGACGAGCGGCGGACTCGTGTCGGAGGGTTATAAATACAGGGTGTAATTGGCTACTAAATTGGGAGAAAAATGGGAAAAAATCTGAAACAAATACATAAAAAAAAATATATATAAAAAGAAAGAAAAAACCAAAGAGGCCTACAGCACGCTCTTCTCACCCTGCAGGATTTCCCGCACGCTCTCGTTGCCCATCTGTGAGGGGGAGAAGCCCTGCAGTGACGTGATGAGGGGGTCGCAGCCGGAGCTCAGGAGCAGGCGGCAGGTCTGCAGGTGGCCGCAGTGGGCCGCCCGATGCAGGGCGGTCTGGCCCAGGTGGTCCAGGGCGTTAACCTGCGCAGACAACACGACTCAGTCACCCTCACGCGACGGCACTGCGGCCCCGTACGCACATCCTGCTACGGCCTGAACGCCGGCGGTGCCTACCTTGGCCTCGTGCTTCACCACCAGCACCTCGCCAGGTGTAGGGGCATCAAGAAGCTGAAAATTCAGCAAGGTTCCCCTCCAATGGGGCCAGCACACACCACCCACAGTTTCATCCCGAATGAATACACATCAAGTTTTTTTTTTTTTTTTTTTTTTTTTTTTTAACATTTGTTTCTGAAATTTTCTCCCAGAGGAGTGGAAATTCAGCAAGAGTTCGTGCCGTAGTCCCAGTTCCCCTCTTCCAATGGGGCGCGGTCTTACAGGGCCACACCACCCACAGCCTTCCTTCCTTTCATCCCGAATGAATACACATCAATTCAGTTTTTAATGCATCAAATTGAGTTGCTCTTTGTAATGTAACGTTACGTACTCTTTAGTCTTCTCGTTCACATTGGCTCCTTTCCTCAGCAGTAATTCGCATACTTGTTTTCTCTTGTGGTAGGGAGATGTGGCCGCACAGTGCTGTACAAAAAGAACAGGACATTCCCACCCAAAACTGACTTTAATGACGGAACAGCATCGTTCTGTGTGATCTGCAAGTCTGCCACTGAATCACGCAAATGCATACAGCAGTGAGGCTACAATGTTTCGTTGATTTCTTGAGAGGCTCTGGCAAACGTTAATCATTAAAACCTGTATTTTTTGCTCACGAATTGGGCCCGTTTGTGCCCGTTTGTGCCCGTTTGTTTTTGCGATTGTGATTGCAGACCTGCCAACCTTGGGAATTTTTTTGAGGCCCGTTTTTGTGCCTGATAGGTATGTCCGTGGTGCAAAAAGGTTTTGTTTTTTACGTTTTCTTAAATTTTGTGATTTTTTTTTCTTTTTTGTTTCAGCGGACATTTGCGTACAGTATTTTGACCAAGAATTTTTTTACGCAAAATGCGTACAGGTTTAGGTCTGTGATTGGTTTGTGTTTTGTACAGTTTTCCTTTTTTTTCGTTGCTTGTATTATTGTTGCCAAAGCAGTGATTGAAAATGAGACCTGGCTCTTAATTCACCTGCCTGCTTTAATAAAGCATAAATAAAATAAAAATAAAATAAGTACATGTGGACCAGGCATGGATGCTTTGCATCTTTCTATGAAGGACAGTCCAATGGATGTACTCAACACTAAAATGGAAGTCATCTTAATCATTACATTCTTTAAGAATGGACTAAGTTCCTGACCACACTGTGTCGGTGCCTGCGTGCGTGCGCGGTAATAAACGTAAGATAGAGGCGCAATCCGATGGCTTACCATTGCGGTCTCATGCGTCTGCGGATGCTTGAAGTTAATGGTCTCCACGGAAAGGTGCTTCTTGACGCGTGCGACGTCTGCCTCTCGTGCGGCCTGCAGCAGGGCGTGACCTTTGAACTCATCTGGAAAGAGAGCAGGGGGGGTCACTAAGGTTGGCCCTGCACTGTCACAGGGGGGGCCTGTAGGTGAACCGTGGCGGCTGGAAGTGGCGCTCACATGCGAGGCGCTCCTTGAGCTGGGCGGTGGGCGCCAGATCGATGGCGCTCTTGTTGTGGCAGTTCAGGAAGGTGGGGTCGGCCCCGTAGCCGAGCAACAGGGAGCACACTTCCACCCTGTTCTTGGAGGAGGCCTCGTGCAATGGGGTGAACTGCCACAGGTCCATGGCATTGACACAGGCACCATGCTGAGGAGAGAGGGGAATGGAGAGAGTGGGGGAGAGAAGGAGAAAGGGAGAGCCAGAGAGAGAAAGAAAGCCTTGATATAACGGGAGGAGATGAGATTCAGCGCTCATGCTCCTCGGGGTAATAAATCGCATTCAATTATACGCAGCACACAAGACATGTTAACAAAAGAAACTATACACGAATCAAAATGGCCGTTTTAATCAATGGAAATTAAACACTAATCCTAACAGTGGCTTTATTCAGTAACCCGACCCGTGCTGGCAGGCACTCTCAACAATTTTTTACAAACCTATAAGCTTCGGAGTAACGCAACACCCACCTTCACGAGCAGTTCGGTCACTTCGTAATGTCCGTAGGAGCAGGCGTTGTGAAGGGGCACCAGATCGCTGAAAGGCAAGCGTGGCGTTAGTGTGAGGGAGCTGGCAGTGTAGTGTAATGGTTAGGGAACTGGGCTTGTAACTCAGACGTTGCAGGTTCAATTCCCAGGTGGGGCACTGCTGTTGTACCCTTGAGCGAGGTACTTAACCTGAATTGCTTCAGTAAAATATCCTTCAGTAAAATATCCAGCTGTATAAATGGACTGTATATAAAGAAATGTAAACTGTGTAAGTCGCTCTGGATAAGAGTGTCTGCTAAATGCCTAAAAATGTAAATGCAATGTGAAATGGAGCGTCAAGTGACGATGACATCAGCTGAGGCGGAACACAGGAGGGCCCTGTCTCTCACCCTTTGTCTTTGGCGAGGACGTCGGCCCCGTGCTGGAGCAGCAGCTGCACCGTCTTCACCCGGTTGTACCCGGCGGCCAGATGCAGTGGGGTGGACTGGCAGCCCGGGGAAAACAACAAAAGGAAGATTTTTTTTAGATTTTTTTTTACAAAAATAAAAAAATGATTACTAACCTTTTCCTTCCCAGTGTTACAGGTATGGTACGCAGCTGCATACAATGATGTCTATCGCTGTATTACTGCACTGATCTCGTGCGCAAACTATGATTGTTCCTACCATGTATTTATGCACATCTTGTAAGTCGCTCTGGATAAGAGCGTCTGCTAAATGCTTAAAATGTATGTCTCTTTGGTGATTTATGTCACGCAAAAAGTGGCCAGCAGCACAGTTGTAGTGTGGCTCATGCCTTACAACCGGAAGGGCACAGGCTTAAATTACTGAACGGGTCACTGTCATTGTACCATCACGTCGGTTGCTTCATTTAAAAAAGATAGCTAAATAGATCATATGTCAAATGGTAACTGAAAACTGCCCTTGATATGGCTACTCTACTGAGCAAATAGACAACAATGATAAAGAATCTGCTTTTACTGAGTAAACTTTTCACTTTTCAATTAAAATTCAATGCTTAGTTATCACCTAGTTTATAGACATATGAAGATTTGCCAGGACACAACAAATGCTTATTTTACATTTTCCACCACAAACCTTTCATGGATGTAATACACCTCATCATCAGGCAGGGACACCTAAATGTAATACTGCTGTAATGTTGGACTCAACGTGCACAATACTTAAATGAGAAAACTACATGTAAGCCAAGCTAATGCATGTTTTAGCATTATTAAGCTAATTCAGGGCATTACCTTCCTTCCATCACTGGCATGACAGTTTACGTTAAGGGGTGTAAGAAGGGCCATCAGTTTGTCTTCATTCCCACTCCTGAAATCAGAATTTATGTATTCAAAATATTAAGCAATGCCAATATTGATATTTACATTCTCAGCAATGTTTATCAGCATTAGATATTATATTTCTGGATTATCATATAAAAATGGCAAAGAAAAATCTATTCATATCTATAATATATATGCTATTTAGCAGACGCTTTTATCCAAAGCGACTTACAGTAGTAAATGCATACATTTTTCAGCATATGTGGCCCCAGTAGGAACTGAACCCAAAACCTAAGCATTGCCAATGCCATGCTCTACCTACTGAGCCACACAGAACCACTATATCTGCATAATAGTTGCAAAGATAAATGCCAGGTTGACAGAAACAACAGTAATGAGATGCTAATGACTTGGAAATATGTTATTTGGCTTTCAAACGCAGATAATTGCGTTAATTAAATACGACAGTAATGACTGTAGCACACCAGTTTAGAAGAACATTTTCAACACCTTAGCAAGAAGAATGTTTTCGTCAATTTTCGTTAATTAACACTGGAAACATTATCCAAAATTAATGATTAAGCAGGTTGAGTTGCTAACGATAATGTGGCAATATCATGGTAGGCCTGGATGTTATGTAGCTTATTTCCACCACCGGGAGAAAAAAACCGTTTAGTGGATGGAGATATCAGAATGGACTAGAACTGACCAGGCACTCAATTTCTGAGAACAACTTTCTGAACATTTCTCCTTTTGGCAAGCCACTCCTGTAACTACTAGCGCTGCTCAGTCAGTCAGTCTGTCAGTCAGTCACTCAATGAATCGGTCAGGGAATCGATGGGTGAGTCAGTGAGCAACCGAGTCAGTCAGTCTGGGAAATGATTGGTTTTGGGGCTGCTTCCTGCAATCAGAGCTGATACAAGCTGTCAAAATGTCTGTACGGCTGTAGTTGTAACACCACTGAAGGTACCTTTCATACAGAAATGCAAATAAAAATATACTGCACCTTGCACTCTCAAGGAGGTCATCTTTCCTGTATTCACCTGTTTGAGCAAATGCATTTACATATTACATACAACATTATTAAAAAGGTTAATAACTTTAAGGTACCTTACTGGGGAAAACAGATTTTAACAACAGAGAGGAAGAACTTTCAAACAATGCTCTTCACAGAAGCCAGAACATCAGCAGTATGCTTCGGGGAAGAAGACAACAATGAATCCAACAATAATCAAACACAAATGTTCCCAAATAACAGTCTAAATAAAGTGCCCCATTAAAGTCTACACCCGGTCAAAATGCCACCCTTTGGTGTCTTACAACCTAAAATTAAAACATATTAAATCAGACTTTTTCCACCTTTATTTACACAATTTACCCCACAACTTCCAAGTGAAAAAAATGTATTCTCCAACATTTCTGAACATTAATTAAAAAAACTTTAAAAAAAACTTGGATTGATAAGTCTACACCCCGCTTATCATACCAATTGCAAACTAGCTCAGGGCTAACCAATCACCTTCCAGTCTGATTTAATTTCAGGCTGTGAAATGTAAAGGGTCACTGTATATGGAGCTCTTTGTGAACAGCTTTGTGAACAGCTGATGTACACACGTCATATAAAATGAGGTCTCAGTGGAATCTACAGAGCTATGTATAAATCCAACAGTGGGACAAACCAAAATCCTCATACCAATCATGTAGGGAAATTACAATAACGATGCATAATATTACAATATTTAATTTAAGACAACTTAAATGATTTTGCCTACAGTCTGTTCTTAGTGTAATCCTCCATGCGTTTACACAACCATGATTAGCGGACAAGGCAAACAATTTGTTGAGGTGGCTAGAAATGTAAACAATGATGCAAAGAGCACGTCAACGATAAAACGTTTTTGAAAAGTACAATTGTCAATTATTTTCCCAGCGTATGGACAAACACCTCACGGAAACAAAAAGAAAACCGTGTCAGTAAACGGCTGCTCCACTCACCCGTCAGCACTGCTTTCGTGGCGGGCTCAGCCAAGTCCAGGGCAGTCCTGCCGTCTGTGTTACGGATTGTTGGCTCGGCCCCATGCTGCAGCAGCACTGCACAGGAAATATAAAAACTCTAACTCAAACCAATGGGCATGGATACCAGCGATGCCCAATGCCTGCATATGCACTCCATACATATCCGTATTTGGAATGCGACCTTAAATTGCCTCGCATAAAGCCAACTTCGAAATCCACAGAAATCTGCTAAAAGAGCCAAAATATAATTAAAGTGATGCAGGATATGGACTACCACATTGTCTCACTTTCGTCCACAGATGCATTTTTGCAACTGTGGGGTAAGATGAGCTCTAGTTGTAACGTCGCTGAAACTTTGCAACGGGCGACAAAAATGTCAACACAGGTTTCTCGTTTCTTTGAGGGGTCATATTTCACCTATGCAAACGTCGATCTTGCCCTTGATGGCAGCCTCGTGGAGAGGGGTGTAGTTCCAGTTGTCTCTGGAGTTGGCGTCGGCCCCGTGGTGCAGGAGCAGGTTGACCACCTCTGCGTGGCCGAAGGAGCAGGCGTTGTGGAGCGAGATGAGCCCCCCGTCGTCCCGGGCGTGCACGTTCGCCCCGTTCTGCAGCAAGTAGCTCACCACGTCCCTTCGGCCAAAGCCTGAGAGATGGAAGCACCGCACACCCATCACCCGTCACGTTGACATACCTGGCACAGCACAGGTCTAAAACCACTTTGCTATTTAATAGAAAAGTGATCATAAAGTTTTGTACCCCGTATCCTGATACAAAAGCTAATCTAGCTTTCGAATGTCAACAACCTATTTAGCAGCTAGTTGTGAGGATTATCACCCTACCCATATTGTAGATACTAATTCCAACTCCAAGTATATACAATTACTGGGGTCAATATTTCCTTATTGACTAATATGAACATAAATCATTATTATATAGCTAATGGTATAGTAGTTAACGCTACTGTACTGTTGTAATATTATGCAGCTAACTAACGTTTGCAATTCTGTGCGTGCATTGTGGCAAGATAATATGAACATGCATGCAGCCAGTTTATTAGCTACCCCAATTTAGCTACAGAATACATACAGGGGTTATACTGTCAATTAGCAAGATAGCAAGCTAACATGGTACTGTAAGTTGAGCTAGTTATAACGTTACACAATGCACGTGTATCTAGTTTACTATGCAAATTTGCCCTACCTGCAGCGAAATGCAGAGGGGTAGATTTTCTGCCCGCCGTGTCCCTACTGTTTACATTCTCCAGGTTAACAAGCTTCTTCACTCGCTCCAAATCGCCGTTCCTGCAGGCCTCGAAGAGTTCCCGTGACGGCTCCACAGCCCCGGTTATGTCGATTCCTGGAGACACCGAGCCACCACCCACACCCGGTACCCCCGAGCACCGTCGGGCGGACATCAGCGGACTGGCCGTTTCTTCGGTTTTGAGCGCAAATTCGACACCGACAGCCGTGGCAACGATGCCAGGAAATATGCTGATCTACAAATTTACCTCCGATCTTTGGGAACCATGGTGATGTCTTGACTAGCTTGAACTGATAGCTAGCTAGCTAGCTAGCTGGCTGGGTGACAAGGATTGACGATTTGCCCCATGCAAAATCGCTAGCTAGTAGATGGATAGCTTGTCAGCAGCTAGCAAGAGTATTTGCTCGACCTCTAATACATTACAATTATTTCCTGTTTTCATCTATTTCATACTAACAGATCTACAAATCTGTCAAAGCTTTACAGACTTCCACGAAAGAATCGCCGCACATAGCCAAATCAGGCCCTACCTGGGCGTCTGTGTGATGGATTGTGATATGTCACGTGGTTCTTGTGCTGCAACGATTGTTCGTCTGCAAACGAGCAAAGGGTTTGAGAAATCGGTCACACTCGGCCATTTTCGATAATCACGTGATAATGGCCAGAGTTGTCCCTCTATGCTGTCCTAACTGACACTTGTAGCCTGGCTGAACGCAATCCCCTTTTAAGGGATTCTTAATAATATATCATAGAAAATAAAACGTCTGTTGATGACGATCACCAACATCATATGGAATAGCATTTTCTTATCATTAATAAACAAAAGTCAATACAGGTACAATTACCACATGTCTAGGTCAAATAAAAACATGACAATTATGCTAGAATTGTGCTAGAATTATTAGGACACCAGGTGGTGGTAAAGACGTGTATGTTTTTATCTATTCAATGGCTATAAGGTTGCTCTTATTTACAACTAAAAACGTAAACAACAGTTACAATGTTTTATATTGTTCACCAATTACGTTTGTTTGATGTCTAGCATTTAAAAACATGTTACAAATAGCTGTGATGGACAAGAAAAAGGTTAATTTCTCAATTACTTTTTTCATTAGAATGTTTTAGAAATAAGATGAAAGACTTAGCCCCCCTAAATAAGGTCTAAAATCACCCCTGCATTATTACATTTGTTTAAAATTATTATTATTATTTTCAATGTCACACAATACCTATACAAAGCACTGTTTGTGAATTAATTGGTGAAAATTAATTGTTAAGGTTAGCTTTGAATATATTTGTGAAAGGCTGTACTGAAAAATATGTTTGTTATGAATAACATATCACAGGGGTAAAAACAGCCACTTACTTTTGTGGGTTTATTTGAACATTAACTTACAAAAGGTAGTTATACAATGTGAAACCTCAACTTCTTGCTGGAAAAGTCTGATTAAAACAGGGAAGAGTCTACATTCTAAGAGCAATTTTACTCAGTGTAATTTTCACATCAAAGAAAATAATGTTGTTGCCCATTTATAAAAACAGACATTCCTATCAGTGGAAAAATCAGTAAGTTGACCATTTTTCCACCCAGTAGTGCCTGAACTAATTTTAATGAGGGCTGTAATGACAACAGAGTGGCAAGTCACACATAAATCTGGAAAGGTCATATTACTATTGTTTTTCAGTGTGCCTTTTTCTATTTTCTGATTTAAAACATAAGGATACATTCCTGTTCACCACACAAGGGTTTAGCAGTGAGTGGTTTGGGTTTAGAAATGGAAGTTCATGGAAGCTTCTGAAGGAGGAAGAAATGTGCTGCGCATATTTACTTGGACAAACAGCGGGAAATGCATCTGTATGCACTCAGATGCTTTAATTTCCTCTTTGAGACCACAGAATACAACAATGAATTCTCAATGGCCTTGATATCCTTTGGGCATGAACAATTTCAAACATGCGATAAACATCCTTATTGTTTGCATAACTATGGAATTCCATCTCCTCTTATTCTGGGGTGAATGTTTCTGCTTACGTAATGAGGGTAGGACAGCGCATTACATACTTCAAGATCCCAACTATGCCAAGTTATTTTGTTATAAAGCTCCTTACCCAAGCTGCCATCACCAGACTGGTTCATTCATTTCTTTTGAGCAGGAGAGATGGAGAACCTAATAAATGGGCAATTCAGTATCCGGTATTGTGAATGATCTTGTCCATCACATGTCCTTTACTGTTTCTTCCAGGCCAAATATACCGTTCATGCACACACAGCACCCAATATTGTCAGAAAAACACAGACTTGTGAATGATTTATTACAAAATCTTGTCCATCACATGTCCTTTACTGTTTCTTCCAGGCCAACTATATAAGGGTGCATCTATACAGAAATTCAGTGGGTTGAGTTGGTGTGGTGCAATTAGGTTACAGTCTCAGTCAAAACATAAAATACATGAAATAGGACATTATTTCATGTGTTTGAGCATTGCCAAAAATGTTAAAACATTACTGTTTTATAAATGTACTATAAATGTTATTCCAATGATTTATAATTATTTTACTGAAAAAAATAATGTCTTAAGATACACTGTTACTGTAAATTACACAGCCTTCTGGGAAGATCGTTTTTTTGGGGGGGGGTGGGGTTGGTTGGTATCAGTTGAGGCAATTAGTGATGAAACCAACTATAGAAAATTACACATAGGCACAGTCCAGTCAAAACATAAAATACATTGGACATTATTTCATGTGTTTGGTCCTGTTTTATAAATTACTATAAATGTGATTTATAATTATTTTGAGTTGCCTATCATCGTTTTTTTTTTTTGGGGGCGGGGTTGGTTGGTATCAGTTGAGGGTTCTATAGAAAATTACAGATAGGCCCGACTGTCTGGCCAGACCAGCCCTGGTGGGGAGCCCCGATCGGGGGCGGCGTTTGACTGTCTGCCCCAGGGGGAGGGGGGAGGGAGAGCTGCCTCCCCCCCGTATTGTGAACTCGCTGCCATAGTCCTGAGTCTGGCAGTGACAAAGGCTGGCTGATGTACTGCCTCCTCCAAGCCAGAACTCGCTAACTGTAACTCTGGTACACATAGAGCCACTCTTATATGCAGCAAGCTCATATCAGCTTCCCTCCCCCTCCCTGAGGCGCACAGCCAATTGCCACCCGCTAGTGGCACTCCTGGCCAGAGCCGAAACTGGCACAGCCGGTGGAATCAAAGCCTGGTTGCAGTGGACAACTTGCATCCCAGTCAGACGCTCTTACCATTCTGCCACGCTCAACTTCTTTACATTTTGTGCATAACCTATGTAGAACAGATCAAATATTATGGTCTTTCTTGGGCACTGGCATCCACTGCCCCCTGGAAGGACTGTTGACACAGTCCCCTGGCCCATTTCACTGCTGTGACATTGCTTTCTGTGTTTGCAGGGTTAGTTTCAGGGGTGGGTTTATTACATTTTGTTTGTGGGGTGGGAAATTGTTTTGTCTGTGCTGTTCACCCTCACCCACAAAACACATGTTATCCTATGTGCTTCTGTACTAGCCTCCGTTAATTGTGCATGTGTAATGCACAGCAGTCACCTGCCACTTGCATTAACATGTTTTTGTTTGTCTGAGTGCACCATTGCATCTCTAACAACATGCTTCTGCTCATGGATTGACAACATGACACTATATTCAATTTGTGGAATTTGTGGAAGAGTCCTTAGTACAAGCAATACAGTAATGTGTTGTTTATTTCATACATAAATTGTGTATTATACTACTGCATCAGTAAATTGTTACAAATGCTGTACACTAGTGTAAAATAACAATGCAGGAACAAGAACAATTCCATACCTTACTGGACAAACTGTTGCCAATAATTGATTGTATTTTACATTGATTTGTTTACAGTGCAGAGGTAAGTGAATGCAACAAATGTTTTGTGGGACGCAAAGAATAAGAAAATAGGTCAGAATACAGACGCTTTGGGTATGTGTGGAATAAGACTGTTCATTTAGCAATGGACAACTACAGTTATGGAGCTTATCATTTTAACCTTCGCCCCAATGGCACATTTATATTTGGTTTCAACAGTGAACCTTTTTCATAGGAGACCTGACACAACATACAATATTGACCCCATTTCATGTGGTAAAGATAGTTTGCCAGCGTCAGGTCTACCACAGTTCAATGCACCCGCATGGCGCCCAAACATGCCATCCTCAAAATTGTCGTACCTCACAAGGGAAAGGCTGTGATTGGCCACCGCCGGTTTCACCTTGAATGTACCCCTTTTTTCATCCAATGCGGGCAACCGAAGAGAGCCAGCCTGGATATATTAAACGAGAAGACCATTCCTTAAGAAGGCTTCAACAGTAGCCCCTCGGCATCCAGTTTCTGATTATGCAATCTGCCCATGCAGTAGATATACAGAGATCAGTGGCTCCTCCCTGAGCTCAATGAAATAAAAATAGAAATTCCTTTCACGGCCCTACCATTCATGTCATGCTCTTAGACATGTATCCCCACGTGTGCTTTTGCCTGCGAAGTTCACCACTGGAAGTGGAAAGGCCTACTGTGGCCTAATAATTCATTTACGAAGGTACTGCAAGACAGCAGGTGCCTTTAGTGTACAGTGCTAAACTCTTCTACATGCTTTCTCTTACATAGGTTGAAATGGAACAATGCTGTATATAATGAAACTTATCTTCATTGATACAGAAGCCATTTCTTCTACTAAATGAATCTGGATTGAAATAAGAGTTTCTAACGCAACATGAGAGGTCTAACAGTGTTGAAAATGATGACGACATAAGTAAACAAGGAAAAATGACTACAGAACCGAATCTACACCTCCATGATCCAGTCTCAGCAAAATCTGTACAATGTGAGCTTCACAAAACTGATATTTATGGTAAGGCTGCCATTCAGAAATCCTTTGTAACCAAGGCCAATGCACAACAATGCATAACCTGGTGCAATAAGCACAAAATCTGGACTTCTGAGCAGTGGAAGAAAGTAAGATTGTCTGATGAGTTGTCCTTTACTCTTTTTCCTACATCTGGACAGGTTTATGTTTGGAGAAACCTAAAGCAAGCCTACTTTAACCCACATTGCCTGTTCCCAACTGTTAAACATGCTGGTGGATCTGTTATGGTGTGGGCAGCTATCTTGTGGGAGCCATTGGGTCTGATTATTACTCTGCACGGTAGAATTACAAGCCATTTTAGGTAACAGGGCACACTATGGTGCAAACATGGTTTACTCATATTCCAAGATGATAATGCCCCCAGATAAAACTATAATTAAAAGGATTAAAGAGTAGATTCATGGACACCAGGATGAAGCTAAATGCCTTCCAAACACCTTGATGTGTAGATGACACAGTGTGCAGTGTGCAATAATAATTATCATTATTGGTCTCCCTCACAGTCAGGCAGTCAGACCACTGAGTTAAGCGAGGTGGAATTCTCATTGCAGGCGCCAACTTGCTCTGTATCTGACTGTCCATATCACAACAGAGTTTAAACAATGTATCAGACATGTCGGGCATTCTTAAGACCCTTGAACAGACATACTGCAGATGCCAGAGCATGTTTGTTTTTAATAATTGGGTTTTGATGTGTGGAATATAAGGACTCTATGGGTGTGTGCGTGCGTGTGCATGTGTGCATTTTCTAAAGGGTGATCTATCTATAAAATCTTTTTAATACAAAAACTATAATCCTGAATGAAATATGGCCCCCGCTTACGAACAAAATACCAAAAGAAGTTGAAAAGAGCAAGCATAAATCAATAGGAAACATTTAACATGAGTGCATCAGCTCTGTATTGGCTTGTAGGACACCCTAAATGAATATAATTGATGCAATGTACATTGTTTGAATAAGAAGGGTCTATTTTCCATAGCCATTTTTAAACCAACATGACCAACAGCTGGAGTGTTTTCAGATTGGTATTCCAGTCTCTCCAAAGTACAGATCTGAACCAAAGCCAAAAAAGACAGAAACTATTCCCACTCTGCATTGTCCTTTCATACTAAGGAAATCATTTATATCCCAATACTTGGCAGCATTCACCCCCCAAGTGATATTCCACATAGGCCTGCATTGAAAACAACAGCTTGAACAATTAAGAGTACTAGTAAACACATTTTTAAATGTACAAACATGCACAGTATGTCGTCTGTGCTACCCTCTTTTGTTTGAATATGTTTTATCATCAAATACATATACGTGTTTAATTGCTCACTTTAATTATTAACTCACTAATATTTATAACCTGCTTAATATTGTCATATCGTCAATGAATGGTTTTCTTATTGTCCTATTATATTATGGTGTACATGTAAGTTATAGTATGTTCTTGTATTAAAACATTTGCACTAAATATGGATGCAGTTATATTAAGTAGTTCAAGTTTCACTCCAGGCAGCATCACCTATAGTAGCTGCACATTTTTTCTACCCATTCACACCTGAAATCACACGGAATGAAGAAAGATTCACAGGTTTAACTGCATACCATTGCCATACAGGCATAACTTTGCCTAAAGGGAGTCTGAACCATTGTGGACATAGGCATACGGGCTGTCGGTGCACTTCCTGTTTGGCAAGTTTGTTCAACTTTTCAGCCAATCACTGCTTGAGTTCTTCTCTCCTGACCGCCAGCTTTTAAGCGCTGCCGAGTACGTGTCTGGACCTGTGACAATTGGCTACAGGAGGAAAAGGAAACTCCATTTTTGAGTGGTAAAGTTCATGTGCATTACAACATTGTGCTGAATTTGACCAAATTGGTGAGGATTTCTTGACATTGATTATCTTACCAAACCCCAGAACCAAACCAAACCCTCTTTTGTATATCTTGTCGTGGCTGCTGCTGTATTACACACCACTGTGGTATTATTTCCATGCATAAGTGTCACAACAATAAATAACAAATACTTTTTAAGAGGTTTTATAATACAATAGAACAATACATGTCCATTGGATTACAATGATTTAAGACTGCTCTTTCTCAACACCACTGCCTCATAGAAAGAACATTGCTGCATAGTACAAAGCACCTTTTGATCAGAATCAAAAGTACATTTTACCCTTAATTAAGGCTGTAGAAGGAAATCAAATTCAATTTGACCAATAGCCCAGTAGACCAGTTGCCACGTTGCCAGAGGAATTCCTACACTTCAGGCAGATTAAAATTCTACAGCTGTCTCCTTTCCCATAAACTCATTGGTGCTGACAGCTGTAACTGTACTTCTCTCCACCCACTACAGACATCTCCTCCTACTCATTTCAGTGTTCTTGGGATTGCATGTGCCAGAAATCCTGGAGAAGATCATTTCAAACAACACACAGTCTTCCTCGTGGTAATCATCACCTACATCTTCAAAGCAATTTCCTGGGCATTAGAAGTTGAAAGTTAAAGTTCCCTGCTCAATTGATGTTCTTAGTGACATAAAGCCCTAGCTGGTAATATTATAGCCGTGTAAATGTAAATGTTATTGGCACGGTGAACTCCATATTTCTCTCTGTCCTAGACACCATGATGTGAAATGTAATCAAAGCTGCAGGACAATGGCATCGGCCGCTCATAGCAGACACGCAATTGTCTGACCCTAAAACCACAGAGAAACGGAAGCCCCTGTTGCCTAACTGAGAGCCTGCACTTCTTGATGAATAAAATCGTCCATTTTAATAATCACCAGCCTTCTGCATTTTTACATTATGGAAAGAAAGAGGAGACTAGTTACAGTATATCTGCATTATGACTTTAAATATCGCTTTATATTTTAAGTGGATCAATTTAGGGTTTAACATGGACATGTTGATTGATATATAATGCCTTTAATTATACTCAAGATTATTGCACTTTATAAGAAAACATAAGTTTACCTACTTGATTTCTATCATGGGTATGATGGTGATGATAATAATCATGATGATTACGATAATTTTTAAATGATTATTATAGAATCATATAAAATGGATTTGTCAGGTGAGGACAAGGGGCAGTTTGAATGGGCTGGCAGTTTTAAAGGACATGGCAACATGTACTAGCCATTTTACAGCCATGTGCATCACACAACAAAACACAAAGCGCCTACCTGCAGATACATTTTGGATATATTCACAGCTAAAAACATGCAGCTAATAAAACAGTTTTTTCTAAAATCTTAAGCATTAAAAAAATATTGACATCTATCCTTTTTTCCTACAGTAAAGTAGAGTGAAAAATTGGTTTCTGAGAAGATAATATGGAGCAATTTAGGAAGTTTATGGAATTCTAAAAACCTTGCATGAATTAACATTGCAGGTTTTTTTCATTCACATAACAGATATTCAGTTTATTCAATTAGATTTTTTGTTCATGCTCAAAGGGGATTTTATGTCAACTCTGAGCAGAACACAGAATGGTTTGTTTAGTAAACAATGTACTAAATATATTTACATGAAACTGTAGATTGTACTGCAACTGTGAATTATAAGAATTCTAACTTGTAAAGTCAATCTCATACAAGAAGGCTTGGGTTAAACAACTGTTTATTTCCAAACAGAATAACATTCATTTAATGCAGCGTGCACACACTCTGGTTAAGGCAAAGCAAAGGTTGCTTCATCGTATATATCTCACCAGACCCATTCATAGAATTACTAAGATGAGCAACATTGTGCAAATGCTAAGATGCCCAATGTTGCTCATCTTAGCATTTCTATTTGCAACATTGAATGAGAGTGATAGAATCAATTATTATTTTACATTCTTGACTATTGATCTTACTAAGGGCTTGCCCATTCATTTGTGAAATAAAAGTTGATTTTATTGTCTTATTTTGGCAAGTGTGAAATATTCGCCCACCCTGATAATTTAATTTAACCACACTGAACTCCACATCCAAAAACACAGAAACAGATTTGAACAGGTTTTTGACAGATTTGAAGTTGTTGACAAGTGACTGAGATAATTCCTTTTCCAAACAAATTCGCTTATACAGAATGACATATTTGAAATAATATACACATTTAAGCATGACTGGATTTTTTTTCTTGCTTAAATATAGTGCTGCCAGTGCTGTCTGCCCCCAGGATTCAAACCTGCAACATGGATAATTCAAAAATCAACAAGAAAGAAATTGCAGATAAAATATCAACTATTTCAGTACTATTACAAATATATAAATCAGGTGAAGATCTTACAAGCTCATCAAGAAAATAACTTCAGTTAGTGAGAAATATATGTTTATAAGATTGTCAGTGGGCATCTCATAACCTACCCTACATTGCAACATAATTCATAAGGTGTGAGTTAATTTACTGACCTAACAAAATGAGGTGATGAGGTGTCATTGCACCTACAGCATACAATACCTATACTCACCAGTAGGCCTACTGGTAGTCATGTTAACAAGTGACCTAACCAATCCTTTATAATTCCAGACCAGCCTTTATTAATAATGACGCAATTTTGAACATGACTGGAAATTACATTTCATTACTTCAAAGGTGTCAAGTATTTCTCATTCTAACCAATGTGAACATTCTTTTTGCTTAACTTGAATGCAAGTTTAGAATGAGTCACTCAGATCAGTATGAGCAGTATGCCATGGTAAAATGTTCTAATTTCTTTGCATAAGTAAAAATGTTTGGCCTTGTCACTTATACTTGTTTTCCAAGGAAATAAATTGTAACCTTTTTGCAGTACATCCCAACACCATGCGCAATGCTTAAGCAGTTTGCTCATAGTGACTTCAATCTATAGCCTAACATTAGGTTCACATTGTTTAATCAGTTGCTAACAGTGTGTTTGACATCAAATATTTATTTTTTATTGTAGTCTGAAAACCAAAATGTAATGATTAACATGTGACCTGAATAAAGTTTTGTATACCTACCAAGCACTAAAAATAACCACGAAGGTAAACACCTTGACAGAACTGGTAATTTGAACAAATCTTTCCTTACCATTGCAAAATACAGGCAATACTAACAATTTATGAAAACAGAAATGTCTGATACAGAAAATAGATTCTGAGATGAGCAGTCAAATACACAGTTTACGTGAGTGATGTCTTCCAGAGTATTCGAAACTGACATGGCAGTTGACACCCACTCGGTGCCCTCACGTTGGCCTCTTGTTGGACTCCATTACCCCGGTGACATCAGAAAAGGACCCCCGGCACTTCTCGCTATCTCACAACATGCGCACAAAGGCTGTGACTTTACGCGATAACTATAAACACTGAACCCCAGTCCTGTGACAGAGCAAAAAGTAGACCCATTCAAGCGTGAGAGTTTCTACTGCCACTAATACAGAGGAGGTACAATATTGTAGCCAATATATTTTAAAATAGGCGTTCAAGAATCTGTCCATGTCCGTTTGTATGGATTATTGTATTCTCCACCTTAACTACCCACAAATTATAATTAAATGTGAAGGTTTTCCCCCCACTAGTCATACAATGCAATATCCCTTGGTGCGGCAAGCCAGTGGTGTAGCTACCTTCACAGAATTTTGCAAATGTCTGAAATTGCTGTCATTACTCTATCAGATTTAATATCCGCTGTGGCACAAAACAATGTTTGTTTTTCATAAAAACTTTTTTATGGTCTGTTTTTTTTAAACACTCCTCCAGAACACTCCAGAATTACTCCTCTGGATGACGGAAATGCTGATCGTGGATACATTTCTCTTTGATCCGAGTGCAAAACTCAGCATCCATGTATTTAACCACGACAGTTATAACCTCCACTGGGTTCATTTTAGCATCAATGGACAGATATATACTGAGATTAGCCTATGCATTGCGAACAAACAAAGAAGCAACCGGCCACCAGGGGTCTACCATGACTTTCAAAGAGAAAATGTGTCAAACCTCCTACCGCCCTTAGTTGAAGCGGGTCGTGATCAGCCCAGTTCTGCTCGCCGATTGCTCAAGCACTCTTTTTCTCCGTGCTGCCATTGGCTATCCGCGGGTTTCACGTGAAACAGTATGCAAATCGACTTGATATCCCGATCGAAAGCCCGGAATACAGTGGCAGTGAAGTACAGCGTCCGAGGAGGGGGTGTGAGAGGATACAGGCTGAAAATAAAATCCCACGCTGGTCTCAATAAGAATATACTGGCAAATTATTTAACATTTGGAATCACTATCCGTTCGTACAGCTGCAGTTTCCCCATGTTCCGAGGTTTTGCCCATTTTAGCACTTTCCGATGAATTGCACCAGGTAAGATTCAGAAATTGCGTCAGAAACATTAGCTTGCAAATATTTCGTTTAATGTTATTTCATGATAGCTATTAATTCAATTGCATTAAGATTCATATATATATTTTTAAACACCAATGTCAGTCGTAGGTAGTTAACTTGTCTTTTTCAGTTTTAAAAATGGGTAACTTTATAACAATGCAATGCAATGCTGCTCTGTAATTGCAATCTTACTTAAGAAAATCTTTGATTAGTTAGTCATTAATTTCCACGAATCTATTGAAGTTTATAAATCCTTCTTTTACGAACAACTTTGGAAGAACACTTGCCAATTGATCTACAAAAACTGCACATTTATACATTGTATATGTAGGTGAAAATTGTAGTCAAATGACATTAAATTGTTATTTGAACCGTAAATCAAACGTTCATTAACATAGTTCTTAAAAATAGTCATTTCCTATTTTTTTATGACAATTGCAAATTAATTATAGCCTCTCTTCTGTATTTTAATGGATTAATATTATAATATATCATTCATATTACCTTATTCATACTGAGAAATTTTAGAGATCATTCCCAACCACAAAATGTATCAGCTAACACGCAATGTTCCCTCAACACTGTGACATAGTGACTTGTTAAAATTGACTGATATATTGATTTTGAAATTATTCATTGTCATTAAATTAAATATTATCATCGTATCTTATTGAACTTTGGACATGGGCTCCATTATCGTCATCGCACACATTACATCGATGGTGCTCTGATATAACTTGTAAGTGTTTCCCACATCTATCTCAATACCATAACATCTGAATGTCTTTTGGTCTGCCCAGTAAACTGTAAAGTCAGTCAAATCACGTGTGTCTTCCTGTTTTAGGGTACTGCACATCTTGAACCCCAGCAGACCAATGCCGGGTCCCATCATGCCTGTCGACGTTGCCATGAGGATCTGCTTGGCACACTCGCCTCCCCTGCGGAGTTTCCTCAGCTCGTACGAGGACTGCCGGGCAAGGAACCTGGTCAACAGGTATAAGCCACTGAGACCGTGCATCTCCAGGCGGGAGGTGGAGGCCGCCAGCCTGGGCTGGAAGAGCCCCAAGGCCAAAGGGAAGAAGCGAGTCGTCTTCGCCGATTCCAAAGGCATGTCGCTCACGGTGATCCACGTCTTCTCCAACTTCGAGGAGGACATCCTCTCAGAGCTGCAGTTCGATCTGTCCGACCTCGAGGACGCCACCGTCGGCCTGAAAATCAACAAAGACAAAAGTTTCACCCTGGACTTCCCTCAGCCTGCCGCCGACTACCTGGAGTTCAGGAACCGCCTGAAGAAGAGCTCCGTGTGCCTGGAGAACTGCTCACTCCAAGAAAGGTCACTCGCCGGCACGGTGAAAGTTCGAAATGTTAGCTTCCAGAAGTCCGTCCACATCCGGATAACTTTCGACTCGTGGAAAAGTTACACGGACGTTCCTTGCACCTTTTTGAACAATGTATATGGCTGCCCAGACACGGACACATTCTCTTTTTCCGTTGAGCTGCCAAGTTTCGTGTCCCCCCAAGAGCAGATAGAATTCTGCATATGCTACAAGGCCCAGGATCAGACGTACTGGGACAACAACGACGAGAAGAATTACCGGGTGATTCCCCCTGAGTCTGATGGAGACCAAGGCCACCCTGTGGTAGAGAAGAAAGTACCAGAGTACAGGAACCAGATTAAACGGCCAGAGATTGAGTTCGATCAGTTCGGAAGCCCCAGGATGTCAAGTGGATTCTTCCCTGAATGGCAGAGCTGGGGCCACATTGAAAACACCGCCCCCTATTGGTGATTTCACAAAATGCTGTCGACAAGTCTGCAAGAGATTTGGGCTCTGACATAGAAAACAACAGCATAGTTATTAATATTGGAATCTTAATACCTCTTACACTATGTATTAGGCTATGCGATTCCTTATTATAAAAAGAAGTCCAGCACAGCTGAAATGGACCCTAGGGAACATAGAGGCCATTTTAGCATTCTGGACCCTTCAAAGGAAATGCCCATGTTTTGTTTTGCTAATCCAAACATGAAGAGGCTCAAAATGGTTTGGCCTACTTTTTGTATGTTTTTGTGTATAAGTGATGCTACTGAAATCAACACAGTGCATTCACACATGTTTGTATGCTTGCTTTAGTTGTGAAGCTAACCCAGCTAAATCCCAAATAAGTTTGAGTAGCAAGCACGTTTAATCATTGTGGCAATATGTGATTGTCTGAATTTGTTATGGTAAAAATGTTTAAGTGTTCTGATCCTACTGAAACACAAAATGATAACATACAGTACAGTGTAGGGTTACTTAGAGCGTACAAGGACAGAAGTGAAGATTTTTGACGTGAACATGAATTTTAGATGTGGTAAATCATGTATTGTCATAACATAGATGCCTTCCTTTGTATTTATGTCTGATTTTCCGTTTTCCTGTACACAAAGCAATAGTGTTTCTGAAAACGAGAAGGGAAGGCCACGTTTGGAAGCCATAACTTCTCATGGTCACTTTGGAGAATATAAATACTTTGGAGAATATTTTATCAGGAGGGTACCATTTTGTACATTCAACAGTTTAATCTGGAAGCTTGAAACTGATTATTTTTAAAACAGGGAAAGTGCCTCTTTTTTCTTCAGTTCATCTGTGCAAAGCATGTGTTTTGAAATGTGATCATTTGAATTCCTTGTGTTTCATCACAGCATTGATTGCCACCTGTTGTTGCATTCATTCTGTTTAATGTAGCCAAGCCATCGAAACGTCACTGTAGTGAACACAGTGAGGATGATTTTGCACTGATTGACAACTGCCTTTAGAATCTCAGAATGTGAAAGTGGTACAGTTGGTACAACATGAAGTCCTTCATATTGAAGGTGTTTTTAATTCATGGTACCTGTAAATGAACGACTTTCAGAAAAGAACAATAGGACAAAACATTTTTTTGTGATGCCCCAGGACCGTTGATAGTTTGTTGTAAATAATGCAAAAAACCTTCTATTTTGCACATAAATGCATCCATGTTTTAAGACTTCTGATACAAACACAAGCAGTGCACTTTTCACCATCTTCTAATCTACCTGTTTGCTGCTATGTTTTTGTACCGGGCTGGTTTCTCTGTATTACATTTCTTGAACTCATGGTATGTGAATTCTCTCCTTTATGAATTGGAGAAAAGATTGTGAAGGAACTGGGAATGTTACTTTTGAAAAAGTATGAGGAAGTACGAGGAAGTGGATATGTTTCAGTGGATGGCAATTTAAAGGAAACGTTTGAAAATGGAGCTATTGCCTTTTCATGTCTGTTTTTCTGCCCTTTTAGAGGAAAAACAGGCCAGTGTTAAAGAGCAAAGGCCATGGACTTGAAGGACTCTTTGGGAATGGTAAATGTCTCATGAGCAACTGTGTTTGTAGATCTTCAGTATGCTGGTGATTGTTAGAGGCTTAGACACAAACCACTGTGTCTGCCCGACAGATATGTTTTCTACTGCAAAGTAAGGTTTCTGTGTGAAAGAATGGATGATTTCATTTTGTGTTCTTTTCAGAAATAAAAATGTATGATTACATTGTGAAAGGCTCTTGCTTCTCAATACTGTTGTTTTATGTTTTGCGCATAATTAGTATAGTTAAGTATAGTATAGCATAAATTATGTTCTCTATATAAGTTTCATTTCTGTCTTTAAAATCATATGCTCGCACAAATGATAATCTGGTTATTTGATAGTGGATACTGATAATACATGCTTTCAGAATATGTTTAAAATCAATAGATGTTAGCATTACATAATTATGACCATCGTGGATGGACATTATGTCATACATAGGTATTTATTTTCCCAGAACGGTGTGATGTAGGTCTCAGCTCACACAGAGCTCTCTTGCGAAGAGAAAGCTTGGCAGTAGCAGGGAGGCTCTGGACAAAAATACGGGCTTCATTAGCAGAGGTATCGCACACCGGCAGCCGTCTCTGAGTGCATGCCAGATGGTGCTGTAACCAAGACTCCAGTCTCGTGACTAGGCGTTGCAGCACCCTTAAATTAAATTGCACAAAATAAGCGGCCACCTCCAAATAAAACTTCTGTCATGTTCACACGCTGCTCTCAAACAAGCAAGACAACATCCTTTACACTGCGAAAGAAATCCCAAAGAAAAGTAAATTGGTCAAACAGGACATTTATGGAAGGGCTTAAAAGACCAGTGAAAGTGATAAAGCACAGGAACGATGGGAGAAAATGAGAACAGCACATCCAGTAAACCCCTGCACTGCTCTAAATGTCACAACTTTATGCGGCGAGAACATTCAAGGCGCTGGTCTTCAGAGTCAGTCTGACGTTTTGGTATTTGACCCTGGCTGAGCACTGTTACAGGTAGACATAAATTTAAAGCTAATATAGGTATCTGGCCACAATCCTGCTGTGGAGAATGTCTGCACTCAGGACTTAAAAGGATTTCTTCATACTGCAATATGAATCAGGGTATTGCATGAATATTTCCTGAATGGAGTGTCCTTGAGTCCTCTTATTCACTAACATGCGATATGTTATACATTTAAACCAAGCACCCAACATTTACTTAATGTATTCTATTTTAGTAACATTTTACATTTTAGGCATTTAGCAGACGCTCTTATCCAGAGCGACTTACACAGTTTAGATTTCAAGTAAGATACTCTCTATTAAAGCCAAAATTGGGGCTTACCAGTAGCCTATAAAAACCTTTAAAATAGGACTACTGAAACAAAAAAGACTTGATTTATACAATTATAAAAAACATTTGTTCAAGCTGTTATCACAGGAACAGGCATATTATGCATTTCCACAAAAGATCTCAGATCAATATGCATCTTTCTGTAAATAACTCACACCAGTCTAGAAAATGTCCTAATTAGTGAAAGAAGCATAGCCTCATTATGGCTCAATGAGTTCTGTTTACATGTTTTCGGGAAGTCTTATGAAAAGGATGACCCACTACTCTGGTTTCCTGTATGTGCGTATTCCTGCCAGTCCAATGGTCCCCGAAGTCCTTTTCTGCCTAGAAACAGGAAGGCAAAAAACGGCAGCAATCTTTAGTCTCTGAAGAAGTTTTATTGGCTGCTGAGCTCAGATACAATGTCTGTTTAATTTCCAAATCCTTTCAGAGGGGCTACCAGATTGAATCCTCATCACTGCTACTTATTTTAGAACAGGGTAATATTTTTACATTTACATTTTAAGCATTTAGCAGACGCTCTTATCCAGAGCGACTTACAAGATGTGCATTAATACATGGTAGAAACAATCATAGTTCACGCAAGAGATCAGTGCAGTAATACAGTGATAGACATTGTAGGCAGCTGCATACCATACCTGTAACACTGGGAAGGAAAAGGTTAGTAATTTATTTTATTATTTTTTAAATTATAAATGAGGAGTAAGCAGGGATACATATACAAAAAATATTGAACAATAGGCAGTGGTGATGAGAATTTGCTACTAGATGTACAGAATTCAGTGGTAGTGGAGTCTGAAAAGGTGGGTTTTGAGTCTCTTGCTCCAGATTGCAAATGATTCCGTGGTCCTCACCGATTGTGGAAGGTCATTCCACCACTGAGGGGTCAGGACAGAGAAGAGGCGAAACCGCGAGGAGCGGCTGCTGGGCCGCTATATAGGTCTATATTATACATTATATGGAACTACATTACATGCAAGATTCTGGGACTTATGGGATGCTGTGCGCAAAAACTGGGCTTGTTTTTGACCTCTCATGTGACTAAAGGCAGTAAAACAAAGTAGAAAAGAATGGTACAGGACATTAGCTTAACTTCATGAAGTGCAACCCAAATTCTGTTTTTAAAACATAAATACCATACTAATATGAACCATGTATTCAGTGTGAAAACAACAACAACAACAACAATCAAACAGCTGTTCTGTGATGACCCAGGACAGCATTTATTCCTGGTCATTAAACAATATATAATATAATATATGCCATTTAGCAGACGCTTTTATCCAAAGCGACTTACAGTAGCAAATGCATACATTTTTCAGTATATGTGGCCCCAGTGGGGATTGAACCCACAAGCGTTGCTAACGCCGTGCTCTACCAACTGAGCCACAGAGAACCACATGGGGTCAATGGGGTCCTGCGAGTAAGCCTAGTTCTGTCAAATATTGACTGCTCATGAGTTATGAGTGTCCTTAAAAGCAGTCATAAGATGGCACAATACTTTTGTTTTCATGAAAACCAAACCTTTATTGCATGCATGGAATGAATGAAATTATGATTTACTAAGATGCTATTCAGGGCATTCCGTGACAGTGTAAGGTGGAGGAGATTAAGAAGATGTTAACTGGAGATCAAGGTCAGATATTTCGCAATGCAGGGGTGGACTTACTACTTTAGGCAAGACCCTGGGTCAATTAACAAGATAGTAGATAAAGCTGTCACCTGACTGGACTAAATGAACCCCCGGTCACTCTGTAGTTCAGCAAGTTACCCACAATGAACAGCTATATGTGTTGGTGGAATGCGTCATGCATGTTGCACTGGCAGATTTCCCAGGGTGACCTGTTCGTTGTGATAATCAGCAACATGCAGATTATTATATCACACGTATGGTTGGTATGTAGGGTCTCAGAGGCGCCAAGATGAGCTAATAATGAACAGAAAACTCCAGGAGAAAATGCTAGCTTGGTCAGTGTGTCATAAACTGTAACATAATTTATATAACCTGCCATCAGGCTCACACAGACTGGTTGTCCACAATGTGTTAACCAAATTCTACTGTAGATAAAAATATTCAAATCTTTCTCATTTGGATGAGATGTAAAACCGAGGTCCTAACTCTGGTCATCCATGGTACTTATTGTTTTCAGCTGATGCATAGAGAGCTTTGATTGGGGGGAACTGTCTATACATCACCCAGGAGGGTCTTAAATCTTGATAGATGTTGAGGTGGGTCATCACTGTAAAGAACTCTGAAACCCATAATATGCACTATATATGTAGCCCATTATTATTATTATTATAATAACCTTTTTCAATGGTTGTTTACCTCACAGTAATTAACCACAGTGGAGAAGTATAGGTCAAGACTATTATTAGAATATTTTTACGAATGCTGTATCTTGTTCACTGAGTGGCATGATATGAATGAGTGTTGATGGTCTCTGCATAAATTGTGCACATTGCATAGTGTCATAGATAACTGTTATTATTGATATTATTGTTCTTTATTTTTGCCCTGGACTATTTGGGCTACACTGATGCACACCGGTTGGTCCAGTTGTATTTCAGAGATAGAGTCAACTCCAAATGTATTCACACCTAAAACCAACAGCAGGGTTGTGCATGGCCAATAATTGTAATTTTGGTCTCCTCTGACCAATCGGAGTTCAGTACTGGAACAGGGTTTTATTTGAGACAAAAATGATGCTTTTTGGCAATGCACACCAGTGGTGTTTTTTTTGTGTCGAAAGAAGGATGCTTATGTTGAAAACATTTGAAAACAAACAATTTATACCTACAGTGAAGTTTAGTGATGGATCTTTGATGTTAATGGGTTATTTTGCATCTACTGGTCCTGGGGCTCTTGTTAAGGTCAATGGAATCATGAACTCCAGCAAGTACCAATACATTTTGGCCAAAAACTGGGTTCCCTTGAAAACTTGGGATCATTGTCTTGCTGAAATATCAATTTGCAGACAAGAATACCTCAAAATCAAAATGGCATAAATTGATCAGTGTTATTCCTTAGGAAGACAAAAATAACAAATGGTTATTAAATATCTGTCATATCTGATTTATAATCTGTAAAATTGAAAAAGAAAAACTTTACCATGGAATCCTTTGTTGTACTTGCAAGCAATGGCCCAGCACAGTAGTAAGCAATATTGTATATATTTCAAAATAACAGTTGGAGGCTTAGAATAACAAGGGGTATTTTTTCTTCCTATGGAAAATGCTGTGCTCATATTGTTATGTGTGGTATTATTATATTGTGGTTTATGCTTAAACTTAACAGGATCAGACAAGGACAACTATCTAAAGATTAATAAAATATAATCTCAAAATTAGATTAAAAAAAAAAATGAGAAATGATTTAATTCTATGATTATATTGCATATGTTTTGTTCCAAGGTGCAGCTGCATTATGTTGCTAGTGAATTACCTGGAACAGAAAAACAAATTTTTAAATGAATGAAAGACATGACCTCTCCCACACACTTTTATATTACAGGAGAATCTTGAATGATGCAGTCTGTCATTTCATTTAGTTTCTAGGTCAGTTTGATACAACTCTACTATGATGCTGTCAGTGGTTTTGAAAGAATTGTAAACATGGCTGCTGAATTAGGCATGACACATTGTCCGACCTCTCATTCAGGTATCAAGTAAACATTCTCTACCTTCACATCCATTTGGAAGATATGCAAAGCATTAATAATCATAAATAGGCTTTAATTGTCTGGAGATTCAGGCAAATGGGAAGTTGTACTTTGGCATTTAATTGTTGATCGATGGCAAATTCCCCACATTGGGTGATTCTGCTCTAATTGAATGAGAAGTTAAAAGGATAACAATTGAAAGGCTCAATTAATGAGAATTTGGCATCCAGTTTGTGGGGTGTTATTTTGTTGTAGGGTGCTAATTTCATTTTGCGATGCAGGCAGTCTTTATTAAGATGGAAGATATGCAGCGGGTGATTTGCTATGACCATGCCTTTCTTTCTAGTCTTTAAACTGTGTGGAGGACGTCGGTCTCTGTGGCCGGGGAGTTGCGGGGTTGCCTCTCTTTTGCTGCGGTGTTGCTGTGGAGGACCTTTGGAACAGTTTCCGGGGCCAGGTTTAGCAATCTCGCAGTTGGCCGGAATTCTAGTTCCAAAGGTGCCGATTATTTAATCATTATTTAATTGGTGCTGATTGGTGTGGATGATAAGTGATTATTCACTTACCTGGTTGTGTGTGAGAATGTGAGTGGGTGTGGGGTATGGGAATTGTTTGGTGTTGAGTAATTGTGATTGGGTGTGTGAATGATAGACGGGTGATTGCCTCACAAGTCCCACCTGAGCCAGGCAGAAAGTAAGGCTATGGCCTAAGACTGGCAAACCCCACTCCTCTGCCACTTTTTACCATCGGCAGCTCTGCTCACATCCGAGGATTTGTGCGTGTGACAAACTGTTAACTCCTTTCTTGCTGTGAGGTGTGTTGTGACACTGTAAAAACTTGTTTTAAATCCTAATACACACCTTATTTTGAACACCTGAATAATTCTGTTTACCTACTCATTATTTAGGGTAAAATTTAGGGTATTTGTAAGATCCCCCACTATGGAACACAATGTAGTGTATTTATTTTATTTTATTGACTGTACTGAAAAAATAAAATCGATAATAAAGTAATAAAGTGTTTAACCTACTCATGTCAGAGTTTACAGGGTTTTACGGGGGACTTAAATGCTTCCAAATGTGTACCACTCTCCTTCACCTCCATGTCACATGCTTCACCCCACTCTAGCACATGTGTAGCTTCTAATGTTTCATGGCAGTGTACCCTCCCTTGCTGAGTGGCAACATCACAAGGTGCTGAATGTCAAGGTCAAGTTCAACGGGCTTCACAGTCCGGATTTGGCCTCTAGCTCAGATAGTGTCACTAGAACCCCATCAGCTGCACTTGCCTTCTCTTTTTCACCAAAATGAGCATGCCACATTTTTACAAACTTACAAACATAGGCAATATAACATTTGACTTTTACTTTTTTTTATTTTTACAGCATTTTACTATATAAATCTAGTGCTTATAAAAATGCACTAGATTTAAGTGCTTCCAAATTAAATACACTTTGAATGCACTCAAAGTCACTAAGATTAGCTATCTACCATCTCTTCCCTACTGACAAACTCAGTTAGTGCTAGCATCATTCATGATTGCCACAACAGATGTCAGAAAAGTGGTGCATTTTGGAACTTGCAATCAAGTGTCTAGCCTAAAGGCATATAAATGTATCATGTAAATACCAATATATTAAAAAAAATACAATGTAAATAGCAACATGAGCTTGCATATCTCATGTATGTATTACATTTAGTGTTGATATTAAATTAATTTCTGTACTTACATTGTAGGTGATACCTGCTCTTTAAAGCCCCTTTTAACACCAAAATTATCTTAACCTCTGCTTGTGCAAACTTCTACAGTTCTATATACACTACAAGGCCTGGAGCACAGCCTCAAGAACATAAAGTGGAAGGCGTTCCGGTGGGGTGCCTGAGACTGAGAGACAAACTGAAACTATTCTTGGCACATAATTCAGCTGCCTCACATAGCAGCTAAATAACCTAAATGTCAAACTTCAGTCACTCTGTGCCTAATCCATGCCTATATCGAGGAGGATGATAATCATTTGCAGTGAGACATTGTTGAAAGCTAAGCTAAGTGCATGGTCAAATACATACACTGTAGCAGTGCTGTAGTTCTACTTCAAGTAGTTGTGAGGGTTGACAGCTTTAGAAGGACTACAAATCCCACTTTTGGTAAACTACATGGAATCCAGATGTACTGACCACAGTGCACAGTACATAAAATACAGATGTAACCATGATCTATGGTACACTGAAGACAGTGAATAAATATATTTTTTTTAAATGTTTTTAATTTGTATAATTTTAATTTGTCTAAGTCATTGGAAAACATATTGCTGAAGCAACAAGCATTTGTACTCCAGGTAATGCTCCTGAATATTGATTGGTCAAAGTTGAAACACACTTTATTTAGTGTAAAATCGAGAATTTAAAGACTAAGTTGTTGTGCTTCTTTCTTATTCTGTAAGAAGTGTGGGTTGTATATACTGATGATTGTTTACATTTTTTTATCAACGAATATTACTTGACCACTCATGTTTGCCTTACGAATGTCTTACATAACTCACAGTGATGTATATAATTACAGCAGCTCATAAACTATGGAGAAGCATTGCGTGAATGCTTCACAGTGCACTTTCGGTATGCTTTTTGGTGCATGGCACAGAATGTAAAATACATCTTGTTGGCGACATAATGCTTTGTAAACACATTTTCCAGAATAAAAGACAGAGTGTGTGTATAACTTGTTTAATAAAAGACAGAGTGTGTGTATAACTTGTTTAATGCACCACTTGCATGGTACAGTATTTATAAAGAAATCATATAAACATATGAACCTACACAGTGATGTGTATTTCTCACCCAAATGAGATACCCACAGGCCAGAGTTAGTTGGCGAGATATTTAAACAGTTTTGCAATTTCAGCCATTCACAAGGAAATACTATACTGCACCAGACAATGAATTCAGGCTCACATAGCATCAAAGCTTGCTCTCTTCCAAAAAGAGTATAAAAACATGGTGACACAGATCAAGAGCTGTGATAAAAACACCAATGTTCAAGCCCTGCAGTTCAGGGATTACACTGTAATACCACTTTTCCCAATGAAAAAAGCAACAGACTCGTGCCAAGGAGTTATCCTTTCCCCTCTCTGCTCTCTCCAAATGACATTAGGTCAATTTGCCTGAGTAAACCTTTCACACCCCAGCTGTGGGGAATTTAATGAGAATGGGTTCTTTAAGTTACAGATCCTTACACACGTGTTATTTTAAATACATACGTCACACATCGGAAAGGTAGAGAATAGGCGCATTCATAAACAAGCACAAGCAAAGCCCATTTTCATGTGAGAACATACAGTACCACAGGCTCAGGGGGAAAACAGACTGCAACCCAGGGTACATAAACATCCTGAGGAGATACAAATGAATATAAAGATATAAAAACAAGCAGAGCATGATAACCATGTATGAAGATGACATGTTCTTGGGGATGTGATGCTTTTTCTTTGCTGGGAGGGACCCTGACAACAGGCTTTTCATATGACTAAAGCTCAACTGCTACTGCCATTCAGCTCCAGTGATTCTTGTAATCCGTAATAGACTCCTATTGTCCTCTGGGAATTAATCACACCGACAGTTTCCCTGCACCACGCCACACCCGTTAATGTCAGCCTGCCCTCTGAACACGGCAGGTGAGTGTGAGCCAATACTTAGCCAGCTCTATAGCACAGCACCTGTGGCTTCTGTGTCTGAATTGACATAAAGGAAAAGACAACATAAAGACCGGATGTAGTTACAGGAGATAGGTTACGCACACCACAGCACTGTGAGCTAGATCCACCTCGCCCATCATAAAGGGCTGTGAGAGAAATGTTTGTGTCATGACAAGTTAAGTGAAGCAGCTGTTCATCTTTGTTAAAAAAGGGAAGGAAAAATCTGGACATTACATTTTACAAAGATAATACCGCATGTACAAAAACTGCAACCAAAGTTAATTATAAGGAGGGGTTTCTCAACCAATGGAAGGATATTTATCTTGTATCTACATTGTGTCGTGAAACAACCCCCGCCCCTGCCCCCCACATTTTTAAAAATTACAAAATAGGATTTAATGAGACGACCACTCATTTCAGCAAACATCTGAGCAATGAGAGGCCAACTGTGAGCAAACCTAAGCCCACTTGCTTTTCTTTGCCTTGTCATATGACCATGGTATAAATCAGTGATGACCTAGGGGATTATCTGCATACTCTGAAGGCAGTTTGTTGGTAAATGCAGAGTGGGTAAAAGAGGACGCTGAGTGGGATTAAGAGCCCCCCGTGGCATGTCATTTATAAAAATAGGACCGTTTCATAGGCATGGCTTGGCTCTGACACAGAGAAACCACCAAAACACTGGGCTATCGTTGACTCCCACATCATACTGCTGGAGAGTGTCTCTGACATAACACACTTGGAACATGGGGACACTGCGCTCATAACCACTGCTGCTTAGCTATCACAATTTCAAAGAATGCTCATTGGCCTTGAATGAATGAACTGGCCTTAATGGAAGAAACAACTACCAAGTTTAAAAACAAACATAAGGAGTACAATGATGTCTGGAAGCCATTCCTGTCCCATATTGCAAAATTATTATTTGCTTTGGAAAACAGACCTCATATGGCCAAACATTGGAAACCATAGCATACAATGTATAGTTTGATTCTATAATTATTATTATTTATTTATTTTTTTTTCTTATTCTTAATTCACATTTTTTCTTATTCTTATTATTCTTATTTTTTTACATTTTTGTTGTTGTTGTATTATTACTTTGTGTTGTTGCTTATTTTCTGGTTGTACTCTGGTCATTTGTATATTTGACTGGGTGTCTATCTAACTGTATATTATGGAAATGTATGCACATATAACAATATTTGGCCCATAGAGGGGTGAGGTTTCCAGGACCTTCTGGCTCTGTAAGTAAGAGAGAGAGCAAAGTTAAATATAAGAAAGGCTACAAAGAAAAAATGTATGGGGAATGGAATAGAAAAGGGAAAAACACACACACAAAAAAAGGAAAGTGGGGGGGGGGGGGAAGCACAGGAAGCAATAGCAATCATTTTTTATAATGATAATTTAAAAAAGAAACAATAATAAAAAAAGATTAAAGATAATAAGTCCCCCAAGGTTGGGTGGTGGTGGTTGGGTTTAGAAGAAGAAAAAAAGAAGAAAAAAAGAATGCTCATAACATTATATAATAATACTTGCCTTCATACAGGATCCCAGGCGGCGTGCCAAGTTGAGGCTTGTCTGCAAATAACAATGCTGCATCCTATAGCCTGAATCTAATCTGGACCGTTCCAGTGCCAACCGTAGCTAGTAGCCCTGTGGAGTCATGCATAATTGGTCATAGTCTTGTCCAGGGAAGGAAGGTTTCATTATTAGTAGCCCATGCCTCATCGCTCACCAGCCACCCCTCTGGCCAATCGGGTGCCTGCAGACTGTCTGTGTCTGCTACATAGTGTGTGCAGTGGTCCAGCACAGTACAGCAGCTCTACTGGCAGACCACAATGTGAAAAGAAATGGTTAACTGGCTGCATGCATTTCAGAGGACTTCATTATCATAATCATTATTGGCATACTCGAGTTTCAAAATGATCGATTATGATGGCTCTATGGCATGATAGTATTTTCATGTTGACAGCAAATGGATGAATTACCAACAAGTGAATGAGAACTTGTTACTGTTTACCATTGTGAAAATGAAGGAATGCCCATTAAAATCCCATTAAAGATGGGCAACATATCAACAAAATACTTTTATAGTTTCAGTCCTAGGAATAGGCATTTCACTACATAGTGTATCACAAGTTACTGTACATGGGCTGTACAGACTCTGGTTTTATTATCATTGTTATGTCAGACATTAAATCATTATAGATATTTTAAATAGTTGGCAATGACATCAGTTTCAATGCAGTTGGCTATATTCCCTGTGGAGAATCTTGTTCAAGGATTAATTTTCACTGTGCTGTGTATGAGTAAGTAGTGGTACCCATGGAAAGTTTACTTTCCTATAAAAAAGAAACCTTGGCCTGTACAAATTCACTGTACAAATTTGTTCGGTGCACAAATACCAGACAGAGGAGGAATTTTGAGTCAGGATACTGAAATGTTTCCATCATATTTCGGTCACGATGTCATATTTCAGTGAGAACTCCCATTGTTGCGACTTGAAATCCTGATTAAATCAACAAATTCAACAGGTTGCTGTGAATTAACAAAAAGAATGTCAAAGGTGACCGAGGAAGTTTAATACACCAGCATCCTTTTATCAACCCCCAGCGCTGGGAAGATTCACGTACGGTACTGTGTGTGCAGGCTATCTCATCCCTGGAGCTTCATGTCAATGTCCACACAGTAGACTTCTAGGAAGCACAACAGACTTAGATTAGGGATAGTGTTTTTTCTTGGTAAAAGCCTTGAACTCTCATACAGGTGTAGTACTCTAAGAGTGACAGTATTGCAGTTAAAGGTTAAAAGCAGTTCACAGCCCTCTTTTAATGGGCTTTCAACCTCCCCAAGGTCAGAAGGCGTTCAAAAACCAGGCCGAACCAGGGCAGGCAAGATAAGTACCGTAGCCCTTGCTAACCTAACAAGAGTGTGATTACACCAGTAAATTTCACACTTAATATAAAGCCATTTGGAAGATTATTAATGGAAATACTACCTTTGAATAAGCTACGTGCAAGTTTCAAAAGTATTCCATTACAAATATCTCTCCTGTGCTATGCACTTCAGCAGGGTGACTAATCAGTTTCTGGTTTCTGTGACCACTGTAAAGGACTCAGTGTCAGTGTCCAGGGATTGGATAACTCAAAATTTCTCAATAACTCAGACATTAGACGTCACCAGCTGGTAACCTTTATCTTCAGTATGCATTTCAGTGGGAATATTTTACACGTATTGCTTCTTAATATGTGACCAATTTATACAAAAGATATTTAAACATATTTAGTTTACTCCAAGACAACACTGTGATATTGTGGGGGACCTGTAACTGTGGCTATCTAAGAAAATACTGTGGTTAGTCATTTGCTTCATAAATACTTTTGTGCAAGATAAATTCTTTGGTTTGGTTTTCAGTCCCTAAGCCATTAAAATAGTTCTTAAAAAAAATAGCTGGGCCAAAATGATCTATAGTATGTTTACCCATACTTTGCCTGGACTCCTGCATCCTGTACCCAAGCTAGTTTGACACAAATGAAAGCAGAAAATGAAGCAAGCTGGTTAAAACAGTAGCTCCTCATATCAGTAGCATGATACCTTGTTTCAGAGGTTAGCCTAAAAACACATATTATAGCATTTTGGCCATATTTACCACTTACTTTCAAGTTATGATGCAGTGTGAGGTCAAAAATAATCACTGGTCCACGGAGTCATAAAAATAGCTTTCAATGGCCTCTCTCCCCTGTCTCTGTTCTTTTCCGTGCATTGAAACAATGATTGCTAGGATGCTAGGAAATCAAAACACAATGAGGAATGATTTAAAATGGGACCTTCTTTCCGCATGAGCCATTATGTCAAGGCTGGACAATCCCACCTCTCTTAAGGCCGATTTGGCAGACTGTCAAACCCCTCAGCTCAAAATGGCCAAGAAATTGGATGGCAACAACCAGGCCAGTTTTATTCACTGAGCTCTCAGCGGTGGTCAAAGCAGCAGTTGTTCTAGCATACAATGGGCTTCTTTTAAAAAAATCAAGGTTACTTCCAAGTTACAGAGGTTATTTATGAAGGTGATCTTATGTCACAGAGGTAAATTCATGTTTGGCAGCTTAATCGTCATTCCTGGTAGAATCACAGCTTTATTTCAATAGTCATGACTATGCTCCTCACTTCTAAATGCTGCACAGCATTTGTATATAGGTATACAGGTATCGATTCCCGTTTCTCAGACACTTGAGTGAGTTAGTCCTCAGTCCACACAGCTTGACCTAGATTACCACAAGGTGCATGTGTACACACTGCCACACCTCTCCACACTGTACTGAGCAAACACCAAATGCTGAAGATCAGAAAGGTTTCCTGCTGAGGAGTTTTAATGTTTTCCCACATTTAAAACAGATGTGCAGAATAAAAAAACAATTTTTATTTCCAGCGGAAAGGTATCCTTATTGCCTAATGTGCAAGTGCAGTGTGTTGCTTCAAAACTGTTAATTGAATTTATATAGTAAATTAAATCAACATTTAATTGACTAACTTTGGCCTTGACTTACTTTCAAAGCCCCTACATGCATGTTTTTCAATGCAAAAACATTCTTCATAATCCGAAGTACTTTTGGTTGCTGCTGAACTTTGCAAAACTGTGTCTGTTAAGAAACATTTTTACACTTGCATTTAATTGTGGGTCAAACTGAAGTCTTTCTTTCTTTTTTCTTTTAAAATTTGTTTCAGATTTTTTCCAGTTTTTCTCCCAATTTGGTAGCCAATTATACCGTCTATATTTCTTTCAATTCACCCTCCCCCATAAACTCGCCGCCCGTCACTACGGGGCAAGCTAATTCCCCAAGGCTGGCGGATGTGCCTCCTCCGAGACGGAACTTGCCCACCTACTTTCTAGAGACACTCTTTGCACTTCTTGGCGAGCTTGTGCCGGCTCATCCTCCCCCTGGGGCGGACAGGGGCTCCCGGGCCAGGGCCGGTCTGGCGCAGTCGGATTTCGAACCCGCAGCTGCAGTGGGCAACTTGCATTCCCAAGCGAACTTAAGTCTTTCTATACAACCCCAGTCATGGGCACAGCAGGCCTGGACAGCCAGGCTAGGGCAGAATGATTCTCCTGGACATGGTAAAGGTGCATTCTTAAGACCAACCAGGTGATCAGAACCTATGTTCCTTCCATTCTCGCTGCTTCATAACTACAGCAGGTTCTGGTTATTAACATGAGTTTCTGGCACAACAGTGGTTATAAAAAGTATTCACCCCTTTGGCATTTTTCACATTTTATTTTCTTACTTCATGGAATCAAAATTGATTTCTTTTGGATTTATTGCCACTGATCAACACAACATATATGTCAAATAAGTCAAGGGGGGTGAATACTAATGGTAATTCTTATCTGCTTTTTATTTCTATTTACTTAAAAATATTTTTTTTATTTGAGGGGGGATAATACCCAATGTATATCCAGGTTATGAATATTCATAACCTCCTTGATGCAGGCCCAAGGAGAAAACATTAATTGCCATCGTGTTTTCCTCGGGCACACCCCTTCATGAATATTCAAAGCATTAATCGGACCAGAGTTGGACCTTTTCTGCTTCAACGGTACGGTAAAGAGACAGAACTTTTAATCTTAAGAATACAGAACTAAGTTGCTCTATAGAATATGCGGTGTAGGTGCAGAGTCTACGCAGCCTCAAGGTCTATAACTTAGAGCAGTGAAAGGGAAGAGTTGAATGTTTGAAGCCCAGTGTTGCTGCTTCACTGAACAGGCCGAGTTTATTGGATGTGACTGTGGTGCACAGACAGTGGCTGGGACTGGAATGACCTTGGAGTGGCTGATTAATGTGGAATGACAGATATTGCTTGGTACGCTATTGAATAAACTTCCATTTAAAAATGCCCCAAACGCGTTCAGAAAAAGACCCTTTTAATTTACAATGCATCTACTGCAAGTGTCCCCATATTAAACAATGGCCTCGATAAAGACAACTAAAAACGGAGAGATTACAGTACGCTGCGCATTATTTTATGCTAAAATGATTTCCTTACTTAAAAATGTTCCACTGAACATTTGTTTACGTTTTCAGACCCAGACAGCTTTACCCATCCTTGAGTCACTTGATCAGATTTAGTTAAGGTAATCTATTTTGCAGGTGGTGGAGTATAGGTTTTCAAGACAGTAAGATGATACAGTAGTTCACCAAAGACACAAGTCATATGGTTTTCTTGCTCAAACTATCCTCATATACCATGGTAGTTAAGGGTAAACACAAGTCATAAGACCCAAGTTGGCCCAAGTTGGCAGAATGCTTGCCAGAACTGAACCTGGTCAAAAATAGATGAAGATACTGTTGTTTACTAACACTGTTATATATACAGTATATACAGTATATATACAGTATATACAGTATATCCACACACTCTATTTTTTATTCTTATCATACATCATCTTTGCAAGACCTTATTTTCAAGGAGTCCAGACCTGTATGGAGTGTACATTAGTACAGTATATAAATAAAGTGTATACAATAATAATATAAGTAATTAAATAAGTAAAAAATAAATAAGTCATCAAATATTTTTAATTGCTCAATAAAACTTAAATTTGCTTGTAACAATTTATGCTCATTTGCCCATATGCTGAAAATATTTTCAATCTCATGAAAAATACACAGACAGATCATAGAGATTATATTTGTGCTTATGAGTAATTGCCGTGCGAAGCTAGAGTGTATTGCTTGCTTGCATAGTTTCCCATTTGTAATCTCAAGACTTACTGAAAGGCCTGACATAATAATAATCCTTGCTATCAAGCATTTCTTGCTTTTTAAATGAAATGTAACATGTAATAAGATGTAATGTAATACAATACGAATAAGTCCACCGAGGCAGAGCATCTTCATAAAAGTGTCAGTTCACTCTCTGGAAATAGCTTTCTGCATATATGGCTTATTATCAGGTGGAAATGTATGAAGTTATATATATCATATGTATGTACATATTATATATATGGAGTCAGATTAATTTCTTCCTTCAGCACATGTTCACGCATGTGCTCTCATGTAGCACCCTTGCTGAGTGCAATAAAAGTATGTTACTCCTTTGGAAGATGTAAAATGAGCGCCTGTGTTTGCTAGCGCTATAGCTCGAAGCAATACATCACAATTTTATGGGACAGAATCATAAACATATCAATTAATTGATTGTATGTACGTTTATGAATGTTGTAAAATGTTTCCAACTCCCATTGCATGCATTTACGTAAGAGGGTGACGCTCTCACAGAAACACTGCAATTTCTCCTGTAGGTTTTCATTAGCCAACAAAAGGAGTGATCTCCCCCAGGGTGATTATCTGTCAGTCTTAATTTGTACCATTTGGTTAAAAATACTGTACTGCATTGGCACCCTGACAACATGACGAGTACAACGTTAATGATACCTCAATGCAGGGAGTCATACTGGACATTGAGGAGACATTGGTGCACACACACACACAGATCAACCTTTATAGAGTACTTTTGACTCTAATGGAGTATATATCACCCTTATTAGACTCATATAATTTCTGTTAGAGCTGCATTAAAACTGAGCGTGAACACTTGAGAAGCCACCAAAGCAGAGCTCCCTAGTGGCTCACTCTGAGTGGCATCAGAGCCTTTTAGTTTAGATATCAGAGGTTCAAGCTGGGTGTGACGATGCTGGCCGATGCACCACCCATAAAAACAGAGATGGAGCCTCTTTACAAAAATACAAACGATTTATTTTAAAACAAGAACCAAACCAGCATGTCTATACACATAACTTGTTGATTCACCTTCAGTTCACCTTAAATCTAAATTAGCTCAGTGAGGCAATCACACCTGTCACACTCAATTACAAGCAAATCAGTCAAATGAAATGGTTGGTGCTCAGGTGGAACTCCTGAGGCAATCACTGGTTCTGTTCGTTCACTCACCAGGTGATTTCACTAATTACTTCCTTCTTCAACAAGGAAGAACACAATCAGTCAAATGAAATGGTTGGTGTAGATCAACTTTTTGAGAGATTTGTAAATTGAACACAGTGAAAAAGATCCTGCACATTTTACAAACATACAATTATTAAATTAACATCCATTCCAGTTGAAATGGTTTGACAAATTGAAACATTTGGCACTTAGCGTACCTAGCCAACAATGTGCATTTTAAAAGGTGGGTGAGGGCTCATCCTTCGCATTTGGGCTATGCTATTAGTTGACTATGACCAAGAGCATGAAGCCGTGGGACACAACTGGTTTCATCCCACTGGGTTTAGGTCTTCTGCTGAGTTACTGCTGCAATAGGTCCTCCCAACAAGACGTCCACAGATTACCAATTGTCGTCAGTTAGAGATACTCCTGTCTTACAATTTCTGTGAACTTACTTGTGTACTGTGTTGCCTATAGCGTCAAAAATAGTCACTGGCTCATGGATTAGTACATCTGAGGAAGACACGTGCTTCAGCTGTAGGACTCCTTGCATGCGTATGAATGCCAAAGTGGTTACTTGAGAGGCACAATTGATGATTCAAAAAATGTAGGGAGAAAAAAACTAAGCCTGTGTGGCCTTGGTGTGCTACTGTCGTTGTGGTGTGTGGCCATTTCCAGACAGTATCCCTATCACCACAAAACAAATGTGATTGCAAAAACAATAGCAATAACATATAACAGTAATACCTGACAGATTTATTTAAGAAATAGAATGTTACAGAATGGCCCTCCACTTTATTTATTTTTACGTCATAACATGGACATTCCCTCTGTTCTTCTTGTAAGTTAGAACTGCTAAGTAAGTCAGCCTATCGACCACTATCTGAGGAATTATTTCAGATCAGACCATCAATGTCAATTCATTGAGTTTGAAATATACATTTTGCAAGCTGTAAAAAAATCAAAAAAACATTTGGATGCAGCCTTTCTTTTTGTTTGTTCCCCAAAGCATTGTAATTTTTCACAATCTTTGTGATACCTTAAAGTATTTGAAATGTATCATGTTTCAAATCCCCTCAATCTACCACACTATGTCTGCAGGCTAAGGACAAACGTTTTTGATTCTAGCACGTGTTTGTGAAAGTTGATCTGCCTGTTGTTACAATGACTACAGCAGGCTTGTTTTCAATGTGTGAGCCACATCTAAAGCCTTGTGTCCATGAATGAGGGCAGTCACCTGACAGTGCCATGTGAACTACAGTCTGGCATGAACAGATTGAGACACATGTAGCGGATGTGGCTGGAGATGTGTGCTTTCTTCTGGAACGTACATTGTGTGATTTGTAACTTCCTTGTGCGAGGAGCTCATTGAGACTAGCATGATGCTGTAATGTATACTTTCTAAGGGGACACTTTTTTAATCTGTGGACCTGTCAAATCCATATACGGCTTACGTAACAGATGACTATAAATACCCACCGTGCTCTCTGTGTGATTAGTTTTAAAGATTAAACTGTTTTATGCTCCTCCCATCAGCAGGTTCACAGAGGAAGCAGATGAACATTAATATTACTGTTGATTGAGGGATGAGAAATATTGACTTCTGGGCTCAAGTGGGCCACTGCCTGAACCATGAATATAGACATGAATATAGACATGTGTGCAAGCATGCACACACACACACACACACACACGTCAACTATTAGCCTATGCTGAGCAGCTGAACACGTACTGAAATAAGTCCCTCCGTATGAAGGGCTCAAAGTGGAACCAAACTCTTTTGTCTGGGATTAGTGGTTTCATTTCTCATTTAAAATGTTGCAATACCTAATTGGCGCTCCAGTGTCCTTTCACATATTTACGTTGCTTGAATTTTAGCAATCACCTGTGTAAAGGCAAAACAAGATGTGAGAAATGTATTTGGTTTCACAATGATTAAATGCTATCTCTTTTCTGCCCTACCAGTAACTGTATACTCTATGTGACACTCTATGTGACACTCTGTGTGAGTGTTTCTGGTGTTGAAGTAGAGTTCCCAAAGTCCCCAAAAGTATGCCACTCTGACTTGTGTACAATTTTCAAGCTAGTTATCTGAAAATATTTATGATTTTTTTTTCAAATGTAACGAAAAAAGTAGCAAAAGCCTCAGAGGCTATCAGAGGCCAAAATCATGAAGTCTTTTTGCATGCACTGCTCCCATTGTTTGGGCCAGTATAAATATGTTGGGCCAAATTACCCTGCATAGCCAATGTTAAATTATGGGAACTGTAACTTATAAATGATAGCACTTATGTTGTTCATTTTAATTCAGACTCATGACAGCAGTAACATAAATAACATAAATAATGTAACATAAATCTGTGTGGCTCAGTAGGTAGAGCATGGCATTGGCAACGCTTAGGTTGTGGGTTCATTTCCCACTGGGACCACATATACTGAAAAATGTATGTAATAATTACTGTAAGTCGCTTTGGATAAAAGCGTCTGCTAAATGGCATATATTAAAAATAAATGTCAAGTTAATGGAGAAAGTGAGGGCAAGGGGATTGCTTTCTGACTGGAATGTATTTGCTACATACTTGCTTTGTGATTCTACTGTATACATGTAATATTGCCAGACAAACTACAAAGACACCATGAAACAGTTCACATTTCGATTCAATTCAATAAATCTTTATTGTCCCCTAGGGGCAATTTGTTTGCAGCAAGGTTAAAAAACAAGCACAACACACAGTAAAACAAATGGTATAAAGACATAGAACAATAAACACAGGAAGGAATTATGAGAAATAGAGACATCATAACTGGGCCACCTATGTAGCAATCCTATCAATAAAACAATGCATAAATAAATAGTATATGGTACACAGTAAGTAAGTAAGTAAGTACATTATGAACAGCAGCAACAACAACAAGGTGTATCCACATGTGACATGTAGGACCGTAGGTAGTTTTAGCACCACCCCATAGTTCTTGCTTTTAGTAACGAGATTCACGTTTGGAACGTAGTTACCACAAACTATTGTTTGTTAGTGTTTGGTGCCGGCGGTGTGAGACGAGGCGGATTGAAATTCCTAGTGCTGTACGTTGCTGGTTGCCCTACAGTTCAGCCAATTGCAACGTAGGAGAGGCCTGTTTGGTGGCGCGAAGCTAGCCTGGTATGTGCCACACTACCAAGTAGAAGTCTCTCTGTACTGCGGCCGCCTAGCAGGAGGGAGTCGTTGGTGCCAGCATTAAGCGGGAGTTTAATTTTGGAACAGCAAACCTACTCACACTGGCCTTCACGGCAGTCTACGGGGGGCAGTCTTGATTTTTATATCAGGAGTGTTTTTGTGTAGCCACTGTTTTTCCTACGGATGTTAATATAGCCACTGTACTGCATAGAGAGTTGCCTAGAGCCTATGTCAAACCACCTCCATAAACTGCTGGATATATATATTTTGTTCACCTAGAGGCAGGGCTTATTCCGTCAGCTGTGGGCAGGGTCTCCGAGGTTGACCCTAGTGTGTCATCTTTACTCACCTTCTAGTGTGTAGTGTATCATTCATTGTGACCCATGTTTTGATGTGTAGTGAAATACTGAGTGAACTATACCTTATAGTGATTGGGGTATTCCCCTTATAGCGTGTATTGAATTGCTCATTGTGATCCATAGTTGGATGTGTAGTGAAATACTAAGTGAGCCCCACTTAATAGTGTTTGAGTACTATTATATACCGTTTGTAAATCACCCTGCTGTGTGAAGCACATTACCTGGGTCCCTTTCAGACAGCCCAGCCCACACTGACTCCTCTCCCCTTTTGCCCCTACCTTAGTGCCCCCCTCTGGGAGGCTCCTTATTTATTTTGGGTTATTCTTTTATGTATTATTTTCTCTCCCCACTCACTGTCCTGCCCTAGGTTAACTTGTGTCCATTTGACCCATCCTAAGTCCAGTTGTACTGGTTATTGCTATTTATTTTCTTAAACTTGATCTCTAAACAAAAATAAATGTAATCTATTTTTGTATACAGTCTTTGTATCATTTCATTCAGTTGAATACCATGTAGCGGGGAAGTGTTTCTATCCTGAGCCACACAGTCACCAGTTAGCGGGTCTCTCCCCAAATAGGAGAGTGGCGTAGTCTTCCATAAAGTAAGCCCTAGGCTTGTAGGTGTTAAACACATATCATCTTAGGTTTGCATTAATAGCAGCGATTTCTTTGGGAATGAGAAGTGCTTTGTGATCGTACGCTTTTAAACCTAGGCGTTCGATACCTGCGCCCAGAGGGGAGCAGCTGAAACTCAGCTTACAGAGGATGGCACCGGTCATCCAATATACTTGTGGCTTTATGTAGGACATAACACAATATAACATATTTATGTTGCCATTGTTGAGGGTAGAAGAACAGATTTGCAAAGTAGAGTGAAATGGTGTTCTCAGACAATGTTGAATCTGGGAGAATTGAGCAATCCTATCCCAATCACAATAAAACTGAATTGCAACAGTCAACAGGGAACTTCTGAAGGATTCATCAGAGGTGCTGAGAGGGATGTGAATGAGAATTGACATGTTAACGATAGAATCTGGCCATGTAAATAGAGATAAATCTCGACATGGTGGGAAAGATCTTAACAGAACTTCAGTGGAGGACATTGTCTGGCTGGACCGTGCTCTCCAATTTTAGCACAGCCTCACTGCCAAGCCTGAAACTATGATACGTGCAAAGCACTACCTGTACCATCGATGCATTTTTGGCAAGACTGAGAGTGAGGTCCTCATATCCTTGACATGTCCTCAGATGGTGTGAGATTGAACAAGAACGAAGTGTACATATTATACAATATCCTATTCAAAGGTGAACACGTGGTGGAAGATTGCCATGGCAGCCCATGGCCATGGCAGAAATCAAGAATTGAATGATGAAATGATTGATTGTCCCAGTTAGAAACAAGCTTAACAAGGTTATTTTTATTTGCTTTTTGCAAAGACTTTATATTGGAAGTTCTGTCATCTCGTATGTTCTTCCATCTCTTTCTCATCTCTCTTGTATGGCACATGACTTAAAACCTTTGCATATTTTAGCATTAAACAGTGAATGGTTCATTTTTCTTGGTAGAACAGATTGAAATTTCCAGGTCAGGACACATTTAAAAGAGGATTTCAGAACTTTTCGCATTAGCTCCTAAAAATGACTTTCTAGTTAATTCTATGTCACGTCCAGGGATGTTACACTCCTTACATTCTTTTTTTATTTTTTATTTTTGTTTTAGATTTTTTCCTGCTTTTAGTGGCCAATTATACCCTCTATTTATTTCGATTTGCCCTCCCCCACAAACTCGCCACCAGTCCTCCAGGTCCTTTCCGTTTCTCGGCGAGCTCGTGCCGGCTCACCCTCCTCCCTCCCCCTGGGGCGGACAGCCAAATGCTGCCCCCGATTGGGGCTCTCGGCCAGGGCCGGTCTGGCCCATTTGGGTTTTGAATGGCGGCTGTGATAGGCAGCTTGCACTCGCTTCACATGGAAAGCAAGGTGCTTTAGACGGCTACGCTATCCGAGGCCCCCCTCCTTACACCATTTTAATACGTTTTGTCAAACTCACCTTACTTCACCCATACACAAGGCCTGCAAGCACAGCAGTGAAGGACTAACCCTGGTTTTCCATAGTTCACAAACTCCTTTGCTCTCACAGTCTGGAACATTGACACACTGCAGCATCATGGCATGCCGTCGCTACACTGTCCAGAGGCATTGGACTGAGCTTTCCCAAATTAATCCATTTCGTTTTTGTATCTGTGCAACAAACAAAAAAATGAAGAAACGAATGGCTTTTGTTTAATGCCCCCTCAGCCTGGCTGCTTATTTGCGTACGTGAGCAAATTGTATTGTGTAATTCCTTTGAGAAAGCCAGGTTTCGCCACCCTGCTACGCTATGTTGACAGGAGGCTGAGCACATGTCTTTACAGGCAGACTGGATGAGACAGACAGAACCCGGCCATTGCGCGAACAATGCTAGGCTGGCTGACAGCTTCTCTGACTGGGCCAGTGCCAAATGCAGGCCTCAATCAATAGCAAATATGTATTTAGCCATAGAGAACACAGAAAACAGTGGCATTAACCTCTTCTAGGAATACAAAAACAAAGATACAGTTTTATCATTTTAGTTCCTTTTATGGATGTTTGTCTCTAAATGCTCACTTTTTGGGTGTAGTCCACTGGTATGCTAAGTATTGAGCAAAATAACCCACATGGAAATTTTGTTCTGGGCATAGTAGGGATTGTGCTTTAGCAAAGATGCTTTCTTTTTAATTGAACGATTATTACATTAAACTTTACACTCAACTGTTAAACTTGAAACTTGAAATAAAAGTACAACTTTGATGACTTGCCATCTTGACATGAATTTGAATATTTCTTGAATCAGAATTTCTTCAAGTGATTTTAAATGGAATATTTAAAAGTTGAATGTAATAATCATGAAATTAAATCACAAACTATCTGTTTCAACTTCATGTTGTGAAATACAAATTCAATTTTTGCATGAAATTATTCAATTCAAGTCTTACAAATTCAATACAATGTAATTCAAATTCAATTTGTGGTGGCACTAATATCTTTCCATATTATGGAATACAATGTTAAAATTGGCATGTAGAACAAAGGCTGTATGTAGGCTCATATATTTAACTAAATATGAATTCCTGTAATGCTGATGAGGAATTTTGTCAGGGAACTTTCATGTGTAAACCGTGTGGTTTTTAAAAGATCTACTGGTATTTCAATACATAGTTTAAAAACAATGGAACAAAAACATGAAGTAAAAAAAAGGTAATTAATTTACAAAGCTCTCATGATCCTAAATATTGATACAAGAAGTAATTTTTTCATGGCCTGTGGTTTAAGGGAAGATGTGTAAAAACATATCTTTGGCTTTTGCACATAGGGCTGGCACAAGTATAGACTTGTCGACACCTACAATATCAAGGAGAATGCAGTGACAAGGAGATGCAGCAAAGCTTTCTTGTAATGAAACAAAAACCTTTGCTGTAACTATAATTGAAGTAGACACATCAAGTTTAAGATGTGTAGTCTGTGTTCAGATACCAGCGTATTGATGTGAAAGGTGATTTGGAACAAACAAAAGACATGTTCTATTTTACTATATATATATTTTTGAAAGATTTCATATCAGATTTTTCATGAATGAAGGTGGAACCCGCACACTGTGTGTAGAAAAGGGAATATCCCAAACGAGGCGAAGGCTCGATGTTTAATTTAAAGTCTTTTAATCGACAAAAGAGACAGACGTTTCGGTCAAATGACCATCATCAGTATAACATCGAGCATACAGAGGTAGAGTTAGATATACACATCACATTCAAATTGTTAATTGGCATCACCTGCAGACGTGCACGTCATTGGGCCAGGCGATTGCCCAGAGCAAGCAGAGTTGATTGAAATCACAGGGCGGCAATGTTGCGAAGACATGCATTTCATTGGTTAGGCCCAGTTGCATCTGTATGTCATTAGAAAAAGTGTAAGACCTGATATCGGTCTATACATAGTTGAGGTAGTGGAGATATCAGATGATTCAGTAACAATTATGTAGAACATCGGGACAGTTATGGTTACAGAGCAATAATGCAATGGTACAGAGTAGGGTACATATAATCCAATAACATTTGCACAATTTTACAATTCAAAATCAAAAGTAATGAAGGCGTATGTGGGGTTCACTGGACAAGGGGAGAAAGGAAGGAACAATTATAGAAAACAGGAGAGGTTCAGGAGAGGAGAGGACATGCCTTGGGCATGAACGAGGCACTGAACCTCGCCTAGCCCAATGACGTGCACGTCTGCAGGTGATGCCAATTAACAATTTGAATGTGATGTGTATATCTAACTCTACCTCTGTATGCTCGATGTTATATTGATGATGGTCATTTGACCGAAACGTCTGTCTCTTTGTCTTTTGTCGATTAAAAGACTTTAAATTAAACATCGAGCCTTCGCCTCGTTTGGGATATTCCCTTTTCTACACACAGTGTGTTCCACCTTCATTCATTTATTTATCGCGGCTATTGCAGCTTTTGAACCTACGCACCTGTGGTTACAATTATCCGGTTGGCGTGGCTTCACCTCTGCACAACGATATCAGATTTTTCCCCAATTTAGTAGCCAATTATACCCTCTTTTTCATGTTAACCCCCCCTCGTACTGTGAGCTTGCTGCCGTAGTCCTGAGACCAGTAGTGACAAAGGCGATGTACTGCCTCCTCTGAGCCAGACCTCGCCTAGCCGTCAACTGTAACTCTGGTACACATATAGCCACTCTTATACGCAGCAAGCTCATATCGGCTTCCCTCCCCCCTCCCTGGGGCGAACAGCCAATTGCCGCCCCCTAGTGGCACTCCCAGCCAGAGCCAAGCTGGTGCGGCCGGTATTTACTATATATTTTAAGTTGTCTATGCTATGTGCAACAGCAATAGTAAACAAAATATTTTGAACAGTCCATGCCCTTTAACAGGGAAATGTAATAGAAGCTATTTCAGGTCACAATGAACTCGCATACATAAAGGGTACATGATGTGCTTTGATGTTTGGTGACAGGTATCATGATAACGGACCGTACCCTTGATTGCAGCAAAGTGTACGGCCAAGGCACACATAGTTAACAGAGCTCTCTGCCTGCTAGAACATTGTCCATCTTTTTACCAAATCAATGGGCTGTGTCAATGGGAAACTACTGGCTGCTCTCCCATGACTTTGTTAGAGTGATTCAATATGTGCCCATCCACAGATCAAGCAGCCAGAAATGTTATCTTCTGGAGATTGTTTTATAAACACGTTATAAACAGGAATCAAATGCCTGATCAATGATATTAGTATATTTGCATCCTGTACTCGCATCCTGACTCACCTTTAGCAGAGATCCAGTCTTAGGGAAGCAGTTACATGAGGAATAGCAGGCCTCCACGGTCTCAAAAGCAAATCAAAGGTGCAAAATCAGCAAAAGGTGTTAGTGTCCTGTCCCACTGTCCAATATGCCTTTCTGTGTACAAGTGGGAGGGCACTGTACCTTTCCTTCAAATCCTTCAGAATGCTGGACAATGAATGAGCTTTGAAGATCTCCAATTTTGGTAGATTAGGTGAGGAAAGAGCTCAGGGCAGTGAAGAATGATACTGCTTATGGCCTAGACATGATAAACAGGTGGTTGTTCATTGGGACTGAGATTGTGAAACTATTCGATTTGTGCTTGACCATGGGACTCAAATAGTCAAATAGTTAGACATAATAAATGAATCAGTCTACAGGCACACTAATAGTTTGATTACAGGAGAGTACAATTTTATTTCATTTAGATCTAGGATGAGCATAAAGGCTTGCAAAGGCATGCATGAGTGATCTTATGGTAAAATGGGCTCCAATTCACACATGGTTGCTCTGGTAACCTAACTGCACTGAAAAGCTACCCCAAACAAGGCAAAAGCAGAAACAAGAATGTAACTAACTTGGTCTGGTATGCAAAACTTCGCAAAGGATTTTGCCTCCATGCCTCACCCCAAGTGTTCTGAAACTAACACCGATGAACACATGTCAGGAACAATCCAGGATTCCCACAAGGACTGCAAATATAGTGGATGTCAGGGGAAGCAGGAGACCAGACATCATCTGGAACATCAGCTGCCCTAATCCAAGGCCCCGAATCACTTGTCAAACAAATAGTAGTTAGACAGTCAAACCTATTTTGCTTTCACAGATGATCTAGGAACAATGAGTGGATGATGGAAAGGAATGAGGAACAATTTGGGAAACTTGAAATCACAAAGCAAACATTCTAGTCCAAGCATTCAGGTAAGGAAGTTTCATTGCTTATTCATTGCATCAACCGGAAGCTTATCCTGTATGGAGCTAGTGACTGCTCAACTTGGAGCCGTACTCTGCATGCCAAGGTCAACGTCATCAGTGCATCTTTCACTGTTTACATACTATGTACAGTATGTGATGTTCCTGCAATATAGCAGGACAGTGACCTGGAAGGAGGGTGGTCACTATTGGGAGGCTAAAGTCCTTCAAGGTGAGCCAAATCCCAATGATTGTTCAAATCCTCTGTTGGGATTTAGTAGTCACCATGTACCTTGTTGACTACGTGCAGCTATGTTCGCCGAAATTGCTTTGCACAAAATGCATGTGACTGGGATCAAAGAAGACATCGATACACATGAAACCACAGACCTGACCACAGAGTGACTCAGAAACAATGGACATAGCTCAATTTTGCCATGTGTTCCATTATTTGAACGGCAAACGTTTCCCATCGGTTACTCCAGGTTGTAGGTAAGCAGTCAGATCGATGATAAGAATGCTTAAAGAGCACACAATGTGTTTGGACATTTATAGAAGGACCCCACGAGTGATAACGGGCAGTTATGTGCAGCCAAGGCACATAGAGATCATCTCTGTATTGTGCATATCATCAGCCTTGGCGCCTGACTGTTGTGGCAACCTGAGCCCTCCACCCCCATGGCCCTCATGTTTGGACGTGGTCCAAGGGCATGGGAAAGCTTTGATGTCTTTCCAGCCACTTTCCCAGAGTGAGTGAACCCATCAACTGCTCCTATTGGCAGGTTTATTGCACATGCTTATTGTACATAATATTATAGATTGCATTACAATGTTAAAAACATGACTGAAATACCATCATTACAAAATAAGCTAATGAAAAGAGGATACTGAGTGGTTTGCATTCAATAGTGCATCACTAGAAGATCTCTAGTGATGTGCCATGTTTGCCAGATCAAGCCTATTAAGGCTAAAATAACCTTAAAGAATTGCCTGCCAAAAATAACCCCAAAACAAATTGTGCTGATCACACTCACACTGTATATATAGCAAAATCTGAAATCATGTGCCCCCCACCCCCAATTAAACTAACCCAAACCTAATCCCCATCCCCCCCCCACACACAAACAAACTAAAATTACTCAAATGAAACACCTTCACTAAGCTCATCTCTATGAAAAATTCTTCATTGTCTTTTAGACAACACCTAGGTGGTCTGTGTTTTACAGCACCTTCCCTCGATACCTTCACGCATAAATACAGAGCACACTCCTGGTCCGACTGTCTGCTGTCTTTCTCACGGGCCCTCGGTGCTCCCCCAATGTGTCTCAGAGAGTGGTTTACAAAAGACTGCTTACAGAAAGTGGCCACAGCAGCTGCAGCAAAGGCTTCAATTAACTCAGTGGGAGTGATACAAAAAGCAGAGCCGTTTTGCACTCAATTTCAGCCTGGAAAAGTAACTCTCAATTTCAGCCAGTTGAGAGTGGGTCACTCTCTACACACTCGGGTCCTCTTCGGTCATACAGGGTTTCATGTTAAATTTAGTCTCCCTCTCTATCATTAAATTACATGCCCACACAGCAGTGTCTGCTTACAATGCGGAAAGGATATCCCGGTGCTATTTAAGCTCGTCGTAGCACATGTATAAAACGCGATGTCGGTTCTCATATAAACAAAAACACGCACACAAGCCACATTCAAAGTGCAAGCCGGAAGTGTCTATGGCTTTTACTAAGCCCCTGGCATCAGATCAAGCCGTGGCCATGCAAAAGGGTGGCAGAGGAATGCATGCTGACAGGTTAACCATAGGGCGATAACTCAAGATAACAATACTGCGCTCACTTCTCAGAAACTAACAAGTTATTTCCTAATTTCTGTGATAAAATGTCTTAAAATAATACAAACTTAAACACAAAGATAAATAATTCCCAGGCTTTGTAGTATATAGTTCAGTTCAATATTGAAGCAGAAAAATATAAGTGATTTAATAGGACATTTTTCTGTGTGAGAATTAACTACAACATCATTAACAATATCTAATTACATCTGCCAGACACCCAGATGTGGTTGAATAGTACAGATGTACACTGGGTTTTGTAACATATTTGAACAAAAGCATATGATATATTAAGTGGAGAAACAAATGCAAAGGAAACTTTGAATTGGGACAAATACACAACGTTTAATTAAAATAAATAAGAATACAGTACATTTGCATTCCCTCACTCTACAAAAACTACAAGGCGATACAGGAGGTAGCCCTCCTCACTTTAAATTATAGACCTTGCCAAATTCAGTGAGGACTGTATAATTGAGTGTTCTGTCTGAAAAGAGTACTGTACCATATCATTTTGGATGACCCAAAGATAATTAAAACAATTCCAGCCAAACCTATACATCTTATGAGAGGCAGGAATCATCGAGTAAAGAACTGCCAGTCATGTTTGCAGGGTGGGTCAGCAATTCAAGGGGCAAAAATATCCATCTCCTGGCACATGATTATTCAGATCATTTCTATACTCTGTTCCTTTGTCTGATTCTCAGTGAGTTTTAGGTGTCCAATTACTTCCCACATATACATTTGAATGTATGCTGCTGTTTCTGTCCAGTGAGAGAACGCAAACATGTCAGAGACAAATCTAGTACAGCTTGGAACCACCAATAACCATCACATTAGACTGGAATGGCAAGAAAAATGTACACACGTAAACACAGAGACGGGAACAACAAACCTTACACACAGTTACAGGAATGAAAAGGAAGAGGTGAGAAAACGTTTCATTGAAATCTCAGCATAATAGGCTGTTTGTCTAAATTCCTATTAAGGCTACTGCAGAGGCCAGACTCAACCAACAGCTAAAATCATTCCCATTGAGAGCTCTTGTCGAGCATGTATCACTACTGCTTGTCCAGGACAGCTGAACACAAACATTTTAAGCACTCACACTTTAGAATCACTACGGCAGACTCTCTGCTTATTTTATTACAGATCCAAACCAGGTTGACTGGTTCAGGCGTCTGTTTTCACAGGCGAGCCTGCTCGACTCCCGCATTACTTTCGACCCCAAAGAAGGATAAAAGAAGACAAAATATTGTGCTTCGACTGTTATATCTCTTCGATGGAAAGGCCTCGTGCCTATCTAAACAAAGAACTGGCGGAATCCTAGTCGTACTAAAAATACAAACTTGTGCCTGCGCACAACAAATGTTCACGTAGTACAGCGAAATTCAATGCTAGGGTTTGCTGACGAATGACGCAAGGCAGCCGTACCGCGCGTTTCAATTCGTTGCGTCGGTGCAACCTTCACAAAAAAACACAGGCACGTTTTAAATACTTTAAAATATAGTAACACTATGTACCCAATGTGGCCTTTAATAATAATACATTACAAAGGAAATCTGTACAACACCAAGCAGGGAAAGAACATCTAGCACTACGCGACAGGCAAAACACCCCAAATCTGTGTTCACTCCAGGCCGAAGCCCTCGGCATTTGAAATGGCAATAGTTAACTTTTGCTTCAGCTCCTTCTTGCTTTTGTATGGCGGTAGACAAATCTGGTTGAAGCAGGTATGAGACACCGGCAACCTGGAAAAGACAGTATGAGTCAAAGGGAGGAGCGATCATAAGTAAAACACTTATGGATTCATTACTTAAGGTCACGTAATAATTTACAGGTGATTTTTTTTTCGCTGTCTACTCTCAGTGCCTATTTATAGTGCTATCAATCAGTGCAATCAGAAATGTCACACCCTTGTGTTAGCTCAGAGCCAGGCACCATTGTCACTGCCGTGCTAAAGTCCAGGTGGACATCTGTGCAATGGTGAAATGCTGAGAGCCCTGTGCTTACGGTCATCTCTGTTCATTTGACCTAATGAAAGGAGGACCCAGAGGCACCTCCCGCACTTGAGGTTGCAAAACCAGCTGCCACTGTTTTTACTGGCGGGGGAAACTTTGAGGTCAAGGTAAGGGTTACAGGATTATTCCAGTTTAACCGATCACACAACCAATTTCACCCTTGAGCAAATAAGAAGAAATCAATAACGTTACAAAATTTCTCCTGGTTCTTTTGAACACATTTGAACAGGGCTTGTTTTGCAAAGCATCCCGGCGGACTGGGGAGGGAAGGAACGGCTCCTTTACCACTCGGTGGGGACGTCGATCTTGGCAATTTTGAAGTTGAGGTCGGCCATTCCTCCCACCGGCACCCGGTCACTCCCGGTGGTGAAGTGGAGGAGCTTCTTCTGCATCTCCAGGGAGCATCCCAGGACGACGTCCCAGAAACAGCTGGGAGCAGAAGGAGAGCGTCGTCCTGTTAACTCACGCTTCGGTGGAAGTCACAATTTCGGCTGCCACTTAAAATGCACCTTTTTAAGTAAAGTGAATGAAATAGTTCACCCATTTTACACTGTTTACAGGAAATGGTTATCAAGAAACTGTGCACTATGCTGACACTCATTTTACCACCGACATAATAAAATGATCATGTTAGATACATCCTAAATTCTGCTGGATTCTATTCTGTGTCTTTATGCCATTAAAAGTTAATAGTTCAATCAATGTGCGTTCCTAACCAAAAAGCTATTTATTTATAAGGGATCATTCCCATGGATAGAAAAAAACTGTGGACTGCTTTGTGGCTATCAGTATTTATGAAAGAGGAATGTTGTTGTTTACTGAGAGCTAAGACATCATTGAAAAACCAAGCGGGACTTTACTAACAGCAGCCTTGACTTCATTCCACGTAAAGCAGCTGCATTTAAATATCAAGAAAACTCTGGGGTCTGACAATATAAGAATGGTATTCATCAATAATGATAATAAAAATAATAATAATAAAGAGGAGTCAATACTTCTCCAGGTTCATAATGTATGGTCAGGGCACACAACCGAGAGCTGTCATAAGAAGTGCGGCTAAGTTGCTGTAACAGCAGGAAGGGGGCGAGGAAGGTTTACCGGACGGTGGGGTCAGTCTTGCTGTATCCCTCGTACTGCGCCACCTTCTGCAGGGCGCTCATGTCCAGCTCTGGACTGCCACATACCAGGATCTCCACCTCCTCCGGCCGCAGCAGCTGCAGCACAGAATCCCGCCCCCCCTCCCGGTTATCACAAGAGTCTATCTCACGGTCTAATTACAGTCATCAAAACAGAAAGCCCCCACTGCAGCGTCAGAGAGAAGTGTCCTGGCCGATGCGGCCAATCGAAGGAGTGGGCTCAAAGTGATCTGATATGATTGCGGAGGTTCCGCGCCCCCCCATTTGCCAGCCCTCCCCACTCTGGTGAGTTACGGCTGCCTCCGCGCTGGTTACATAAACAGCGGGAACGTAGACGTGTTGCATAACAGGGCGAGGAGGGGGGCTGGGCGTTGCTTGGAGACGTTGGAATGGAGCCAAATGAGGGGTCAAGGGCAACTGCGCCAAAGAGATGAGCCTCCACTCGCCTCTCTCAGTCACCGTGGCCCCTTTCCCTAGATCGAGCTAATTAGGTCACCAGCCTGCATCAGCCTGCTTGCGCATACAATAGCCTTTTACCCTGCACAAGCTCAAGCCTAATATGGAAATGTCCAGCGCTTTGGAAAACCAGTGCAAGGCCATTTTTTTTATATCTGCACTTCATTTACACAGCAACAAAATACTTCTGCAGGTCATTCTGAGTTTAAATGTTTAAATAACATGAAACTGGGAGTTATTTAATGTAAGCGGGGGGAAAAAACTCACTCTGTAACTACTGTGTAATACACAATTCATATTTCTGCTGTTTTGCTGTCATTTTAAAATATTTGAACATACTCTTTCTGGAGAGAGCAAGGCAAAGGAGCGAGGCAAACATACTTTCGATACAAACCATACCGAGGCAGAGTTCCACGGGGACAAACACTGTGAGGCTTGTGCCTTGTGCCACGTAGCCAATAATCAAAATTGTTCTAGAAGGTTCAGTCTGAAGTTGGACCAATTATCTACACAATACAACATTGTAGTCTTACTAATGGGAGAAATAACTTGATACAATTATGCAGGATAAATAAATGTTCAGGGAAGCAGTACTCTGAAATGTTACTCATTATTTCTGGTTGGTCATTGCACAAGCTAATATACTTATGCTATGTATCATATGTATCTATGTACATCATGCATATATTTGCCCAGAGAAGCGAAAGCCTAACTATAAAGCGTATAAAACGTTCTGAGGCATTCCGCTCCAATTACTGACACCCAAATGAGAGAACTGAATGTGCTTGCTCATGCAGGTGGTGTGAGAATTCTCCAGGTACATCAGGAATGCAAATGGAATCACAATGTTGACATGTCCCCACCCTGTCTGAATTATTGCAGAATTAACACTCTAAACTTCAGAGCTGCTTCCTCAGACAGAGTCCCAGACAGAAAAAGCGCTAGCATTTTGAGTGTGTTCCGTTTGCCCATCAATCAGCATTGTGCGGCCCTGACTGAGATTGAGGGCCGCTGTTAGTAAAACAAAGGGGCGCGGAAAACAACCGAAGAGATGCTCCCATGCTACGAGCCACACAGATCACCAGTGGCCCACCAAGCTGTGTAAGCACACAGGACCTTTGTGAGTCTTTGTGAGCTGGCTGATTGATATTCAGGAAGAGTCCCGAGCTCGCTATTTCACAGGACTTGAACATATTCTTTCCATAGGCCTCTCCCACAGATTCCACGCTTTGCTTAAGTGCCTAGAAACTGTATGGAGACGTGAAGGGGGCAATGGCAGGCCGGGTAAACAAGGCCTCGGTCTACAGAGTCGGCAGGGTGTGTGTGTGTGTGTGTGTGTGTGTGTGTGTGTGTGTGTGTGTGTAGGGCGGGAGCGGCGGGGCCAGAGGGAGACCCAGTGGGCATGTTCACAAAGCCCTGTGGAACAGTGTTCACACACAGACGCACACACATCTCTGCCATTGTGGGCCTGCTCATCTCAGAGCGCCCCATCTGGGACTTACTGCCAGCCTGTGAACAAATGGCTGTTATTCCTGAATGTCTGACAGCTGGTGCTGGTTCGTTGGTATTGATTATCACTGGTCAGTTATATGGACTTCACACAGCCAATCGGGGCTGGAATGCCATTTATGGCACTGAGGGGATTTCCCTCCCAAACGGGGGTGATTTCAGAAGACTTTGGGGGGATTTCAGGAAATAGCTGCTTACATATTTGTTTTAGCCATTAGTTGTGGCTTACTTTGCTGGCTATGATCAAATGAAGTCTTACGTCACTCAAGCACAAATACCCAAGTACAAATATTTTCCTGCATTAATACATTGTGGGATCTTCCACCTTCCATTTCATGATAAAATGATCTGCCGCTAGATTTGGAGCTTTTGTCTTATTTAAAAGAGACTTACCATCAGCGCATTTGAAGCACAGACGCTGTGGAATCCATAGTAGAAGGCAGCAAACTGCTTGTATATGGATTTATTCAGGAGGAAGTCAATGTACAGCTGGACATATTCTGCACACACACAAGATATTGAAAGCAGATGTTAAACACTGGACCACGTGTCGTGTCACACATGCAGATGCTCTTTGCTTTAGTTTCAGTTTCTCAGCGGGAACATGCTTTTTTGCCGTACTAGAATAAAGTGTAATTGCACTCACCCTTCCTGTTCTGCTTGGTGACTGGGATCTTATCACCTCCTGGTTTGAGGTTGTAGGACTTAATCACCCCAAGTTCTTCCTGGGAAACCTGAAACAATCACACTTCGTTTTTTGTCACAACACTGTTAGCATCATATTTTTTCAGTGCAAAAACCCCACACCAGCATTTCTTTAATGTTAATAAGGCAAAAGTTCAATTAGACAATATCAGTTCCATCGTTTTCTTCTTATAAACTGTTGAGAAGCCGCTTTAGTTCCAGACTCGTCAAAGTCATTTCTCCTGTTAAATAGTTGAACAAATATAGGTTTAAAGAGTAGAGCCCATGAGAAGACAAATTAACAAAGAGATATTAGATTAAGGACTCTACAGCTTAAGGGGTAAGTATATCCTGTAGATATTGGACTGCTTTTTGGTAGAATGTTGGTTCTCACCCACTATTAGAAATGGTGAATAGACACTACTTGACCATGGACATAGTACTCCAGATGGTGACCTATGTTTTGATTGTACAGACCTGTAATTAGTCAAGACAAGGTGTAATATTGGGTGAAGACAGATTCTATTCTATAGAGGTATCTTGGTATTATGAATGAATTAATCTACATTATACAGTGACTCAAATCTGGAGGCCGTCTGTGCAGCCCAGATATGTTCAGGCAGACTGTAGTTTGGGTGCCAACACTGAAAATGTTTTCAGACAGGCTTTTAGGACTAAAGGCCTCTACATGCTCGAGCGACTGCAACGCGACTGCAACATCACATCCTCTGCAACACGTCGCAGAGGTTGTGTTGATGTTGCAGAGGATGTCGTGTACCTAGCAACAGCAGCGCAACATGTCGCGTAGATGTTGCACAGCATTGATTGGTTGGTTGGCGAATGGAGGTGGAGCTGGAGCACAAGTTACGCAGAAGCATGTAGAGGCCTTCATAGAAGACCTTGAGCAGAGGCTCTGAGGCTGCATTGTTTCAAGCCTGATATGTCGTCAAAATAATCTTACAATAACCTGTGGAAGCCACTGCTGGGATGCCATGACTGGGTCAATATGGGCCTCTTGACTTTGTGCCCGTTAAAAAGTCTGACAGCTGCGTTTTGAAGAGGTTGTGCAAGAGAAGCTGATAAAAATTATCAAGTGGCTAAGCTTCCTAGCCTCTATATATATAGAGACTGGAAGTACTGATAATGTACTTCTTATTAGCAGCCACATACAGGTTAGCCATTGTCCTCAGTGAGAAGTGCACTGTGTGTCTACTCTGACCAGTGTTAGCACCCCTGTAGAATTCTGTGGACTGTACTTTTGATATCTGTAACCAAAAAATGTGAAATAAACTATTCCAAATTGGAGGAAAAGGAGGGGGAGTGCAATTACATAGACATAAAGAGAAGTTAAATTCCTATTATCAAATGCACATCCGAGTACAAGTAGGAAAACTGCATAATCCCTACCTGAAATGTTAAATAAAAGTCCTCTTCAACATTTCCCTCATAGCTGAGAAGTTCTCCAAGCCCACGAGCAAGATCCTGAGAAAAAAAATTAACCAAGACCTTAATTAAGAAGCAAAAGGTGCATGGCACCACCAGGACCTTGTCCGTCCAAGCTGAACAACCGAGCAAGAAGACTGAGACTGATCAGAGAGGCAACTATGAAGGAGCTACAGGAATTTATGGCAAGACAGTGGTCAATGTGTGCATGTGTCAACAAAACAAAAAGTTATCCACAATTCTGGTCTGTATGGTAGGGTGGCAAGAAGGAAGCGACTACTGAAAAAAGTCCACGTTCAGTCCCGTTTGAGGTATGCAAAAAAAACACTGAAGATTCTGAAGCCATGTGGCAAAGTGTTCTGGTCAGATGAAACCAAGATAGTAATGTTTGGCCTAAATGCAAAATGTTACATTTGGCGAAAAACCCAATACAGCACATCACCCAAAGAACACCATCCCTACTGTAAAGCATGGTGGTGGCGGCAGCATTCTGTTATGGGGGTGTTTCTCATCAGCAGGGACTGGGGCACTTGTCAGGATAGAAGGGAAAATGGATGGAGCAAAATACATAAAAAGTATTGAGAAAAACCTGCTGTCCTCTGCAAGAAAGTTGAAATTGGAAAGGAGGTTCACCTTTCAGCATGACAATGGCCCAAAGCACACAGCAAAAGCAACAGTGGAGTGGCTAAAAAACAAAAAGATGAATATCCTTGAGTGGCCTAGTCAGAGCCCTGACTTAAATCCTATTGAAAACCTGACGAATGACTTGAAGAGCGCAGTCCATCGATGGTCCCCACGCAATCTGACTGATCTTGAACGGTTCTGTAAGGAAGATTGGGCAAACGTTGCCCAATCTAGGTTTGCATATATCCAAACAGACTCATGGCTGTAATTCAAGGAAAGGGCGCTTCTATTTTTAACTTAGCGGGGTGTAGACTTATCAATCCTAGTTTTTAATTTTTAATTAATGTTCCGAAGTTTTGAGATTTTTTTTTCCACTTGGAAGTTGTAGGATTTAATTAATCTGATTTAATGTTTTGATTTCAGGCTGTAAGGCAACAAAAGGTGAAATTTTGACGTGGTGTAGACTTTAAAGGGGCACTGTGTGTGTGTGTGTGTGTGTATATATATATATATATGTGTGATTTCTGAGCACTAATGCTATTTGCTTATTTTTTTAGGATATTGAAGATTCTCACAGGCTCTAACCCGCCTCTCTGTCTCTCTGCCACCATTTTATGCTCCAGAAAGTTTCAGTAAGGAAACAAAGGACAACCACAGGTTATATAACTCCAGAGGAAGCCAACTTCCCCAAAAATGGAGTCTGGCATATCGAATATGAGTCATTCGGTTATTTTACACTTTCACAAGCCTGTATTTTTGTGAAATGCTTTTGTTAATAATAGTCATTGTTTGTAAAATGTCGAAATCATGGTGTAAGAGCATAATTGCTACATTAACTCACACTCACAGGCATGTCACTTTGGAGCAAAGATAAAAGCTGTGCTTTAGTGCCCTCTACTGTCAGACAGAGGAAATTACCTATAACAAGAAGGTCCTGAACATTTTTTGATTAAACTCTAAAGGACCTGACTTACATAAAGGAGCAATTTTACTACAAAAAAAGAGAAACATTTAGCCATGGCAACACTCAAAACCGATTTTAAATTATGATGTTTTTAAATGCAAACATGCCATTTTTATTATAATAATACTGTAAAATAGTACTGTATATTTTCTAAACAATGGTAAAAAATAAAGCTGGCCCCTAAGGGACAAGAAAACAAAGCTAACCATACTCAATTCAGATTGCAGAATAATTAACTACAGAAATGAAATATTAATTCTAATAAAGCCTTATTAGAAAGCTTACCAATATTTTTTTTTGTTTCATCTTGAGCAATGTCAAAGAAATATTCCCCATGTATATAATTTACTTATATTGCAGAATTTCTATATTTGACTATCTGTGGGAAATGACACCTTTCAAACAGAAAGGCCTCTAATCAGGCAGACAAACTTTTATGTACGTGCATCCATGACACTGGTGACGTAAATGGAAGGAAATTTCACATTGCTGTCAGAGCTGTTGAGAAGACCCCATAAAGACCAGCAGGAGTGATAATGAAACAGACCTAATTCATTTCATCCTGGCTGCGGTACAGTAATGAGACAATATACATCAGTTTTCACATTTGCTGTGTCATGCTCGAGTTGCAAAATCTAAAATGGAAGAATGCAAAATGTGTGTCTGCTACCGTCACCCACATAAAAGATCATTCTCTGTCTTCTTACAGCATATGAATATTTAGAATACTCCTGTATAGGCTACAACCCTATATCCTTCAATTACTACTTGCTGCCACTTCGAGGCAAACCAGACAGTTTAGTAACGCGTATGTTTAGTGCAAAATCAAAAGACCTCTATTTGAAAGAGAAACATATATTTAATATAATAATATATGCCATTTAGCAGACGCTTTTATCCAAAGCGACTTACAGTAATGAATGCATACATCTTTCAGTATATGTGGTCCGAGTGGGAATTGAACCCACAACCTAAGTGTTGCCAACGCTTTGCTCTACCTACTGAGCCACAGAGAACCAATTTCTTGCAGCAAGCATACATACTGGCATGGTTTGCTGCATGTCGTCCAAGGTGAGGGTCGCCATGCCCACAGGGGTGTCCTGGTCACATGGCACGATGGGCGGAGACAGCAGCTTCTTGTAGCAGCACGGGGGGAAGCGGATGTCCAGGGTGATGCTGTTGTACACTGCAAGGCCCATGAGCTGACAGAAGGAGTCAAGGACTATGTACATTTTACATTTAAATTTTAGGCATTTAGCAGACGCTCTTATCCAGAGTGACTTACACAATTGACATTTTCTTTGACATACAATCCATTTATACAGCTGGATATTTTTACTGAAGCAATTCAGGTTAAGTACCTTGCTTAAGGGTACAACGGCAGTGCCCCCACCCGGGAATCGAACCAGCAACCTCTGAGTTACAAGCCCAGTTCCCTAACCATTACACTACACAGCCGCCCGTAGGCTCCCTATGTAGGAGGGAGTGAGCTCCTGACATTACCCCCATTGCCCCCCTCTATCAACCCACTGGCATATCGCTGCTTGAACTGAAGATCATTAGATTTTATTTAGATTTTGCAATTGACCTTGCTTCAGTTGGATTCAGTTAAATTCAGTTTTCAATGCATGCCTTCACTCACTGCTATTTTCTTCCAAGCAGAGGCTTTAATATAATGCAATGATATTCGAAATTTCAATGCAGTGCAGTGGACGCTAACTACAAATAATCACCACTTCACGGTTTCTCCCAAGAGCAATTTGGGCACAACCAAGAAAGGGTTCTTCCCACACTGCAGGTGTACAGTAGATTCTGTGCAATAACGCTCCATAACTTGAAAATGCTCCTTCAAATGCATGTGTAATGCAATGGCTGTGTAGGAAAGAGCCTGTGAATCACAGAGCTCTCTTACAGAAGGCTGGCGAGGGGCGGGCGCTTGAGGTGCATGCCACCAGTGACTGGAGCAGACTTTCGGAAAATTCCATGACGTTTGAATCGGTGAAGTAAACAGAAAATAAGCCCTAAAAATGCCTACCAATGAGGAGCAATGAAAGCTTCCATAAACGTGGGAAGAAAAAAACAAAAAAACATTTTGCATAATAATCTATCCCATGTGCAGAGGATTGCAAAGTACGACGAGTTAGAGCGCCCGTCACTTTCCTCTGATATGTGACATCGACCACCCAGTTGCTCAGCAATCCTGCAGCATCCACTAATTGGTAGATGGGTGACCTGGCAGTGGGCTGAACTAAAGTGCAGTGACCCTGGGAGACAATTAGAGAGGTAACAGCAGGACTCTGTTGGCTGCCGCTGTGTCTCTGACATCACTCCTGGAAGAGCAGCAGAGCAGAATCAAGTCATCTGCTCCTGTGAAGTAAATGCAACGTGTACATACTGGCTCACTCGCAGCGAACTCGCGTCTCAACATTCTCCAGGGGAAAAAAAACTGAAAGAAGGAGAGCACATATCGATTTTGAAGAAGAACTTCATCGTAGCTAGCTTTAGGTGAGACCTCCGCGTGCGCACTACCTGAACAATTAACGATCAAGCTCAAATATGCTGATACATCTGGATTTAATTAGGTAGAGGTTATTCAGGAATTGGAATTGGAAAATGAACCTGATTAGGCCAGCGGTGACTCAGACAGGCTGAGTCTCAGCTTCATTCTGGGTTATTTACGCTGAGCTGGTTGCCTTGGTATTGATGCCACTGTTGGTTCCCCAGTGTGGCCCTTTGTTCCAATTGTACACAGGTGATTATAATACCTAGAACAGGGGCATGACAAGCCCCAACATGTCTAATCTGGAACTAGTTAATATTTCCCCACTCAACTTCAGTCAAAAGGGCTGAGCTTCTGTCGTTCATCCATTTGAAAAAAAAATATGTTTTTTCCCCCCCCGACATTAAGAAGCCTGCCAACTGCACAACGTGGTGAGAGGCAGCTTTACTGTGGAAATGGTACCTCACTTTATTTTGGAAAGGGGCTGAAACTAAGCTGTAATTTCCACAGCACTGCATAAAAAATTAAAGGAAAAAAAAACTAAAAACTAAAGTAAGGGAATAGCTGTTTTACCCATGAATTGTGCCCCTGGTGTAATGTCAATTAATTTCGAATATATGCGCCGCACATGAAACCTAGACGTCTTTATGGTATGTAAATATTGCTTTATCCAAGTTTCTCTCAATGTTCCCTGAGTATATGGGCTGTGGTTGTGTTTCACCCTGGCGTGAACAGTTTGTGCTGTTACTATGTGACCGAAAGTCGCGCAGTCACTTCGCAGTACGAAAGGATACAGTTCCAACTAATCGGAACTCTGAGTAGTTGTCACACTTCCAGCTGCTGAACCAATGGCAGTGGGAATCCTTCAAGTATGTAAACATGCCTGAAATATACACACAAATCATCTCAGTTTTAAACAAATTCCCAGAGGAATGGCACCTAGTGATACAGTATTAAAATGAAACGTCTCAATAAAATGAAAGCTTTCACTCACTTACTAATCAAACACTGCATTACTATTAAGTCTTGCACACTATTTGTCTTGCTTTACACACACAGTAGACATGTTTACTTAAAATGTTACATTTTTTATATCACATTAATTTAGTCTCAGTAGGTGTGGACATGCCTATTAGAGCTTAACCATTGGGGAAAAAAAATCCAAATCGGGCAAAGAAAGATAATATGGAGTTCCTCAACCCTCTTAAATATGCCTCTTGTTATTAATACTTTTGCAAGGTACAGTAGCATTAATAAAAGTACTACTATGAATAACAATAATAAGGGTAAGTCCTCTAAGACCACGCTTCAAAAAGCACCAAGTCAGCTGCTGGATTGCAGAGAAAAAAGCAGCAGTCGGCTGTACATTTTAGAGAAGGTGCATGCTGGATGTTGCTGAAGGGACAGACTTTAAACTGCAATAGGGCATTCCAAACTGGGGAATCGAGAAACTAAATGGGATAAAAAGCTGCTAAAAATAAAGAAAGCAAACCAAAAAAACCTTGTAATGTTTGCATTTTTGAGCGCATGGGCAGTCCAAGTGAATCTCGAGGTGCATCACAATGCAGCTGTGCCTAATGCAGTAAATGGCCACGAGCCACACAGATGCGTATTCTCTGTTTATTTCTTCTGTCTCACCATAGTCTGTGTGAAAAATCTGCCGAATTAGGAGAAGAAACCACTCCTTTGTGAGGCCGCCCATGTCTAAACCAGCTTCTCCCACGAATGTCACTTTCAGCTTCTTTTTTAAGTCCACTCGCTTCCTTGTGAGCTGTAGGAAAAAGTTAAAGTGTTTGCAGTTGAGCTATTTTTCCACATTAAGCCCTAGCAAGGCTGAGAACTTTCCAGAGCAGATCTCTGTGAGAGGTATTTCACCACTGGAAAAGGCAGCGCTGAACAGCTTTTATCGATAAATACTTAGTACAAAATTAGACTTCGAAAATCAAATGCTGCAACAGGCAGACCTTACAATTCCGATCGAATGCTGACAACCGAACCATAGAAATGTCAAATTGCTCGACTGTACAAGGCGATATTGTCCGTGCGAGAACAGAGCGGCTTTTATGTGCGTTTTGTTTTGTCTGCCACAAGGTATTACCTCATCCAGCGAGTCGCTGACCAGCTGCAGCCTCCGGACCCTGATGTTCAGGAAGAGCAGGCTCATGTCCACTCTCTGTCTGCGGGACACTTTGTCCACCAGACTTTGCTGCAACGAGTTAGATCACTTGAGTGAGGCGCTCCCACACCACAATAACACACCAGGATCGTCAACACATTCATAAAAACACAGTTCTGAGACAGCTCCTCCAAGATCAAACGGACCATATAATGTGCGTTCGGCAAGTGATTGTCGTCTGTGTTTTAAGATACAAAATATTCCAATACGTGTTTTTTTATTTTTTAATTACATTTTTCTGCTTCCTCCCGAGACAGCACTCGTCGTGCTGTCGACTGTAATTCCGGAACCACTCCTGTGCGCAGCAAACTGTGTCGGCTTCCCTCCCCCCCTCCCTGGGGCGGACAGCCAATTACCGCCCCGGTGGCACTCCCGGCCAGAGCCGACTCTGGCGCGACAGGAAATCGAACCCCGGTCGCCGTGGCCAGCGTCGGACGTTGAAACCACTAGACCACGTGGGAGGCCCCACGCGTGGGGTTTTTGAGTACACTCGCCGCGCTTCGTCTGGTGTTCAACCAGCCGAAATTCACCCACGTCACCCCTCTACTCTCCTCTCTGCACTGGCTCCCCATCGCAGCACGCATCAGATTCAAATCACTGGTGCTTGCTTTTCAAGTGGCTAGAGGTACTGCTCCCCCATACCTCCAGTCACTCATCATTCCCTATACCCCAGCCAGACCCCTCCACTGGCAAACTGACAGCCACTCCTCGCAGTCTCGTCTCTTCTCTGTCCTGACCACTTGCTGGATGAATCACTTGCGATCTTCCGCAAGAGACTCAAAACCCACCTTTTCAGACTCCACTACCACTGAAATCTGTACACCTAGCTAACTGTCATCACCACTGCCTACTTGCTCAACACTATATACCCCCGCTTACTCCATTTAATAAAAAATAAAATAAAATAAAAATACACATTTACTAACCTTTTCCTTCCCAGTGTTACAGGTATGGTATGCAGCTGCCTGCAATGATGTCTATCGCTGTATTACTGCACTGATCTCTTGCGCGAACTATGATTGTTCCTACCATGTATTTATGCACATCTTGTGTAAGTCGCTCTGGTTAAGAGCGTCTGCTAAATGCTTAAAATGTCAATGTAAAATGTAATGTCAGCGGGCCGAGTGAACCAACCTTCCGCCGCTTGGCCGGTTCAATGCTTACTTATAAGGGTTGTGTGCGACCCCTTTTGGCCTTCTTGTGAAACTCAATGAGCCAAAGTGGGCTCAGCAGACCGTGGGGCCGGACCCTGGGAACAGGGAAGCGTGCGGACGGTGAACGGATCGTCCCCTCACCCGGGCCATGCTGATCATCTGTTGCTCCGAGTCCCGCTGGATGACGGCCTTCTTCACCGCCGTGGACAGGATGAAGGGGAACTGGCAGAAAGAGAATCTGAGGGAGGCGGAGAGACACAACAGGACGTCGTAAACTAGAGTAGGAACCGGAGCCGCGCGCGGAAGGGTCATCCTAGAACTCCTGGCGAACGTTGCGTCGGCACATTTAACCCCCACAGGTCGGATGTGTGGGGGGAGGGCGGAGGGCATTCCAGATTATGTTGTCTTTTGTGTTCTAACAAACGATCTGTACCTGCAATGTTTTCAGAACTTCAGTATTTTGTGAAGATAACCACTTGCCGCCTAGCCAGACCCCATTTGTGTAATTTATGTTTGAAATGAAAAAGATTTTATTTGCAATGTGTATTTTGACATAGATCTTGAGTGCCTATTGCAATTTGTAACGTTACAACAAACTGAATATGTATAACGTCACAAGACACAGAATTCATATATTTTCACGAGTATTTGAAAACATGGCAAATGTCTAATTAACCTCATTTAAAAAATCTCATATTATTTTCCAGTGCTTAAATCGGAAAGTCACGATTCTAAGGTTTCTGCCAATATTTTTGCTGCGTGTGTATGATAAAATCTCGCGAAGTTAGAAATAGAAATATACTTTTATTGCTGCTCGGATTGACGGCGATCCAGCCAACCCTAAAAGGTTAACAGGAAAGACAGAGTCACGCGGTGTTCTTGACTCTATGTTACCTTCGTGACAGTCAAACCATTCTTGCTGTCAACAGCCCGTGGCACGCACTGTAATAAAGAATCTCCGCTGGATTGAAGTAGTGCCAGAATTTTTATAATATTTTCCGGAACAATATTTTTCTCATTGTTTTCATCATCAGTCCATAGTAATAAAAGAAGTATGATATTACATCGTACGTGCAATATTTTATGTAATAAAAGCTTACCAACATGCAGTGCATAAGCTCACACAGCACTACATAAACAGCTCTAAGAGCTATGGAAAACAATGCAAAAACAGAGGGCTGCTCTGAGAATGTATTTTCATTCAATCTTATAGTCATCATGCATTATGCAAATCTAATTGGGCCTTGAAATGACAATAACAAGTAGGCTCCCCAGGGAAAGTGTTACGTTGTTGTACTTGATATCAAGCACACACCAAATGAAATTCTCTTACAAAGTCAATTTGTGAAAACATGGTCAAACCAAAAATATTAATATATAATATGAATATGAATAACCATACAAAGGGGTTATATTTTCTCATAGACCCACCATAACTGTATTTTAAGTGCACTTAGACACGATGTACACTGAGTCCGAGAGTGTTTTAAAGCTTTTGTTACGCCGCATGCTGACCCATTCTGTGTGCACTCTCTGGAGCACTTGGCATTAAAGGTGACTCAGAGTGGAAAATGTGACCTAGTTTCAATAAAATGTCTGTGTGCTGATGTAGAGATACAACAGAACATCCACAGGCGTTATTACAACCAAGACCAGAGAAGTGTGACACTGAATTTCTGTATTTTCTGAACACGAGGGGGAGCTCTAAGCCTTATTTCATAAAAATATGAAGTATGAATATGCAGAGAACACTCAGATGCATTAATGTGATCAGGGCTCCTGAGTCTATAACCTCCTGAAGATGCTAAACCCAAGTTTACTAAATATGTTTTTTGATCCTGATATAGTAATATTAATAATAATCATCATCTGGTATAACAATCATAATCAGTATAATGACATAATAAAAATGTATAAGTTTGACAGATCACGCCCCTGTAGACGATGGTGAAGACACTCTATTGTGTGTGATGTCTTTGTCTCACCTGTTTGAATTTCCATGACTCTGCCAGGTGTGATAGTCTTCCATGATGTCAATGTGGTCCAGTGTGAGGTTGTAGAAATCGGTGAAGGAGATGATGGGAGGGGTAGAAAGGCTGTTGGCTGCATCTGGAGATCAGAGAACAAACTGCATGAACAAAGCACCAAATTATGGAATTTCTTGTGCAAGAATGCTGTTGCATCCCTCCAATAGAGTTCCGGACACTTTATGTTGGTGGTTCCTTTATTTTGGTCATACAGGTTAGATATATGCAGACATTCATGAGTATTGACCAGACCCTGTGTCAGATTGGGTCGATTCCCTCGGTCGAGGGCACTCACTGAGGAGGCGAGGACTCGTGTGGCTGAGGGGATCCACCAGGAGCACTTGGCCATGGGAGGCAGCTCCTCAGGCCTGGCCGGAAACAGACGAGTGGAGATGAACTGGAGCAGACGCTCCACCAGCTGTTTGAAACGTCTCTGAGACAGCCTGGAAACAATTGCATATTTTCGTTCACTTCCAATACAAATATGTTTTTTTTGTTTTAATACTAAACATTAAGATGCCAAATTCATTTTGAAAGACGTGTTTCAACTGTGGGGTGTTAGCCTCGCAGAGAATGATGTCATCCGTTGATTCATCACATCAGAGAGGAGGATGTTGGCACAAACTTTCATAAAGCTCACAGGGCCACAACCCTGAGCGGGCTAACAACAGAAATTGCTTGTTTCATTCTGAAGTTGGCCATAACTCAATGTTCAATGGGCTTGTTTCTTTGGCTCAGAGCCCAATTGGAGCTGCACCATATTGGTTTGCACTTCACTGCTAGTCCAATTAGTGTCTTATCACTGTTTCCATATACCAAGAAGACTACTCGCGAGTCACTCATGGAAAAAAAAGACATGGTGTCACCAAGTAGCAAAGTGGCTACAGTGGAGTATTGTTCTTACATCTTCTTAGTATATCAAAATACATTCTGCAGAACTAAAACAAATTTTGAATAAAATAAGTATATCAAAATACATTCTAAAAACAAATTTCACAAAGAACATCTAATAAAAACCATTTACCACACATTTAGGTGTTTATTAGTCCCTGTGATTTATTTCATACATTTTTTTCTCCTATAGATTTTTTTTTATCTATAAAGATTTAGATAGCAGAATAAGGGGCAGCTATGTGTAGACATCTTTTTCCACATTATAAGGATTACAGCTGACAAGACTATCTGTAGAGATCAAATATAAGGAGGGTAGTAGGAGTGCACTCCTGTGATGTATTCCTAACTACCTTCATCCTGCCCATGACCCTTACTAAACATCCCCGTGCCAAAACCATATCCCTTTGCATGACATCTGCCACCGATCGGTTCATGGCAACACATACTCTACCAAAAAGGGAAAGGGAAAAGTTAAATGGTCATTCTTAAACACACAGAAAAGATCGTTTTAAACAAAACCGCCATGGGCCACGTACAATATTACACAAATGAATGCTTCAGCCGACCGTCGGCAGAAAAAACAAGGCTCACTTTTTAAACCAGTGCACCAGGAAATGGTGGTCCGCCTCAGCCAAAGCAGAGATTTGCCTCAGCAAGTGTGCATAGATGACATACGTGGCTGTGCTGGTATACTGAGGGTTCTGCAACAAAGAAGAGCATTTTAGCGCACTTAAAAAAAATATAACTTTTCATTTTCAGCTGGGACAAAATCCTGCCTTATAATAAAGAATGGCATTATATAAAGGAAACCGGTGTTTCCACTCCAACATGACCTCATCCGTCCTCTCTAGGGAAAACAGCCCATAATAACCAGGGTCTGACTCACTCATCTGACATCAGCGCCAGGCAGATCAGCCCAACAACCACGTCTTCCTTTTCCATTCGAAAAGGTTCCTCGGAGATCACGTGCATCGCAAACCTCATCAGCAGCCTCGAGATGGATATCACCATACACTAATTTTAGATTTTAAAAATTACAGGCCCTAAATATACTACAGTGAATACATAAGAGGAGAAGGGAGTGACGGACAGTGAAGAAAAAGGCTGCGTAACGCCGCAGCGGTTGCCTCAAGTAAAACTCAACTGAACCTACTGATGTGAAAGGAAAATCTAAAACAGACTGAATCTCATAATTGGCAGCAATTAGCCACACGCTTCCATTTCGCCCCAACAGAGCATTCACTTCCACTGTTCTTTCCCAGACACTGGAGTAGAGCCTTGTGACTCTGTCTACACTGGGACAAAACAGAGCCAACTATACTGCAGTGGCCATGTGTAAAATAAACACTTTGCTCTCATTATGCGCTCTTAAACCTAGTGCTTGACTGGGATATGACTGGAGTCGATGGAGCATATGGTGAGGGAGGAGATCGGCAGGCAACTAAGCCAGCTGCCTCTATATCATCTGGTGTTAAAAACCACAGATGTGACTGCATGTGAAACACACTCTGACTTGAAGCACACTCCTGTGACACAACTCCATTTGTGCAGTGTGTACAAGCGAGTTAGCCTGCAGGGGACTATCTGACGCAAGGAAATGACTGGTGATACAGGAAAATATCACGGTTACACAGTGGTGATAATTTGCTATTTTTATTTTTTATTTATTTCTGATTTTCCCCGTTTTCTCCCAATTTAGTAGCCAATTATACCCTCTATTTTATTTTCAATTCCCCAAACACATTCCCCGTCCTCCGGGAACGAGATTCGTATTCCTGACCTAGGTTTTCTTTGCAGACGGAGATCTTCCACGGACTCCATTAACCTTCTCCTTTCGGACTCGTAGGCTCTCCTCCCCCTCCCTTGGTTGACAGCCAAATGCCGCCTCCGAATTAGTGAAATCACGGTCTGGTGAAACGCGGGTTTCGATCCGCGTCTCTGACGGGCAGCGCACACCGCTCCAAAGCCGGTGCACTAGACCGCTGGGCCATCCGCCAGCCCCGATAATTTGCTATTTATAATGAGGTTTTAACCATTGCACACGAGGATGCTAGCACTGCCAAGCCTGTAAATGGTACGGGATCACCTGAACGAGTACAAAATATGCCCTCAGGTCGTCTTTGGTCCGAGGCCTGGAAAATAAGCACAAATCAACGCTTCATGTCAGGGGGTAAAATCCTCTCATTGCAATTTTAGCATTAATGACATGCCAAAGTCAGAGGAAAGCACTGTCATATTCCGCCACCTGAAGTTAAGGCACACGTGAAGACAATCTTCCGTAGGACTGATGTTCAGAATGTAAAAGAAAGGCTAAGGACAAAATAACACAGGACAAGCTTGCTTTTCAGAGCGCAATGCTTAAAATGATTGTCTATACAATCCCTAATGGCTAATTATGGTGTACTGATTAAGCCACCGATGAAGTAATTGTGTTATGGATTAGCCAAAAAACTTAAATCACTACGGTTCAAATCACCACGGTTGCACTCAATCACCCCTCTAGAATGGTGTCAGAGGCCAAACAGATGCCATCTTCCTTTTGGCACAAACACTTTTGCTGTGCTTTTGCCATTTAGAATCATATGAAAGTCCTATGAGATCAAACTATAAGGACAGCCGTGTTTCAATTTTAAAGATTGAAGTGCTGAGGTTAATGAAGTATTACATACCCTTTCCATTCCCTTAATAAGCTGTTAATGATTCCCCTCAACACGGACTTCTGGATGTCTGGAGGCTGCAAAATTTAAATGAGAAATGAACACAGGCTGGGTTAAAAATCAACCTCAATGTGGCACAAAAACAGTACCAGCAATGGCAACAAAACAGCCACACGGCTGTTTTAGAAAACATAACATTTTATTCTACGTAATGTTCTCCACAAACTGGATTCTACACAAGGTTCAGAAATAACATTGCTCATTTTAATGTTACCTACTGTATAGAGTAAGGAATCATAGACGGCATTAACAAACTTGGTGTTTATTCCTGAATCCTCGATTGTGTTGAATGGTGCATTTGCTTCTTTCTGAAACACACAGAACCACGTGTGGCTTTATTTAGGCAGTGGGTAGCTCGGTAATGATTCTTAGAATATCGCTGCCAAGACACCGTGCTGTTTGTCACATATATTTCAAATGAGTGTGAAATATTGCTTGGGACTGAAGTAACACCTTGACAGAAACCACATGGCAGGTGTTCCTTTTTCAGATCCTCAGGATGATGGATCTGCAGTGCAAAAAGCCTCCCTAATCAATAGTTCTGAATATAATGGTAGAAATACAGTGAACTTGAACAAATATTCAGACGTGGAGAGGCAGGGCCACGACATGCTTGTACCTTGAAGGCGGCGTTCAGCTCCAGAAATGAGTCGAACGTAGTCAAGTAGAAATCATGGACAGATTTCCAGTCACCTGAGGCCGTCGCCCTTTCGATGTCCTCCCTTAAAGAAACAGAATGCGACGACGTTGAGCTCAACTTTAACACGAGCGCGCCCCTGTTTAGTCTATGGTGTCTGTGAAGTATGCACTGCCACGTGCTTTATTGTAGACGAAGGGTCGGGTCAGGAAACGGGTCTTCACTCACTGAAGCTCTTTGGTGCTTTTGGTGCGGAGGGGGATGACAAGGTCGGTAGGGAAGGGGGCCTTCATCTCGGGGGAGAGTGTGGATGGATATACGATGCTTCTGCCGGGCGTCGGCACAGATGGGGGGCAGCTCCCTCACTGCAGCGTGAAGACACCCCCCCAAAAAAGAAAACACCAACGGGGGAAACGCTGAGACTATTTCAGAATCGAATGAACATCGTGAGCACTTTCTCAGTGACATTAAGCAGTTTGACCCTGCAGAGCTTTTGGTGGAGAAGAAAACAAAGCGAAAAACCTTATATTAATGATTAAAGTAAGGATGAGAGGTTCATGTTAGGGATGTAAAGAAGCAGCAACATATTCGGTTAACCATCATGGACATACTGGTAAGGTTTTAATGAATAATGAACAGTTTAATGAACAATGCACATTTTTAAAAACATGATCAACTATGCATCCTCAACAGGAATATTGGAATATTCAGCACTAATACAATTTTAATGTTTTTCAAAGAACGCTTCTTTTACAGCTGATTGTGTGAAGCACATATCCTCACCACATATTTTGTTGATTATTGTGTTAAGCACACACACAGAAATATTCTGCAATTATTAAAGCAATTTACTAAAATATTCACTTTTTTATGCAACCTGTTTGAGTTTCAATCTTCTTCAGGGAGGGTTGCCCGCACCTGAGTGCAAGTATAAGCCAGTTGCTGTGATCAGTTTTTTGAAAAAGTGTTTTATATGCAATAATCACAATACATGCTTTTGCACCTCCTGAAATGATTATACATTCACTTTTTGCAAATATGCCATTTTTAAAGGAGAACTGAACATTTGTTGTTAAAATGAATGACATAATCCTTTGAATTTTAACATTTGAAATACTATAGGTTAACTGAATATACTTCTGTTATTTTCACCCCCACAGTCAACACATTGGTGATCACAGTGAACACTAATTTCACATCTAGACACTCTCATTGTAAAGTGAGTGAATGAGAGCAAGATTCAACACCTCACAACTATGAGCAATTATATTTCAGATGAGATGTTTGTGTACTCATTTGTAAGTATAAGCGATACGTTTTGACAGTTTTTTCTTTTTTGAAAATGTGTTTCAGATTTTTCCCAGTTTTTCTCCCAATTTAGTAGCCATTATACCCTTCGATTCGCCGTCATTACGGGGCAAGCTAATTCCCCTGAGGCTGGCGATGATCAGTCTCCTCCGCGACGGAATTCACCCACCTACTGTCTAGAGACGCCCTTCGCGCTTCTCGGTGAGTTCGTGCCGTCTCTCCCTCCCCCTCTGGAGCAGACAGCGAAGTGCCGCCCTCTAGCGACACTCCCGGTCAGGGCTGGACTGACACAGCCGGTGGGTTTCGAACCCCCGGCTGCAGTGGGCAACTTGCGCCTCAGTCGGACGCTCTTACCGTTACACCACCCGGGAGGCTTGTATTTTAAGAGCACTGAAGCGTCCATCCCAGTGCAGTTTGTAAATGACGTTCATCGTGATTAAAAATGAGCACTAATGGCTCTATCCTTCATCTGTGTAAGGCATTGTTCAAAGCTTTCAACGGCAACTTTGATCTCTGCGAAAAAGAAAGCCAAACATCTGCTTGAAGTATAATTCATTCATTAAAAGCAGCGAAATGGGCGGCTTTGAAATGCAATGAAGTTATTTGTACGCACAAAGCAATGCAAAACCCAATGCGTTTCAAGGTAAACGTGATGGACGGCTCGTTTTAATGTCATATTCCGTACCAAGGATTTGTGTTCCTTTTATTAAGCGTCAGGCTCGACAGTAGCTCATATAGCAAACCTGCCCACAGTGTTCTTTTGTTTTTGTAAAAGAGCAAGGCTGTATATGGAGCAGAACATCTACATCGCATGGAAAATATAAATGAATGAAAAATATCCGAACAATGGGAAACTAACAGTCACACAAAATTTATGGGACTATTTCAATTCAAATGTCATCAAGTGGAATTATAAGAATCTTTAAGCAATTGAATTGGAATTTAATTATTGAACCTACCCCAAACCAGCACAGGATATCACAATTGAAGGTATGCTTCAATTCAAATACTTCCTTGAATGAAGCCATTTTAAGTTCAGGCCAAACTTCTTGGAGGACTGACACAGGCCTTATGTCTAAGAAGTGAGATGACTGCAATGCACATAACAGCTGCAAATGAGGAAAATGACCAAAGAATGGCTCCACCACAAAATAGCAAGTTATGGTATTTCTCACGGACCGACAGATACTGCATCACAAAAGAAGAGCCGTAAAATATAGTGAAGGAAAACTCCTTTGAATTACAATTATGTTCATTTATGAACCTACTCTAGGAAAACAGTAAACAAACCTTAACTTGGATGTTGTAGCCAAACATGATTAAAGTAGTTTTGTCTTAATGTGTTTGATAATGTATGCTTTCAAATTCATAACTGTTTAAGGACATTTTGCACATTTGACCATCCACCAGTTAAAATGTAATGCCTAACGAGGCTGTTTGGCACACAATAAGTTCCAAAAAGTATTGTTTAAGCTCTAAGATTAGGTATTACAGTACTCATTTTCAATCATCATATTATACATTTCAAGATTCAAGAACATAAATGGTGGCGTTTACAATAACCCAAATTCACAAACTCCATTGCTTTACAGGAGACATGCAAAACCTGCTTTCCATTATTAGTTTAATATTTTTTATAAAAGAATAAATTCAAAATATTTGGATATCAGATTTAATTTATGTCTTGCATTGACTGAGAAAGAAAAAACGGAATAATTTAGATTATGATGAACACGGCATCTTGCATTGAAAGAGTAAGCATGAAAAAAGCCACAGAGAGAAAACAAAAAGTCAATTTTAATTTGTTTTACAAAAAGTTAGAGCCTACATGTACTGTACTTACCCTCGCATTTAAATAATAAAGCATACATTTTAGATGTAAAGTAATATCACACTGTTTATTACACATGAAAAATATCCATTCAAAAGCCTTACTGTGTCTCGCAGCAGGGAGCAGACACTGTGTGGAGAATCCTGGTCCATCTGATGCCCGCTTGGGGTTTATGGTGGAGATGAAACTGCTGAAGGAGGAGAAATGCTGCTTTGCACCACGGTCTAAACCCTGTCGGGTGAGACACAATTCACATTTTAGATGGCAGTGAGAGAAATGGGCCTTCATCCTCAATCCAATACCACATGGAAAACAGACCACAGCACATCCAGCGATCTGTGCATCTCTACGGATCATAATGTTAACCATAATGCATTCATGAACCAATTAATCAGTCATTGACTACTGGCTACTTCCTAGTTCTGTCATTTAAAAATATATATTTGCTTCATTTAATAAGGCCCAATTAAGAGGGAGGGTCAGTATTTACTGCCAGGGACAGTATTGTACCCTGCATGCGGCCGCCAGCAGGCTTGACAGGCTGAAAGTGTTGAAACCACATGAGAAAAATACATGGAAGCGTACGCCAAGCAGACGATTGGGCTGGGGATTTATTTGTTTACTAAAACCACAGAGAGATGCTCCTATTCTCCCGGCTCTTCTCTCCCTACGACTTGTTTCCATTGCAAGCAAATGACCGAGGAAAGCCTGTTACACGCGCGCATTGTCGCCTAACTAATTCCCTGGCTGTCGTTTCGCATATTGCTTTATTCCTATTATGTGGATCTATGTTTACTAGGCAATTCCAAAGCATAACTTGTCATTGTTTCTGTACTGTTTTTGTTTCTGTAAAGCACAGGGTTGGGGGAGTGGAGGCTGCCATGTGTTCTTGAGAGGTGTGGGGGAGGCTGTCATGTGCAATTGAGAGGTGGGGGAGGGGGTCTGTCTTGGGTATTTGTAGGGAAGGGAGGGGGTTTGTTACGGGTTCTTGAAGGTAAGGGGTGGGAGGGTTCAACTGTGCCCAATTTGGGGCTTGAGGGGTCACATACCTGAATGTGTAAATAATTTAAGGAATTACAATAAAGAATAACATAGTGTATATCATCATTTAAAAAAAGAGCATGGTATAAAATCACAATCGCAAAATAAATTCAGACTCATTGAACATGATACAGGGGAAAATGAAAGTAATATTCACTGGATAAAAACGGTTTTGTCTGGTCTAAAAACCTGCACCATGCCTTCGTCATAAGCATACACCAAATATAGACATTTGTAACACAGGAAGATAAGGCCATGCTGCTGTGTTCAGCACTATGTATACCATTTCTTGTGGAAGAATGGTGTTGCACCCCTACAGTACAGTTCCAGACAAAACTAAACTAAACTAAACTAAACATTACAGGCTATGTAGCTGTGTTCAGAATACAGGTAACTGCCAAAATAAAGGAAACACTTGAGTAAATGAAGGCTTTTGGCTCTGTGACGGGTGTGGGCGCATTTTCCTGGCATGGTTTAGGTTCACTCAACCCCTTAGAGGGCAAGGGAAATGCCAATAAATACAAAGCCATTCTGAGTGATCGCCTTCAACCTATGGTGAAGCATTTCTATCCTGATGAGGGTGGTCTCTTCCAGGATGACAATGGTACATCCACAGGGCATGACTGGTTATTGAAGGGTTTGATGAGCATGAAAACCATGTAAACCATATGCCATGGCCGTCTCAGTCACCGGATTCCAACCCAACTGAACAATTATGGAAGATTCTGGAGTGGCACCTGGGACAGGGTTTTCTACCACCACCAACAAAACACCAAATGATGGAATTTCTCGTGGAAGAATGGTGTTGCACCCCTACAGTACAGTTCCAGACACTTGTAGAATCTATGCCAAGGCACATTGAAGCTGTTCTGGCCACTCGTAGTGGGCCGCAGTGCCCTAATAAGACACTTTATGTCTGTGTTTCCTTTATTTTGGCAGTTACCTATACAACGTACAGCAGGTGCTGATGGTCGGTGTTCTTGGTACGGCTCCTCTCCTCTGCATTGCAACACTTCCTTTATAAATATCTGCTGCAGGATGAAACCACATTACTCCGCTTTTTGCTCATCTCTTGCAAAAAGCTGTTACGGTATTTATTACAGCCTATGAAAAAATTGCCCTCACTCAGAGTTGGTTTTAAAACATACTGTGGATCAAGGAGCACTGGAATGGTCTATAGCATGTGTCGGACAAACTCAGGTATTTGTCATGCAAGACTGTCTCTTTCATTCTTATGTATGTGATCCAAAAATGTGATCCAATTTGATATTTTGGTTACAGCCGAATGTAATGCCTGAGATGCAGTGTGCAGGAGCCTTACGCTTATGTGAATCTAGCAAAGGGAAGAAATTGCCTGAGTGGAAACTGCAGTATACCACTTCCAGACATTACTTTAAGCCTTAAAAATGATGTGTACCTTAAAAATTGTTTAATTCCAACGTTATTCAAATATAATTTTTTTTAAACTATTTGAATACGCCTTCCTTACCAATAAAAAAGGTTTTTAACAGTTTTGGCAGTTCCTTTTGAACAGCCGCGCCATAATGTTATGAAACAAGAAACAAGCCTTTGATCGAAAAACACAAACAGAATAAGAAGAAGAGGTAAAAACGGGATTACTCATTCAAGCACAGTATTAGCTGTACTGAAGATCTTAAACAGACTCTTGCATAACAGAATGAGAGAGGCGAGCATTGGTCCAAAAGGTCCCACCCTGTGTCTAAACTTTAACTGACACTTTCACAAAATGGCAACAGTTCAGGTGGTGGCAGATGTGGACCTTTTTAAAAATATGCTTAATATATCAGACTTACATTATGCTAGAGTTTTGTGTGTGTGCAGTATTGTAACACTTTCTTTATTAAAAGTCAGAATACGCAATGTGGTACTGAACTGTTATCCAAGTCATCAACCCAGTATTTGCAGCTAAGCAGTGTCTTAAGTGGAGCCAATGTGACTAGACAATTCGAAATAAGGTCTGGGTTAGCATTTTCACTTCTGAATTAGCAGCACAGGTGGGCACAAATTAGACAATGATGTATTAATATGAATGACATAATGAACTTGCAATTAAAAAATATTGACGACAAACATTGTCAATAAAAAAATAAAAGTAGGTATTAAGGTTTTTAAATGGTTACCCACCTAGCACCAATAACAAAACGTATTTACATGCCAAATATTGACAAGCAAAGACAATTTCATATTTTCAATGGTTCCATACTGGATTTCAGCTTTTGCTTTCAAAAATTAGAATTCCGCATTGACAGAAACCGTTATATAAAAGTTATATGACAAATATTATTGGCGAACTCTAGCATGAATAGACGTTCTCCTTTCCTACAAAGGTCAACAATAGTAATTTATCAGGCTACACCGAATCAACAAGTTGTTCGCGATATATAGCTACTGTGTGTAATCTGTTCCAAACATTTGTTTACTTACAGAAGGTGGCTGATTCAGTATTGGAGGAAGTCTTTCTCTCTCCTTTTCTTCAGCAGAAACCGAGAAATTTCTTTCATTCATATTTAGTTGTATTTTTTCAGTCGTGAAAAAATAAATGTCTTGCTTGAGTTGCGATCTCGTGGGGCATGCTTGTGCGCTGAGTAACTGCGAGAGCTGCGCATAATCCTCGCGTACATTCGATAATATACACCTTCGGTCCTCTACTGTACTGTAGGTACCGTTAATAAGCGTTAGTGTTCCGGATGCTCATTACCACAGGGCTTTTCGTCATATCGAGCAGGTGAGATTTCGAAGATTGTTCCAGCCAAAACAGATGCTGCTGTCGGAGAAGCCAGGTGCAAAATCCAAGAAAACAGAAATCAATAAATACGTTCACAATTGAGAAGCGGTACATTATTCGGTAAAAATACCAAACCGTTAGTTTATGCAATAATACTACATCGTCTACATACTTTGTCGTCTACATCGACGGCAGCACAGCTAAATACTGGCGCCATGTTTAAAGGAGGCTCATAGAAACGAGCTTGGAGACGGCGGTAGTCTACGCAACGAGTGGCTGCTCTGCGCGGTTAGCGCAATTAAACGGTTCCAGATTTAGTCAAAGCTCACAGGCTCGCTTCAAAGCTTTCCGGAATATCATTAGCCATCCCAGAGCTAAATGTAAGTGTTTTAGGACATTGTACTGATTTGCATATCGCATATTAGCATTAGTTTGCAGTTTAATCAGAATCTGGTGCAGATACTAATATTTTTGAAACAAAACAAAGAATATCAACATTGCCACCCAAATGTAAAAGTAACCTACTAAGGTGGTCCTGCAAGTGCAATCCCATTATCCTGTATAATTGTAGCCTACAAAGATTGTGTTGTGTAGGTTATTATTGTTATTCCTTAGTGACACTTATTAGTCTTTAAACATATCCTGAATTTAAAGTATGTTGTTCAGTGCAAAAGCCAAGATGAGAACAATCTTGAATATGAGTGAATGCTGTATAATCATTTTTCCATTGTGGAACAAACTTGGGTTATTACATAAACCCACTTTCAACTAGTGTGTGCTTCATGTGTAAAATGTCCCTCCTAATTCATCAATTTCAGGAACCCAAGTGACGGAAAAGGAATCTTTACAGGAACAATTGAACAATTGAATTGACCAATAAGAATTCCAGCAGCTGTTGCGCTTCACAACAACTTCTTGTGCCAATGCTAATGACTCCACATACCTGCATCACAGCAGAACACCATGGAAGATGTGAAGCACAGAGCTCACTGTGGCAGTGGCATCTCACCTCTTTTACGTTTTTACAAAAATGCACTATATCCATCTTTCTCCCACCAATATAGACCCACCTACAGTACCTGGGATACAGCCTCGGTCACAGTGGCGACTCAAGTATTTGTTTTTTGATTGGTAACAGAAAATCCTCTGAACATGAAGCTCCTTTTTGATTCAGATGCTGCTCAGATCCTATTTCAGTGGGTTGGCTTTTCTGAATAATATTTAGAATAATTAATTGTGACTTAAAACAATGGGTGGTGGAACTACCCATGAAACATTTGGAGGCATATTTTCAGTTCTTGGTCAGACTCTGCTGTTCCTTATTATTTGATTACAAACATAACAGCAACACATTTGTGTTTTTTTCTTCTTCTTATACAGCCATGTGGTTTCTTGGTTTTTGTCTTATATCATTTACAAAAATACAGCAATGGGTTAAACATAAAAGCAAAACAGATGAAGAAATATAAAAAATATGTTTTTGATAATATTCACTTAATAGTTACACTTAAGTCATTATCATTACTAAAACAAATGTGTAGACATAAAATCCCTCTTAAATTGATAGAATACAATTATTATGAAATTCTACAATTGACTGAAATTTAGCCCAAAACTAGAGTACTGTGAGAAGTAGATTACATAATCTGTTTAGATTCTATTGTTTTGGAGGCAAAGCAATATTGCCTTTCTCCACAAGGTGGCAATACACACGTACATTTTCCATCCATACTTCCTGCCTTAAGATATTTTGAATGAAAATGTGGAAACTTTGCTATCAGCAAGCGGTTTTTTCCTGTTGAAAACCGAATACATACTACATAGTCAGCTCACAACCAGAAGCCATGTTCTTGGACTGTAAACATTTAATAACTATTTAAATACCTTTTGGCATTAACCAGGGCCGTACACAGACATTTTGGGGGGCAGGGGCTCAAGCAAAAAAAGGGCACTCACCCCACCGACACGCACGATTCCCACCCCGATGCTGCCACACCGCCGCCATCCATAATCACACACTATGCTCATAACATGGTACCTGTTTAAATTATACTGAAACACATTATTCCATGAAGAAACCACAGATTTGATGTAGTAATGCAAGTCAGTCAGTGTAAGTAATGCAGTCAGTCAGTGTTCAGTTGTTTAGATCAATTCAGTCACATTAGATCAGTGGTTCTTTGAGAAAGAAAGTTAGGAAGGATGGAATTTAATGCCATTCAAACAAAAAACGTATTTTAACAGGGAAACACTGCTACATGCCCAAACAATAATACACTTTTAAACATCACGTTTTTAGAAAACTGGCTATAAAGAAAAGGGGGTGACTACACTAAACTAGCAAAACTATGCAAACTGTAACTACCTGCTTCAGAAATTAATTGCATATTTGTAAGTTGTCCTGCATGACGGAGATAACGTCGTTTTAATGATAATTAGACTAGCTTACTTACAGTAATGTACTAACAGTAATGTACATAAGTACATCCCTCAGATACTGCACTGATCTCTTGCGCGAACTATGATTGTTCCTACCATGTATTTATGCACATCTTGTAAGTCGCTCTGGATAAGAGCGTCTGCTAAATGCTTAAAATGTAATGTACTTGCTCGCGAGTACCGATGTAATGACGAAATTACAGCGTGAAGGTGAAGTCCTACTGACCTATTTCATTGTTTTTTTACGGACATATAACATAAAAAGTAACTAAGTGTTGTTTAATCGTGGTTTCATAATTAAAACATTGCCTACCTGAGTGATATAATTCACCGTAACCGAACTGGGCCTTGGGATGCGGTGCTTTTCACTACAATTCGGAATTCGGAATGTCGGAATGTCGGAATGTCGGAAGATGCGACGTTGATTGATTGATTGAGACAAAACCATTTGGAATGGGGGTTGGAGAGCGGAGTACTTTTTAAATTGATAAGGTGTATTTTTTCGTGGATACTACTATACATTATCCTCTTTATATTTGATAGAATTTCAATAACATAGAAAAAATAAAATACTATTAAAACCAGCCAAAAAAAGGGCACTTTTTGACTCTGAGGGCAAAAGGGCAGGGGCTCAAGCCCCCCTTGGGCCCTATCTGTGCACGTGCCTGGCATTAACAATATATTGTACAGTCTTCATTTAACACGGTAATTCCAACTCCATTTTTTATATTTTGTATATATACTGTATACTTTGCTAAATATGTGCTAAATAAGTGTTCTCCATTTTAACATTTTTGACTTGACTTTAGCACTTTTGACTACTCCACTGATTGACTAATAGCCCACATACTTACTGTTTTAAATGTTTAACAGCTGTAGGAAAATGTACATGCAACATAATTGTTTTTCATTTTTAAAAAGGTATTCCGCATGAATTTTTCTTGTATATGTATACAATAATTAGAAAATAAAGAAGAAAATATGTGCAATGCTCTGTTATTTAAACAGAAAAGTGCTTTGCCATAGGCTACGGCTAACCTATAAGGTTAATCGTATATAAGTTACATTTGTGTTCGAATTTCTAGTCGACTGACTGTTAATACTACACTAAAGATAAAACAATACTTTAAACATGTCAGTAATTCGCTGTAGTCGGCTGCAGATTTAGGGGATTTTTATTTAAATACTGCCATTTAAATTCAACCAGTAGATGGTGGTAAAGATCTTTTTGTAGTACATTTTACATTTTACATTTTAAGCATTTAGCAGACGCTCTTATCCAGAGCGATTTACAAGATGTACATTAATACATGGTCTGATCAATCATTGTTGCGCGCAAGAGATCAGTGCAGTAATACAGCGATAGACATCATTGTTGGCAGCTGCATACCATACCTGTAACACCGGGAAGGAAAAGATTAGTAAATTATTTATTTAATTTTTTTGAGGACGTTTTAAACAAGTATACATATACAAAAAGCAGTATTACACATGTAGGCAGTGGTTATGACAATTGGCTAGATGTACAGAATTCAGTGGTAGTGGAGTCTGAACAGGTGGGTTTTGAGTCTCTTGCGGAAGATCGCAAGTGATTCCGGGGTCCTGACCAAGTGTGGTAGATCGTTCCACCACCGAGGGGTCAGGACAGTCAAGAGGCGAGACCAGAGAGCAGCTGCCGGGCACCTGGTGGATGGGGCAGTCAGTTTGCCAGAGGAGGCGTAGTGGAGGGGTCTGGGTGGGGTGTGATGAGTGTCTGGAGGTAAGGGGGAACAGTTCCTTTAGCCGCTTGATAAGCCAGCACCAGTGATTTGAATTTGATGCATGCAATGCAGATCCAGTGCAGAGAGGAGAGTAGAGGGGTGACATGCGTGAACTTGGGTTGATTGAACACCAGACGTGCGGCAGCCTTCTTGACCAGTTGCAGTGGTTTGATGGTGCAGGCCGGTAGGCCTGCCAGCATGGAATTGCAGTAGTCCTGACGTGAGATCACCAGGGCCTGGACCAGGAGTTGTGCGACCTCTTGGGTGATGAACGGTCAGATCCTCCGGATGTTATGGAGGGAGAATCGGCAGATCCGGGTGATTGCTGCAATGTGGCCTGAGAAGCACAGCTGGTTGTCCAGGGTCACTCCAAGACTCCTGGCAGACTGGGACGGAGACACTATGGAGCCTCCCACAGTGATTGAAGCATCAATCATCGGGGAGCCCTTCGCTAAAAGGAAGAGTAGCTCTGTCTTCCCCAGGTTCAGCTTCAGGTGGTGGGTGGACATCCAGGCAGAGATGTCTGCCAGGCATGCAGAGATCCGTGCGGGACCTGGGTCTCAGAAGGAGAGAATGAGAGAAAGAGTTGAGTGTTGTCAGCATAACAGTGATAAGAACAACCATGAGCAGAGATGACAGAACCAAATTATTTGGTGTACAGGGAGAATAGGAGGGGGCCTAGCGCCGAGCCCTGCAGGACTCCGGTGGAGAGGGTGTGGGGAGAGGTGAGGGATCCTCTCCAGGCCACCTGGTAGGACCGGTCAGCCAGGTATGACTTGAACCATGTCAGTGCAGATCCAGAGATTCCCATCTCGGCAAGAAATGAGAGCAGGATCTGGTGGTCCACGGTATCGAATGCAGCAGGTTACGCACATTTAAGTACCATAATGTTTATAGCAAAACTCTGGGTCTATAACCCTGTTGTAATATATGAAAACATATTTGTGTGTGCTTTGATATGTTCTAAATGGCTCAGTTGGTAGAGCACGGCGTTAGCAACGCTTAGGTTGTGGGTTCAATCCCCACTGGGGCCACATATACTGAAAAATGTGCATTTTGTAAGTTGCTTTATAAAAGTTCTAAATATATTAATTATATTGTTCTATGTACAATATGTTGCTGCTGTATAGATAGGATGTAGAGTACAATATAAAACACAACTGATTTAAACCACCTTAGAACAAAACCACCTTGGAAAGTCTAGTCATTTTTAAATGTGCTTCATGTTGGCGTCATAGTTAATGTGGTCATGCTACTGTTGTAATGGCGTTACTATGAGCAAATAAGAAGCACAGTTGCATGTCAGGGCCAGTGGAATTTATATGTGAGATGTGACTATTATTTGGCTTCATTCTACTTCCATATTGTATCAATGTATTGATTAGTGCTAGAATGGGTGTGGCCAACATTACAGCTTAGTGTTGTGTCCTGAAACTTTGTGGGTAGATAAGGTTTTGTCCAGTGGACTTTGTTGTGTTTTTCCTCATCTCTCAGTATCACGGACTGATACAGCTTGCCAAGGTAACATCACTCAACTACGGAATGAATTACTGGAATATCAGGTGCCACGGTGTTGTAGGTTGTCCTTTCACATTAAATTAAATTTGGTCATAACCTATTATGGACCTGTTGTGGTGGCTGTACATGACCTTCATGTGTTTTTAGACACATGTTGTGCATTGATTTTGTATATGACATACGTGTCAGAAATGTGTGAGAAATGCCTCATCAATGTCTCTTCACTTAAAGATACTTTGATTTACAATGCAATATAACATATGAACTCTTGCACAAGAGTAATATGAGCACAGTGACATAAAATAGGTTTAACGACACTGTCAAACCAGCGAGTGTATGCGCATCATCAATACAGAACTACTGCAGGTTAACCATGATAATCATAGGACTATGGCGCAAATCTTAACAACATACCATATACCACAGAAAGAAAAAGATATAAACAAACTGAATTAATACAATTTAGAGCCAACATGCCGTCTGAAGAGGTGAGTCTTCAGTCTGTGAAGGAAGATGGGCAGTGATTCTGATGCCCTGACCCCCATGGGATGTTCATTCCACCACTGAGGGGCCAGAACAGGCATCGTGGCTTGAAGGAGCGTCCACACAGGGAAGGGACAGTCAGTCGCCTCAAGGTTGTGGAACGGAGCGATCTGGCGTGCATGGTTTGGAGATGGATTGGAGGTATCATCTCAGCAATTATGGGTATGACCTCCAGCAACTCCCCTTCGCTTCAGAATTAGGCCATCGCAGTGCGGGAATTTCACCCTTGAACTAAGCCTCGTCCCATGCCTGCTGAAACATCTTCGCTAAATAACTGTGAATCACTGTCCCACACAGGCTTTCCGATCTGCATGCCCGCGGTGTGATTAGACAACGGTGAAAAACCTGACAAGACTCCACACAGCTTACTCTGACCTTATCGGGTCACCTGTCGAAATGCCGTAAGTCATGCAAAAATTCCTGAAAGTAATACGAGCGTTAGTGTGCTAGGCTGTGACTCTGCTTCTGGCTCAGGAGAGCGCAGCTCAGATGACACTGTCACCAGTGAACGGTGGATGACACCCCTGAAAAACAACTCAGGCTGTCACCATGACATGAAGCCTATCTGCACATATTAACAGGGAATTTAACAGGTTGATAAGTTTATGACCTCAGATTACCACTTTTTAAATGGTCATATTCTTGGCTGCTGTGCCTGAAATCCAATCGTAACGTTTTAATGAAGAGGGTTTTTATTAGTTTTTCTTTGTGTGTTCCTGGAAACATTTTTGTTTAGTTCCTGTTTTCCCTGCTACATTCAAATAACACCCATCAACTAAGTCAGCATGTCCTAAGCTTTACAAGCTAAAGAGTCCTTGATGCTCTTAGTAGCATTGGAATTCGAACAAGCTCCCACTGTGTCCCTGTCAACAAGCTTTGAGCAGGTGCGAGGTTCACCTTGAGGTGAAACGTGATGAAATGAATGGGGTTACACATGTGTAATTACATGTGACTCCACATCACACAGTACCCTCCAGTATGATTCACACCCTTGATAAAGACAAGCAAAGAAGCCTGTATAAAATAAACAATACAGGTAATGAGTTATATTGTAGGCTAAAAAAAAAAATTATATTATCCAGTACTTTGTGCACCCCCTTGCAAGGATAACACTACTGATTCGTCTTCTGGTTAGTTATGAGAAGAGAACATATTGGGGGGATCTTTGACATTCCTCCATACAGAATCTTTCAAGATCTTTCAGGCTGCACTTGTGGATTGCACTCTTCAATTCAAACCACACATTTTAGATCAGGTTCAAGTCTGGAGACTGAGATGGCAAAACAGTAATTTTGTGGTAAGTTAACCATTTCTTGATTGATTTTGAGGTATGCTTGGGATCGTTATCTTGCTGAAAGATATTTGCGGCCAAGTTCCAGCTTCCTGGAAGAAAGAAGCAGGTCTTTGGCCAAGATGTCTTGGTACTTGCTGGAGTTCATGATTCCATTGATATTAACAAGAGCCCCAGGACCAATAGATGTAAACAAACCATAACATCAAAGATCATACAATATTTCACCATAGGCATCATGTTCTTTTCAAGACAATATTGAGTCTTTCATCTCCAAACCCACCGCTGGTGTACCTGGCCCAAAAGCTCCATTTTGGTCTCAGCATTTTGCAAACTCCAGACCATTCTTTTTGTTGATTATTTTTGCCATCAATAGAGACTTTCTTTCTTGTAACCCTTCCAAAAAGCCTTTTGTCATGGAGGTATGGAGGTCCCATGGTAGATTTGGAGATCTTCCATACATTTATATTTTACATTTTAAGCATTTAGCAGACGCTCTTATCCAGAGCGACTTACAAGATGTGCATTAATACATGGTAGGAACAATCATAGTTTGCGCACGAGATCAGTACAGTAATACAGTGATAGACATTGTTGTAGGCAGCTGCATACCATACCTGTAACACTGGGAAGGAAAAGGTTAGTAATTATTATTATTATTTCTTATTTATTTTTATTTTTAATTAAATGAGAAGGCAGGGATACATATACAAGAACTGTTGAGCAAGTCGACAGTGGTGATGACAATAAGCTAGATGTACAGAATTCAGTGGTAGTGGAGTCTGAAAAGGTGGGTTTTGAGTCTCTTGCGGAAGATCGCAAATGATTCCGATTGCGGAAGGTCGTTCCACCACCGATGGGTCAGGACAGAGAAGAGGCGAGACTGCGAGGAGTGGCTGCCGGGCGCCCGGAGGCATGGGACAGTCAGTTTGCCAGAGCAGGCTGAGTGGAGGGGTCTGGCTGGGGTGTAGGGTGTGATGAGTCCCCAAGATACAACCAGGTTTTGTAGATTGTGGCCTCCCAAACCGCTGTACATAGGGGCAAGATGCACTTGCGTCCTCTACCAGGCAGGTTTACCACTTCCAGTGGATTTAAACTCCTTAATTATTGACCTAATAGTGGAAAGTGATATCTTTAGTTTTTTTATTTGTTTGTAACCATCTCCTGACTTGTGAAGGTAAACAACACTTTTTTCCTCTGAGAGTTATTTGCCTTTCCCCATGGCAATGGAGGACAAATGGATTTTGCGTTGTGTGTATTTTTATACCCTAGTGAAACGGGAAGCCATAGGAGGCCACGATACAATTCCCTAAAATTAGGATGAACTTTAAAAAGTAGCACGTTACTGCAGATTTATTTTTGTTGGATTTGATTGAAAATAATTATTTGGGGTGTGATTAACTGTGACACATCTTTTTGGAAAAATATTACTTGTTAAACAAAATAGTATAAAAGAATAGTATAAAAGAACATAATTTTCACATTTTTTGAGCATACAATATAACTCACTACCTTTATTGTTAATTTATTAACATCAATTCCAAACTTTTTTAATCAAACTTCCCTGATTTTATTATTTTATTTTAGCACAAGAAAGCACAAACTTCTGAAACTACAACAAAGACCAGAAATTGCCCTTGGCAGTTACCTACAAAAATAAATACATCAAATCATTCATTAAAGTTTTTCTTTTGAAAACACTGTGATTAACTCCAGAAGACATACAAATTAATGCAATCATTAATTGATTCATAAATAGCAACAAAAAAGTATCTTAATCACAAACTGTATTCAGTAGCCAATGCAAAGAATACTGTGGGGTATGTCTCTACGGGCATTCACTTGAAATACTACCTACTGTTTATAATTCAGAAAACACTTAAATCAACATTTTAATTTGATAGGAAAGATAATAGTGATGGCTTATGTTGCACATAAAAATACATTACACATGAAAGTATCACATAACTGATCTGAATCTTCAATGTGTTTGAGTGCGGTTGTTTGACTCACCGTGCATCTCCTGATAGAATCTAGGAAGTTGTACTATTTTACTATATAATTGCTATACTATAGAAATACACTAATGCACTAATATTACTATGCTATACTATATAAATTACTATAGAAAAACTATAGAATTTAAAATTAAAATTTTAATTTAAATTTTTAAATTTAAATTTTAATTTTAATTTTTTTTTTTTTAATTAATTTAAAAATAATTATTGAAAATGGGATATTCAGTCTAATTGCAACATGTCTTTGTTCTAAACATACAGTATCATTTGTGGGAAGACTTATGTAATAGCGTTCAATAGACACTTTTTGAAATGCTTGTGTTTTACTTGCATTTACCGTACTTGTTCAAGCAGGTCATTCCATATTATCATTCCCATTTTCCCCTCACAATAATATGCTTTTGCTTGTCAAATTTTATGAATAAGAAACAAACTCCATGATTGCATTTTACAAACCATCATCAATCCTTCAGCTGTAACTTAAATTATTCTTATTTGGTAGTTTTAGTCATATAATAAAGATCTTCAAATAGTTTCTGATGGACCTAAAAATATTGTAGTGTTTATAATCAGTTTTTCAGCTTTAATTCTACTTTAAGAAGCGAAGGAAAATATGCATCATTTTGCCTGGACAGTGATGTACATTCATGTTTATTCATGTTTCATGATTCATGTCTATATATAGAAAATAAAGAGAACTACAGAGAAATTGGTCATTTATACGATTTACAGCATGATACATTAGAGGGAAGTTGCAGTTCACAGCTTCAAACATCTTGGTGCAGGTAAGGTTGTGTGTGTGTGTGTGTGTGTGTGTGTGTGTGTGTATGTGTGAGAGAGAGAGTGTGTGTGTGTGTGTGTGTGTGTGTGTGACTGCTTATTATCTGATATACTGTAGCATGTTTCACTGCTCTACCTGTTTCATTGTGTGACATGGTCAAGGTTAGTTCAAACTATTCCCCCAATTTAGTAAAAAATAAAGCAATTTTAACAAATAACCAGTAAGATCTATTCATATTCTAATTCCACTTCTACAATGACCTCATGTATTATATATCCTTACAGAAATTGAAAGATAGATAAATTGAAAGCATTATACATCTCTATTTTACCTTGATTTTATGATTTACATTATTTGCTTAGTGAATGCCCTTATCCAGCTTTTGCATAGCTTTTCACACAATTGAATCTTGTATACACACCTAGGCAGTTACCCAGACGAAGGCATTCATTTAATCTGCTTAATCAATGGGAAAAAAGAAAGCCAGTAGAAATGTTATCCCCCAAAAATTGCTTTTTATTTCATCCAGTGTAAGGTTCAGATGACTCTACACTACTCCACCTGCAGTGGTCTAATTTTGGATGGCTGTGTGGATAACAAACCCGCAGGGACCTGCTGAGGAGATGAATGAGGTCACCAGGACAGACTGGAGAAGGGGCGGGACGGGATGGGGTGGAGCCAGCACAGTATGGGGCGGGTACAAGACAGGGTAGGGGGAGTTAACGCGGGGTGGAGGCGGAGACAGGACAGGGTGGGGGGTCAGCATGGGGTGGGGGTGAGACAAGATGGGGCATAGATAGCAGTTAGGGCTGGAGTAGGATTGAGAGCTGGTTGAAGCTGGGAGGGGGTACAGCGGTCAAATAACAGAGTGGGAATGGTCTTGGGCAGGAACTGACAGGTAAAGCATCAGAGCTGATGCCAGGGCGACGGGGAGGACATTACCATTGCCCCGAAATCCTTGTGGATGCTTTGCTCTGAAAAGGAATGTGCCTTTGCTGTACCAAAGCAAGAACAGCAACATGCTGCGGCAATGAAAATAGCCTTTATACTTCACTCTGCCCCCCGAAGGCATCCATGTATCCCCTGCAAGCTATTGTTCATCACATTCCAAATAAGCATCCTAATGTAATAAAGGAAAGGCCTCCACTTTTCACCCTCACTCTTTCTATGTCTATAAATAACACCGCACAGCCAGAGAAGACCTGTACAGGTGACCGAATAGTCTCATAGCAACACAAGGATGTTTATTTCTACCCTTCCCACAGTTTTTACAAGAATTTGCTGTTTAAAGAGCACAAATGTAATGCAAGACACGACTAGCCATGACACTTGGCTGCGGCTGACAACGAATAAAACACAATACAGTTGGCATTTCAGACTTATATTTTGATTGGACTATGTTCTACTGATACGTGAGGCAAAGAGGTGGTGCATCGCTGCACTGCAGGACAAAGGACTGTTGCGGTGTGTGTCAGTATATGCAACATAATTGAATTAGTTTGAGTCATGTGCAGCCTCTTCACCTCTGAAGGGTCTTGGCCACCATTGAGTGTTTGTGTTCTACAGTCAGTGGGAGGCGAGAGGCCATGAGAAGACTGCAGTTCATGGAAGACCCCCACGCAAGTGAGTCATGAGGCGGGTGAATCGGAAATGTGCTGTCACCTCCCGGGGTGCCATCACACCTGTCCCAAGACTTGGCAGCTTTGCTCTTTGGCAGAATTCAGGCGAATGTAGGTATTCTGTAGGGCTCCTCAGTGACTCTGTCGGTAAATGCGCTCACCCCAGTAGCAGGCCGAGCCCTGTAGATTAGACATTGCTAGCTCCAAACTGAGTTGTGTCATTAGCTGACTGCGACTGGGGATCCAGGACACAGTTGGCTTATTGGGGTAGGGTGGGCTCAAGTCATCCAGGTTTCCTTGGGTTAGCACAGCATAAGCGCCCTCCTGGCTAACCACCAGGCATCTATAGGTTACCATCTGTCGTCACTGTGAGATGCAGGAATGGGCAATAGCCCTCATGCGGTTTGTTGTGTGGAAAATAATCACTGGCTCATGGGCGCAAATGTATAATATGAATGCCTGCGGGTGTGGGTAGAAGCAGTGGCACGAGAGTGTGTTACAATTGCCAATTCAAAATGGGAGGAAAAAAAGAGGGAAAAATAGGTATGCAGGCAAGTACTTTTAGGTTTCAGGAGAAGGATGGTTTATTATATTTCCTAATATAAAGGCTGCATTACGTTGGCTACGTGGATTATTAAAGTTTAATTAGACAACAGTGCAGAAATGCAGAAAGATAAGCACGTGGCTCAACATTCAGGTGATATCCTAGCAACTGAAAGCATATCCCATGGGTCCCTCTAAACTGCGTATCAAAATGGGCAATGCTAGATTCACATTACAAAGCTCCTTATTTATGTTTGCCTCTGGCTTCTCTTTCATACGGGTCAAGATGAGATACCTGGCTGACAGTGAAAATTAATAACACAAAAACAGGTGTGTGTGTGTGTGTGTGCTAAGTGAATGCCTGCACGCATACACGCACTCACGCACACACAGAATACACCTGCACACACGTGCACGCAGACACAATGCACACACACACACCCACAGGCGCATGCACACACAGGGTTTTTGACTCCTCTTCTTTCACCTCCACAATACCACTGCAGTGATATGACCCTGGAAAACAAGGGTTCCTGAATGATAAAATGTCAGTACAGTTACAAAAGGTGTTTGGCTACTGCAGTTTTCTTATTGCTGTTATCAGTAGACATACCATATGATGGTCTGCAACCTGGTGCAACCCACTGACTTTCAATCAGATCAAGGATGTAACCACATATTAAATATTGGGGGGAACATAATGAAAGGGAATGTTATATATATACAAATGTTTTGGGGGACAGATATGACTATTTTGAATATTGTGGGACATGTCCCCCCCACTTGTTACGCCTATGAATTAAACTGATTTAAAAACAATGATTATGGGAGGTATTTTCCTCGGTAGGTATGGTTTGAGCATAGCACATCATGTATCCTATGCAGCAAACCACAAACAGGGCCATAAATAGCATGCGAATAATGTGCCCTTTCCTCTAAGTTGCGCTAGAATTACCATATAAAGCATATTGGCTGTTACAGCCAGATATCATTACCAATAAAAATGCAAGCTCATACATCTCCTTCATCCTGTGAAAGCCATTTTCATCAGCCATCTCGTTGGAACCTTACATAATCAGTTATTGCGAAAGGTGCACCTGCTCCTGCAATCAGACAGACTTAAACACAGGAACTGAAGAACTGAGTAACTGACAATCGGACCACCTCACACAACTACATTCATTTGATTGAACTCTGTTGTAAGAAAGCATTCTAAACAGGAAGCCTCAAATCACCTTTGGGAAGCAGATTCTGGAGTGTGCTTTAAAGCGAGCCCTGCCTACATTAGGAATCCTTGAGGAGGCGTCCCCCCAAAATATTGTACAGCACATACAGAGGTGTAACATACGAGACCAGGCTTGAGTGCTGCAGAGTGGTACATTGTGGCGTGAAGCATGTGTGTTATTTCAGGGGCTACATGGGTTTTCTCACATTATCACATGACTCTTCCTCCCAGACAGGTCTTGCCAATAAGATGGCTGAACGCTCTCAGAGACCCGAAATGCTCTCCTGTAATGATGGACGGCTGTCCCATCCAGGGTGCCGATTTCTGCACCCTGGGGGAAAAGTCATGCCTCATGGTGACCCAAAGCAGAACAGGCATGCATGGGATAGACAATAGAGAATAATGAGCGACACCCTGTGGACACATCGGCTTTTCAGCTCGTGCGGACTACACAAACACATTCTCTCTCTCCTTCTTCCCTTTTGCGGACTCCTTCTCCTTCCGAGGTTAGGGCAGAGAATAACAAAATCGGTGAAGAGCCACAACACATTCACATCGTTTCTCAGTTCACCAACACTCAAGGAGGCTTTCTAGTTTTCTAGTTTGCTTTTGAACGGCTGGCTCCCACTGATGCGTCTGGCACTGCCTGCCTGAACTCACTGGTGCAGCTATGGGCCAACATTGGATTATGCTTGCCTTGTGAATGTTCAGTTCCTGTTAGCAACTGTTGAGAGGCCCTATCGCCTTTCCAGCAGCGTCGTGGTGAGAAGGCCTTCCCCACTGAGCTGTCACGAGCGCCATTTTCACGAGCTTCCTCTTCCCCGGGCATGATTTGCTGATGTTGGCGGAAATCGTCTACCACCATCAGTGCGGTTTCTTTGAAGAGCCCTCCCCCACCACCCCGCTCACCATGATGTCATTTCTGAAGCGCAGGACACACCAAAATGAATGACATTCTGCGACCGTATGATGTTGGGCTCTAAATTTAGTGTTCCCGTCTGTGCTACTGTCATGGATTCGTAATTAGATATATTTGACAAAATTAGCTTCGTTGGCTCTGCTTATACACAGCTGAGTGGGGAAAGGTGACACTGCAAGTACCCGGCATTAACACTAGATTATTTGGTCAGTGATGTTTGCTAATGGCCTTGCTCACAGTGTATAAAATAGGATGATGACAGCTCAACAAGACTGGACTTTGGGCATGGTCCAAATAGGTTCAAATTATTTTAATCCATGACTTGAAAATCACATACTATGCAATGCAATTTGGATATCACACTGTATATAATTAGGGGGCTAAACATTGAATGTATGAACTTACATAACTAGGTGATCCGTTCATGATCAATTGGAGCATACAGTATGTTTTTAATGCAACATATGAGCTTAGCACTTAGACATCGTTAGAAAGGCTTGAAGAAACACAGCAATATTTGCTCAATATCTTGCTTTTGACAGTTTGTGTGTTTTCCTCTTTGCCATATAAAGAGCCCTTTGAATGACTTTCCCAGACAGATTGACCATGGCCAGACTGTGTGTGTGTGTATGTGTGTGTGTGCGCGCGTGTACGAATGTGTGTGAGTGGTAGAGAGAGCCCAGCACAAAGCCTTTCTTTTCCTTGGCTGAAATGGTGCTGAGAGCAGCTGAAAAAGCTGTAAATCGGAGCTCTTTGGCCTACTGCATGTCTGTGTCACAAAACCAACGCCTTGCTTCTTCAGGCACTTTTCATCCTCATGCATAATTTCTAAACAAAAGAGAGTCAGTGCAGCGTTTTAAAGGGGCCACTCCACTGAGAAGCCATCAGTCCATAATGTGTCTCTTACCTTTTCATATGAAAAACATGCCTGGCAATTCACAAACATAGCACATCCCCACAGTATCTGTAACCTGGAGGTGCTCTGTAGTAGAGGAACTGTATTTTTTCAATTACAGCCAATCGAAAAAGCCCACCTTACAATGTATAACAAGACATTTTAAATCAGTACTTGCATGGTTTGGGTATGAAGATGCTCACTGGTTTACTGTGCTTGCTTTCTCTCTCTCTAATTCAAATTTCATATTTCAAAAGTGTTCACTGGCATGGCAGATTTGGATACAGTATATTGCCTAAGCTTTCTCTCTCTAACACACACATACATAAACATAAACACACACACACACACACAAACACATACACAACACAATGCAGCTTAAAAACGAACAAGCAGGCACCATGATATCGATACAGTGTTGCAGTAAAATGTAATTCAGAGAGATTTCAAAAATAATCATTGTTTCAGATTTTTCCCCCTGATTTTCCCCCAATTTGGTGGCCAATAGTACCCTCTATTGATTGAATCCTCCTCATCACCCTGCGGCCTGTAACTACGGGTCCAGCCACCAACAGTGACAAGGGCGAGTGAACCAAAACATGTTGGGAAGCTTTCTGTACATGCGACGAGTTCGTGCTGGCTTCCCTCCCCTCTACCCAGAAATTGGACAGACAATTTCTGCCCCCAAGCGGGACTCCCAGCCAGAGCCGGGCTGTCACAGCCGGGAAATCGAACCCCGGCTGCAGTGGGCAAAACTCCGGGCAAGCTCTTTTACCAGTTAAGCCACCCGGGGTCCCTGTAATTCAGAGAGATTTAAAACTGTCCACAGTCAATGAGTGATTGATCTGAGCAGGGCTAGCACACAGTTCACGTGAGACTAAAAAAAGCCCTGCTGAAGTCAGAGAGAGGCCTTCCTGGTGAGGTAGGGCAAAACTCCCCACATTGGTGGATCTTAAATTGCACTGCAAACGCTCTGGTATAGTAAATCTTTGAGGGACTCAATGACTGCCGGCCAGAAGTACAATGGAAGGGGGGAATTTTCTCGCCTGCTTGCAATTTTCTATTCTTAGACAACTGAATGCAATTTTTGAGATAGGTCAGAATGACATTTCAAAAACACTGTGACATTACCATTCTGGGTCAGAGGGGTCTTAAACAACTGCAGTATCTCACACCCTGACTGAAGGTTTCCTATAGCAAACATGAGCGGCTGCCCTGAAATTTCCAATTTGAAGTTAGACCTGGTGCTGTAGGGGCAGCAAGGGAAATTAGTATTAGTATTAAGAGTAGGGCCCCCCGGTGGCGTAACGGTAGAGGCACTTGCCCGGAGTGCAAGTTGCCCACTGCAGCCGGGGTTCAATGTCCCAGGCTGCGCCAGCCCAGCTCTGGCCAGGAGTCTCGCCCAGGGGGCAGCAATTGGCTGTCCGCCCCAGGGAGGGGGGAGGGAAGCTAGTGTGGGTTCACTGCATGTACAGAAGGCTTCCCGGTGGGTATCGGAAACATGGTTGACGGCCGACGGAGTCTGTCTCGAAGGAGACGGTTTGACCGCCCACGTCACTGCCAGTCCCTGGGTAGTGGCTAGTCCAGTAGTTGCACGTAGCGGGTTCATGGGGGGGAGATTGAATATGATATCCTCACTGGTGTTATTATTATATTATCATTATTATATTATTATTATACTTTGCCTTGATATCTTCCATCTGGACAGTCTGTAAAAAAAAAAAAATATATTTCTGATTTCTTCCCATTTTGGTGGCCAATTGTACCCTCTTCTAATTCAACCACCTCTCCCTTCATACTACGAGTATGCCACTGGAATTCTGGGACCAGCATGACAAAGACGTGCCAAACTCCTCCGAGATGGAACTCGCCAACCCGTCTACCATAACTCTGACACACATAGAGCCGCCTTTGCATGCCGGCTTCCCTCCTCCCTTCCTTCTGGGGGTGGAAAGCCAATCACGGCCCTCGAACGAGATACACCTGAAGCGGAGGGGTACAGCTGCGTTGGGCCAGCATGTGCTTGGGGTAGCAGAGGAGTATATCAACTAAAGACTGGGAGCCAGAGCTGGGCTGGTGCAGCCTGGGCTTGAACCCAAGCTGCAGTGGGGAACCTGCACTTAGAACAAGAACTTACACAACCTGGGGCTCCCAGTCCCTAGTTAAATACTCCTCTGCTACCCTAAGCATATGCTGGCCCAACGCAGCTGTACCCCTCCGGTTCAGGTGTATCCCATCACACTTATACAGGTCACCCCTGTTCCAAAAGGAGTCCCAGTGCCCCATAAACCTGTACCCCTCAGGTTTGTAGCCATGTGTTAAATCTCCATATAAACATTTTCTTCCCTTTTCTAGCACATGGTACCAGGAGAATTACTGATCTTTGTTGCTAATTCTACAAATTTGTCCTGCAGAACCTCAAACCTGTAACGATAAATAGCACACATTGTTTGGGATTCAGATGTTTATATTTGGAATACATTCACGCTAAAGGCATGCATATTTACATTTCACTGTCTTCTAAATTGCCCCCTGTTTGGCACACCTGCTTTGCTTTCCATTGCTCCTACTCACTCCTGGACTGGAGCATTTTGGAATCAACCACAAAGTCATTATCATTCATTCTCCATCTTAATTTGGAGAATGAATCCCATCTTAAATCTGCCTGAACCACACAACCTGATGACTAGCTTGCATTTCACAACTGCAAGTTGAGAGTTTACCTTTGAAATGTAATGAAATGAAAAGAAATGTACTGTTTATCAATGTAGGGTGCTAGCTATCACAGTCACTTGTGTCAAAACAACAATCTTCCTTGCTGCTGTATCCAAAAGGGAAGTACAAGGAGGCCTTGCATATGATAATATCATATAATATATGCCATTTAGCAGATGCTTTTATCCAAAGGGACTTACAGTACTGAATGCATACATTTTTCAGTATATGTGGTCCCAATGGGAATTGAACCCACAACCTAAGCATTGTCAACACCTACTTAGCCACACAAAACCATATAAAACTCCACAAGTTTATGATGTGCCAAAGAAAGAGAACAATCTTAAATCAGTTCTACAGCACCATGTCAAACTTCAAGTTGCCAATTTCAGGGCAGCCGATCATGTTTGCTATAAGAAACCTTCAGTCAGGGTGTGAGATACTGCAGTTGTTTAAGACCCGTCTGACCCAGAATGGTAATGTCACAGTGTTTTTCAAATGTCATCTTGACCTATCTTGGTAGCTAAAAAATTGCATTCAGCTGTCTAAGAATAGAAAGAAAATTCCCGCCTTCCATTGTACTTCTGGTTGTTCAGCCCCTCAAAGATTTCCTTATTTATTTTAAAAATGTATTTATGTGATGTTTGTTTATCCTGTAATGTTAGCTTAATTGACCTGAAACGCATGCAATACATGCAATACGCATGCATTGTAATCACTTTTTGTTTCAAAAACAGCCATAGCAGATGGATATACAGTAGGTCTAGGACATGTTGTTTCTAAATTATGCATGACTTATTTTCAACAGATTAATAGGTAGGATAGCCTAAACATGTGCTTCACTTTGTTTGAGTGAAACTTATGAGCTAAGCATTGCATTCGCTCACCATTGCTAACATTAGCAGGCTACTTAAAAATTAGCCATTTTTATTTTGTCCCAGATTTGAATTTCAAAACAATTTACAACAAAATCAGTGATTCCATATGCCAAGTCTCTAAGACCATTGTTTAATTTTATATAATTATTATTATACAATTTCCATTGAGCTGCTTTAATGTCTCCTTGTTCCTTCCTTTCTCAAGGTGAGCTTCTGTCACATTTGCAATTGCAAATTGCTGAGCTTCTGTCAACATTTTGCAGTATTTGCAAAACCAATTGCAAAATGATGTGAGTTGCTGCTGCCAGAAACAACATAGATTCAGTGCCTGGAACATAACACAACTATTAATTCTGGAAGTACAATGGCTTACATTAATGCTCATCAATATTAGATTGCATTGTCATCCTGGAGGAGATTATCAGGATAGAAATGCTTCACAAAATAATGAAGGCAATCATCAGAAAAGCTTTGTATTTATTGCCATTATATAGTGGACCTAAACTATGCCAGGAAATATTTTCAAGTTTTTCCTTTAGGCATTTTCAAGGCATTTTCAGCAGGAAAGCTATTTCTATTTATTTCTATTTTAGCTAGTTATAGCTAAGCTGGCAAATATGCATTTCCTGTAGTAGAAAAAGGAAAGTTAAGGATGAGGTTAAGTGAATTAAGAACAAAAAAGGAACTTTATAATAATAATAAGGATATTGCTGACACCCTAAACACTTACTTTGTTGAGATCTTTACCAGGGAAGAAATATATCCGAAAAATATATCCAAATCTAATGCAATCCAATGTACAAAATATTTTAGAGGACATTGAGACATTTAGACATTGGACTTTGATCAAGGTATGGAGAAGTACTAGAAAATCTACAAAAACTTAAGACAAATAAGGCAGCAGGTCCAAATGGTTTATATCCTAGAGTACTCAAGGAACTTGGGGAGATTATTTATAAACCTCTGACAACTGTTTTTATGCAATCCATAAACACTGGAGAAATACTAGATGACTGTAAGCAAGCTAGTATCATTCCAATAGTAAACACTATGTTTAGATCTCAACAAAGTAAGTGTTTGATTCCTCCTGTTTTGCACCTGTGAAACCCTGTCCTGATGTCCCTATGAATGATGGTCTTTCTTTTAGCTTTCTACCTTTTCCTCCTGTTTTGCACCTGTGAAACCCTGTCCTGATGTCCCTATGAATGATGGTCTTTCTTTTAGCTTTCTACCTTTTACTGTGCAAGAAGTCTATAAAGCACTAAAAGCTTTAGCAACAAGAACATCTTCTGGGACAGATGTTATTGATCCCTACTTTTTAAAATTGGCAGTCGATTTTATTGCAGAGCCTCTCACATATCTTTTTCACCTGACAGTGGAAAATAAGGAAATCCCAAGGATTTGGAAATCTGCTTTTGTTCTCCCTCTGTTAAAAGGGGGAGACCCAACGATTTTGAATAACTACAGGCCGATTTCAAAATTGTCAATACTGTCCAAAATTCTTGAAGGTCTGGTCAGTGAGCAACTCAAGGACTTTTTATATTCAAATGCCATCTTATCGACATATCAATCAGGCTTTAGGAAAAATCATAGCACCATTATGGCAGCATTAAAGGTGGTAAATGACATTTCTAGTGCACTCGATAAAAAACAACACTGTGCATCTCTTTTCATTGATTTGTCTAAGGCTTTTGACACGGTTGACCATGATATTCTTAAACGGAGGCTTTTTAACATAGGACTCTCAGAGCAACTGATAGGTCTCAGTGCATCAAATATGATGGTCTCTGCTCTGATGTTCTGCCTGTCTGCAAGGGTGTTCCACAGGGCTCTGTGCTTGGCCCCCTTTATTCACCATTTATATAAATGACCTGGGTCATAATGTGGCAGATGCCAATTTTCATTTTTATGCTGATGACACTGTTATTTACTGTTGTGCGTCAACATGTGCTCAAGCCATTGGTCATTTGCAAAGTGCTTTTAATGTTGTTCAGAAATACCCTGTCTCAACTGTCTCAATGCTGATAAAACCAAGCTCATGTTGTTTTCAAACTCCAGGAGGAGGCCACAGAATATCCATTCAGTGGTCACTCTTGAGGGAAAGGTTATTGAGACAGTCAATTCCTATAAATACTTGGGTATTTTGATTGATGATTCCCTTACCTTTAAGCCACATGTTCAGTATCTGGTGAAAAAACTGAGGCTAAAATTGAGTTTTTACTTTAGAAATAAGTTATGTTTTTCTTTTAACACCAAAAAGAGACTTGTTGCTGCCACATTTTTACCAGTGCTAGACTATGGTGATCTTTTATATATGCGTAACTCTCAGGCTCTACATATGATTGATACTGCCTACCATGCTTCCCTCAGATTTATAACAAATTGTAGAGCCTTGACTCACCATTGTGAGTTATACTCTCGGGTAGGATGGCCTGCGCTGGCAACCTGTAGGCTCACACATTGGTACACTTTTATATATAAGGCAATTATTGGTCTGCTCCCATCCTACCTGTGCATATTTATTAAGCAGAAAAGTTCTGGACAGAACGCCTTGCGGTCTCAGGACATTTTAACGCTTTCTGTCCCAAATGTCAGTACAGAGACTGGAAAAAGTGCTTTTATGTACTCTGTGCTTTCAGACTGGAATGGGTTGCAGAAGGTTTTAAAACGTACTAATTTGATTTCTTTGAATGTTTTCAAATCAAATATGAAGGACATGGAGGCAGAGTCCTTAGGATGTCGGTGCTTTTAATACTTGTGGTTTTTGAGTTTGTTATTTTCTGTAGTTTGTTGTTTGTTCTGTTTATGTCTGCAACATTTGTGTTTTTATTTGTGCTGCTGCATGTCTTGGCCAGGACTCCCTTGTAAAATAGATTTTTAATCTCAATGGGACCTTAACTGGTTAAATAAAGGTTAAATAAAATGTAAAAAAAAAAAGATAATGGTCACATAGTATTTACATTCAAAACCCAAAAATACCAGTCTCCTCCTGACACCATTCCAGCACCAATGTAGATTTTTTAATTTTTTTACCAAAGGACAAATACTATTCAAACGAATCCACACAATTCCATATTCACCTGTTCACTGGTTTTGATTAAATAGACTATTGAAAACCGTGAGCATTTCATAACAATTATTGGGCAATAAGAGTTTCATGTGCCATGGTTTTTATTAAAATTGCGATTTTTGGAAACAAGGCTCCATTCAAAATAAATGGTGTAAAGATAACAAGTTGTTAAGCCTTCATCACTTATGTTAAAACATGCTAGAAACTGGATGCCATTGCAATACACAAAACCATTTTTAAGAGCCATTATTTAGAACCAAATAACAGCGACCAGCAGTCCAATATGCTGTTAACAACATTCACAGTCCTACACAGAGCACTAGCGGTTCAAAAACATTGTTAGCAGCAACCTTTATAATGGTATTCTGTGTTATGGGGTGTTCATTTGGAAATTGTTCTGACCCAGCTGGTTTGATAGCTGCCGTTGGGTGCTAGTTTGTCTCTTCATTATTGTCAGCTAGCTAGCTAGCAATATCTAGCCAAATATAGCTAATTAGCTAGGTGGTGTCATGTGTCATGTTCGCTAGACACAATCATAATTTTCTAAATAAAAAAATGGACTGGACACAGTTATCATTTACTCCGCAGTACAGCAGCAGTACATTTACAGTGATATTCGATGTTTGGGATAAATATTGTTTTTTATACTGATGTTTATGATAAATTATCAATTGTTGCTATGTTTGAAGTTTAAGCCTATTAAAACTGAAAAAATATATATTTTAAATGCATTTGATGTGTTTTGGGGAAAGAAATTACCCCTTATTGGATGAGGTCATTTATAGCTGACGTTACCCTAGATTAAAGGGTCAAAGGTCTATGATAAAAAAATGAATATGTGGAATTGATTCTAGGGTCCAATAGAACTAAATAAATAGAGTCATATATTTTTTTGAAGCACTAGTTTGTGATGCGTCCAACTGAGGGTTAATTTAGTTTGTCTCCTCGCAACCTGAAATGAGTGTTATATACAGCAGCTATGCGATTCCTCTGTCATCTCTTCAAAGAATGAGGAGTTCCATTTAGTTAGCAGAACAAGAGGGCACACAAGTGGAAATTAGTTAAAGGTCAATTCTGCACTGATATCAGGAAGTATTTTTTTTACAAAGAGCATGATAGTCAATGCGTGGAACAGCTTGCCAGGTCATCTAGTGGAAGCAAAAACAAGTCCAGGCTTGATGCAGTACTTGGTATTCTTTAGACTGTGAAACGATGGAAATGACAAGCCTAGATGGGCCGAAGGGCCTATTCTCGTCATTATGTTTTCTTATATTCTTATTATTTTTTAAATGAATATTTAAAGGTTGTACACTCTCCTTAGAACGCTGGTATTTATGGAGTGGATATGCCAGGTTGTAAAGTATGATTTGCAATGCTTGAAGCCTGCTATTCGTACCATCTATAGATGAAACACAGTATCAATGACAGGGACCATGAAACACATCGGCCCCATGAGTGTGTGAACATGATGACGTGTGCACTTGAGGCAACCGAGAATGTAACGGTTAAACAGGCCAAACGTTCTCCGTTTTACTGCCAGTTCCTTAAAGATGTCACAGACGGCCCCGAAGCTTCAGATCACAGCATTCATGAACATTCAGCTGACAAACTTGATGCAACCCACTGCAATTCACTTTGCGGGGACCTGCCAGGAGCATCCAGAGACAAACAGCAAAAAGGAATTGTTCTCTTATCCTTAAGTGGCGACGGCCGACAGCCTTCTTGTGATGACGTGGCCTGGCTGATTACAGCTCTTAACGGGTCAATCACTCAAAGTCCACCGTGACTCAAGGTGAACACTGCTTCACTGACGCACTCACTAATTCACTGACTTAGAGACAGTACAAGTACAGATAATTATGCAGAGTTCACAGAAGACAACCTTTTCAGTCACCATTCATATCATCTCTGTTACATGTTTAAATCATACTAAATAGAGTATATTTGTATTTGTATTCCTTATATGTAAATACTCCATTGTATGTCTTTATTTGCGGACAATGCGGACCCTGTTTTTTTCTCCTGTTTAATTTTTTAAATTTATGAGATAGTACCCAATCACCCTATTGACCAGTTGATGGATGTCGGAATGTACAGTAGTTACAACAACCAGTCATGCCTACCTTAAATATTATGGTGTTGTTGTGCAGCATAGTATTTAGGGAACTGGGCTTCTGACCCAAAAGTTGAAGGTTCAAGTGCTAAGCAAATAAATCATCCAATAACTCCAGTTTCTATTTTCAAGCATAGACTGGCTGGCTCCCATGCTAATATACCTTTTTCTTAAATGACTTTTGAAATGTTCTTATGAATCTAATAAAAAACAGTCTCTTCCAAGTGTATCAACTACATAGTTAAATCCTGGAAATCTTGAAAAAGATAAATAAATAAACCTGCTAGGCTGAGACCTTCTCTTTTTAAAAAACTATTTTGTTTCAGATTTTCTCCCATTTTATCGCAATTTAGTAGCCAATTACACCCCGCTATTTTATGTCAATCCCCCTAGTAATGTGAGTTTGCTGCCGTAGTCCTGCGACCGGTAGTGACGAAGGCGAAGCAATGTCCCCTCCGAGATGTTATTCGCCAGGCCGTCGACCATAACCCGGTACTACAGGGCCACTCTTATATGCAGCGAACGTCCTGTCGGCTTCTCTCCCCCCTGGGGCGGACAGCCAATCTCCGCCCCTCGTGGCACTCCCGGCCAGAGCCGACTCTGGCAAGACGGGGAATGGAACCCCGGTCCTTGAGACCTTCTCTAAAGCAGTTTTGGAGGGATTGTCTCAGATTGGACCCACAGCAGGTGGGTCAGGTGAAAGAATAACCCTACTGGTACTCTCAGTAGCTGGGAGCAAGGAGAGAGCTTGGTAACAGTTTGGGATAGGATCCCACCCCATCCTGCAGTCATTGGCACACGCCTCTTCCTACCATTCTTACCCTTGTTAGAGAATTCCCATTAACCTGGGCTATAACAGTATTCAACTAAAAATGCATGTCATATTTTCAATCAATCATTTCACTACAGATCTAAATATTGTAGAAGGTACTCATTATCTGAGGCACCAAGTAAATTAGATCAACTGAAGACTTTGTCTTGGGGAGGAGTTAAAAATAAAGTCGACCACTGGGAACTGAGCTGGACACCACTGATTTAAATAATTCCCAATTTTTTTACCACAGTTTACAATTGCCCAGAAGAAGGATGAATTTAGCTTTGGTCAGCGAACCCTTTCTCTGTAATTACAAGCACTCAATAATAAAAGCATCCCGACAGACAGAAGGCCTGTGGAAAATGTAACCACTTGGCTGAAGCGCTGAATGGAAACACAGAGACCATATTAAAATCTAACCAGCCATTCAGTGTGGAACTACGCTTCGGCAGTATCACCATCCAGAGTGTTAGCTTGTAGTGGGCGGCATGTAGTGTAATGGTTAGGGAACTGGACTTGTAACTCAGAGGTTGCTGGTTCAACCCCCAGGTGGGACACATCTGCTGTTGTACCCTTGAGCAAGGTACTTAACCTGAATTGCTTCAGTGAAATATCCAGCTGTATAAATGGATTGTATGTTAAGAAATGTAAACTGTGTAAGTCGCTCTGGATAAGAGCGTCTGCTAAATGCCTAAAATTTAATTGTAAATGTAGCTTGGTCGGAGGGGTAACAGTGCTACCGAAAGCTGATGTAACGGTCTAACAGTCTAACAGTCTAACGGTTCTGGCTTCGCGAATCTGACCTTGGGATCTCATGCGCTGGCCAGGGACAGCTGTGGACGCCGTCGGTAACCCTCCCCAGAAAGATCTGTCGCCTATGCAGCACATTCTTGTTGTGCCTCTGCTGCCAAAAGGAGGGGCTGAAGTATTTGAAATGTGGACCAGTTTTAGTGTCGAGGAAACAGTATCCTTGGCAGACTGACTGCTAGTGAAATGATCTGGGATATGTGCAGGGCTGCTGCCCCAGCACTGACAGCCTGAGGAGGCAGAGGACGGTTGGCGTAGCGCAGATACATACACGAGCTGGTTCAGAAGGATAGGCGTCACTACATTTCAGATGTGCCTCCACTTCAAGGGTATTTTTGTAATTTATCATTTCAAATGGTGGGCTTCTTTTATACTGTAGAATTCTAGTACATACTGTGCATTACACATTTATTTGTGTTTATTTACAAAAGCAATAAAATGTGAACTACACTGAGAGCAGATATGACTGCGGTAAGAGGCCTTTTTGGAACAAATTAAAGTAACAAATTAACAACATTTCCGGGAGCAGACAACAAACCAGTGAAGCCAGACTCCATTAATTTGGTTAACTGCAGAGCTACCAGCGTAGCCATAAGCTTTTCTATGCTTGATTACGTCAGGTGGCGCACGTTTCAAAACGTTTCAGTATTGACCTTCACTAGCATTACACCTTAATCAGTAATGTCCTCTCTGTCTTGCTCATGGTAGCAGTCTGATGACTGGAGACAAGAGCATCGCCACCAGTAATCAAATGGGGCAAGTTTCAGAGTAATGCCCTGCATCTCAAATAACCTGATGAGGGGATGTTTTGAATGCAAGGGATGTATTTACTTCAGTGTAGTCACATGACCAGATGAGATGTCTGCGAGAAGCCAAAGTGGTCAGTCCAGTGATGGGGATGGTATGAGTCCACGCATTAAAATATACAGTATAGTAGTATTGGAAAAAGGTAGCATACATGACTAAATGCATGATTAAACAGCACTTTTAGTGTATATCAGTGACACTTCAAGCAGTGTTTTTCAGTGAAAGTTGTTTTGTTTGTTTGTGTGTATGGTTGTAAAGCAACACTATAATCTATACTATGGTGAAATATGCATAACGGTGTTCTCTGTATAATTGCTTGTGTCTATTTTCAGTAGAAGTAAATATATGACATTAGGCCCTCTTTGATCCAGCATACAAATACTGGGAGACGAAGAAGAACTGCAAAGGTTTTGCTTGATGATCTACAAACCATGTTCTTCCAGATTTGTTCAGATTTAATTATAAAATGATTGAATCAATAGTTTGAACGATCATGGATGTCAGTGATAAACAGTAAATAGATAGGTACAGGTGAGCACAATGGTATTTTACGATGGTATTTTACGATTTAAGGTGTGTCAAGTAAGCAGATGTAAATGTATTATTAAGTGTAGTGTAACATTATTGTAACATTAGTGTAACATTATTGTTACAAGAACTTGGTTACAGGAATTTGGTTGTTTATTTCCTTCCGTTGTTTCTGTCCATGAACAGCGTGTAAGCCTAAATGTTAAGCAAGCAGAGCACAGGGCCCCACACGCAGCCCACCAGAATGGGTTAAACTATGTTGCTTTGATATACTCTCTCTCTCTTGGTTATCTTCTTCATATAACAATCGGCAGCACTGTGCAAATTCTCAAAAAAATTTTTTACACATATATAATTATGAATAATACACTTTTAAACGCCATCCTCGACAACAACCAATATGGCAACCAAATGTAAAGGTTCACGTATAATACATCAATAACTCTTCACAGGATTCACTATCCTGATATAGACCTGTGTATACAGTCAGGTCCATAAATATTTGGACATTGACAAAGTTATTATTATTTTAGCTGTCTACCACAGCACACTGGAGTTGAAATTAAATAATGAATATGAGCTCAAAGTGCAGACCTTCAGCTTTAATTTCAGGGTATTTACATCCAATCGGGTGTAGGACTTATAGCACTTTTTATATGTGGTCCCCCTTTTAAGGGACCAAAAGTAATTGGAAAATTGGCTGCTCAGCTGTTCCATGGCCAGGTGTGTGTTATTCCCTCATTATTTCATTTACAAGTAAACAGATAAAAGGTCTAGAGTTGATTAGAGTTGATTGTGTGGCATTTGCATTTGGAATCTGTTGCTGTTAAGTCTCAATATGAAGTCCAAAGAGCTGTCACTGCCAGTGAAGCAAGCCATCATTAGGCTGAAAAATCTAAACAACCCCATCAGAGAGATAGCAAAAACATTTGGTACATTCTTAAAAATAAAGAATGCATTGGTGAGCTCAGGAACACCAAAAGGCCCGGAAGACCACGGAAAACAACTGTGGTGAATGACAGAAGAATCCTTTCCCTGGTGAAGAAAAACCCCATCACAAAAGTTGGCCAGATCAAGAACACCCTCCAGGAGGTAGGAACAACATCCTATGGACAGATGAGACAAAGATCAACTTGTACCAGAATGATGGGAAGAGAAGAGTATGGAGAATGGAAGGAACTGCTCATGATCCGAAGCATGCCACCTCATCTGTGACGCATGGTGGAGGTAGTGTTATGGTGTGGGCATGTATGGCTGCCAATGGAACTGGTTCCCTTGTATTTATTAATGAGGTGACTGCTGACAAAAGCAACGGGATTAATTCTGAAGTGTATAGGGCTATATTACCTGCTCAGATTCAGCCAAATGCTTCAAAACTCATTGGACGGCACTTCACAGTGCAGATGGACAATGACCCGAAGCATATTGCGAAAGCAACTCAAGACTCAAGTACGTTGTTATTGTTTTTACTCCCTAACCATATTTAGTCACACCAAATATGCTGGCAAAACACAATTTTGCATTTGTACAATAAGTAAATTATTGGTCATAGTCTGTATATGTTAATAAAATACTTTTAATTGTGATGACTAATTTTGCCATCACACCAATCCAAAAATAATAAATTAATCTACTGTTTTGTGCAGAACATTGAGAATTCCAGTAACATTCCAATACTTACAGCAAAAAAAAGACAAAACATTTAAAGGTGAATAAAAAAAATGCAATAAAAATAAAAATCAGTTCCATCTCCTGAGGAAAATTACACATGATGCCATCGTGACATGTCTCCTACTTTTAGAACAAGGTTTGGTGTCCAATCAGATCATTTCCAAATCTAGAAACCAATTAGCATGAGAAGAACAATAAAATGTCTCTCATTTAGTGAATAATTACAACTGAAGTAGCAGGCAAATGAAACACGCCTCACAGAAAGAAGAAAGAAACTGCATCAATGTGTCCAATAACACCATTGAGGGGTGTGTAACTGTTGTATGCTGGAGAGCTGAATAGCTAAATAGCACTACTTCATCCTTGAACAAATATATTTTCTTATCAAAGTGCTTTTTCATAATTGTACAAAAATAAGAATATTTTTCTGTAAAATAATTTCTTCATGCTTGTACAAAAGGCTTGTGTGTCAATAACTTGGGACTTTAAGATATGGTAACAGATCTGGAGCAGGCTGAACTCACGGATAGCATCCATGGGTGGATAATGTGCTTCATCCCATTTTAATTCTTAACTTACCTTTGTCTTACAACTTATTTGTCATATTTTGCCATGTTTTTTTTATTGCAGGAAGGACATAATTAAACTCACAGTCAGCATGTCAGCGGCACATAAGAAATCCACCACTTTATATTAAGCGGCAGTTAAATGCTAAAACAGCAAATAACCATAACGTGGAATCCAGATTCACTCTGCCTAAAAGGGCTTTTCTAAGAATGTTATTGAAAAATATTAGCATGTGGCTAATAAATATAGCAAGATTTGCCACTGAATCTATGAGGTGACCCTTAACGAAAACATTTAAGTTTTATGAACAGATACTGAATGCATTGGCGACCTGTCCAGGGTGTATTCCTGCCTCTCGCCCGGAACGCATGCTGGGATAGGCTCCAGCACCCCCCCGCGACCCTGACCAGGAATAAGCGGCTTAGATAATGGATGGATGGATGGATGGATACTGAATGCAGCAAATGCAATACTTTTCTGATATTTACAATGGTCATAACTTTCATGCAAATAAGATTAGGTTATTGTCCATTAGCCTTTTGTACTTTATCTTCCAGTGAATGTCACACACAATTACGCAAGCAACACCCAATGAGGTTTTTTTCTCCTTTTTTTAATAATGTCAAGTCACATATAGAACAACTCTTGCATATATACATTTCTAATCTCTATAGGAATGCAGTTCAGGCACATTTACATTGAAAAATAGAATAGATTATTCTAAGCAGCAGTTCATGTTTGGAAAACATACACGTACAGTTTAATTTAAAGATAAAATATCTACAAGTGCTTCTCATTACAAAAATACATCATATTGTTTAACGCAGCACAAGGACATTTCAAGGATTATTCAGTCTAAACATTTTTCTCAGCTAACAATTAAACCGCCGTGGGGTTTTTTCAGAGTAGTTTTATAAACACTATTCAAAGACACCTTAAACAAGTAAAAGCACACGTGTGATAAGATTATTATAAGAAGCTGACGGACAGTTTCTTAGGCTCTGTTGGAAAGGAACGAGTGATGAGGATAATGTGAAATGAATATGTACTGAAGAAACATGAACAGTTGCAATGATGGAGATTTGTAAAGACATCTGCATGGGCCTTTTCATTACATCCATTTGAAAGTGTCATCAATCGAGGAGTTGCAATAGGTACTTTTTGGCTCCAGGGTACTGTTGATGAGCACTCACATTCAGCGAAACATCTGCATATTTGCTTTCAGTCATAGAGCCACAAATCCCATGTTGGCATGCGGAAGATGAGAAACATGTTTTTTTCGCCCCCATGAATGGATCAAGTAGTTTAAATAGAACTGCACATGGAAACTGCGTCTCCAAACAAATGCACTCTTCACCAAGGAGCACTTGGTCCTGTTTCTACCCTCAATCTCAATCGGTTTCTGCAACTTCCCATAACCTCCGTCTTAATTCAGAATGTTGGGAGCTTTTCAATGTGCTGATGTGAGATTATCAATGTAATATGGTGACTGTTTCCTTTCTGCTGAAAGAAAACAGGATCAAAAACACCTGTCCTAATTTTGTGTCTTTGGTGTTTTAAGGACAGCCAGCATTGTGATCCTGCAGATAAATACAGCTCACTACTGCACCCCATGCTGAAAGTTCCCTTCATATATATTCACTTAAAAATGAAGTTAGTTATGATCCCAAATCATTGTAATTCCTAAACAATGTATTTTCCCAAATGCCATTGGTAAATGCAATTTCATTTACAGTCATTACAATTATGCACCGATAATGCACTGATATGAATACATTTAAAATAATATAGCGAACTTCACAACTAAACGGTCACAGTGGGTAAAAAATAGTGGTATCTCTTTAAAAATACTTTCAAGAGAAAGATGAGGTTAATTAATAACAGGCGTCTGAAATCTAGGCAAATATAGGTCACCCTTGCTGTGTACGTTCTCAGATGCCAGGGGATACTGTCCACAAAACACGAGTTTCACATTCAGATCCGTCTGACTAAAACCCATCAATATTCCTCTGCCTAGTGCCAAAAAAGCTATTACCAGTTCAAGAGATTGTCAGGAGAAGCCGCCTGGGTAATCATATTGCAGTCTGGCTGGGGAGGAGAGCTGAGCTCTCCTCTGAACGCTTGCTTGTCCTCGCCAGAGAGTGAGTCAAGACTTCAGAAATGCATCATTACTGTAAAGGTGGAGGTTCTGTATTGAGGCATTGCTTTGTGACGTCACACCTGCGGGGTGGCCGGTCGCCGGGAGGCGTTACCAGGCCAGAGGTGGACCTGTTCCAGTGGCTGACACTGGCCGCGCCCGGCACGCCGTTGATAACCTTTCCAACCCCCTACGCTGTCAATCAGGAAGGAAGACGGGCCTCTTCCTGGCCATGCCATGATTAGAATGAGTCTCAGAGAAGAGGCCAACTGGGACGAGTCACACGGAAATGGGTCAAATGAAAACGCCACGTGAGTACTTACAGCGTCCATTTATCCTGGATCATTACATTCAACAGACTGCAGCTGCGGGCTCCTGAGAGAACCACCTTGAGTCAGGGATGGGTCAGACTGGCGATAGGTGCAACACGGTTAACTAGGAGTGTGGTTAGCTGGATCGTCAGAAGAGCAAAGTAAAACAGAGTCTGTACAAATCTCCAGCATCTATAAGTAAACCTTAAAGCCCCAATTGGCAAACATACATGTACAGGGAACTAGCCATTACCAGCGTCTGGGACAGACATTGTTTTTTTTGTTTTGTTTTCTTAAAAAAACTCACTTCAGTGTTGCTTACTTCACTTCCATTGTATTAAGTACAACTATAACAGGATATAAAAATGAAATCATGTACAAAAGAGACATTACAAACAGAGACAGAATTGGTTATCCATTTCCCACCAGAGTAGCTCCTCTTGCCCTTACTCTTGAGACAAAAACGTACCAGTGGCGTGCAGTGTGTGCGTAAATTGGTGCAATACTTTTTGAGTTATCTACAGTGTCTAACAGATAGTGGTGTACAAGGCTGCGGGTTAGGCCTGTGGCACTGCTCCATAATCCGGGCATGTGCAGCATGTGCACTACAGAGGCATGTTGGGGAAAGTCCTCACCTAAGAGATTGTTACTAGACTCTACCATAGAGTGCTGAACAAAGGGGAGGATCAATTAAGCCAACTGTGAGAATGGGAATGGACTGTTTCCGTCTCATGGTCCAACACGGGCAGCCCGGGCAGGTCCAATACAATGGTCCCTTTTCCTTGGGTAGGACTAGTCAGTGTTCCAGTGCTTGGAGCGAGTCTGATGTACTGTCTACGGGGACATTTTTACATTTTCTTTTATGAAAATGGTGTGCATTTTTCCTTTGGACATAGGTATATTTTGAGAAACTGTAGTATTCCCATTTTTATACCTTTAAAATACCCTTTTACCGTTAATCCGAAACATATTGTCTCAAGTGACATGCAGATTTGATACAACATATGGGGCTGAGCCCCTGCACTTCTCATGATATGGTAAAATTCTAAAATATCTTACAGGGAAACTGATCAAAGTAGTGGTTAAGAGTGCAACCATTTAAGCTTAAGCACTACTGTACCTTTAAGAGTGAATTTCATTAGGAACTGAATCTAATCACTCTCGCACCAACCGTGAAAGAGATGATTCTAAAGGATTCTGAAGCACAACAAATATTCAACAATATTCCTAACAAAGAAGGACACATTTTAAGCAATTGCGTTCGGTTCTGTATCCCCCACCTTCCGTAGTGCGGGGTGCACTATGAAAAAAAAATAATATATTCCACTGGGGGTGACATGTCACCCAGCATCAACCTGTTTGTCACCTGGAGGAAGTCTCTTTCCCTTTGGATCAGTAAGGGATGGTGTGAAATCATGGGCTGCGATCACTCCACTTAAAGACCGCTGTCACCACTCAAAAAATGTCTTTTGTGGGATGGCAAAAAGAAGAAAGAGAGAGAGAGACAAAAGAAGAAGAGACGAGTAGAAAAGAAATGCCACGAATGTGGGAGATCAAGAGTAAAAATGAAGGTAAGGCCAAGGAGGAGTAACTTGTGACTGCATGCAGACGTGGAGTGGAGAAGAACTGGAAGAACGCATTCGTCTCTCTCCTGTGCCAGGCACATCCATTCATTGTGCGGTCTGTCGATGGGTTGGAGTTAGTGCGGGCGCTTTCTGCTTAAGCCTCTCCTCGATTAACCAAAGTCGATCCGTGGCCGATATTCTAGTACCATCGGGTAAGCCTGAGGAGACGACAGAAACAAAATCGATATTACTTCAAGTCAATCCAAGCATGCGTTTAGGCACTCAATAAACAACTACATGTGCTGCATTAATCATATGAAATTACATTTTACAAGCCTAATTTTAACTGAAATTGTACTATCCTTTGTGCCAGATTTTCCTTTCAAACTACCACCCGTGAAACAGTCTTGGGAAATGTAAAACGAAAGCTGCATTGACTTTAACTTCAGAAGACATTGGCACCACTCCTCTGCCCTAATGTATCCCTCTGTATTTGTAATGTCTTGTAGTCTACAATGTCTTGTAGTGGCTCTGTGTGGCTCAGTAGGTAGAGTATGGCGATGGCAACGCTTAGGTTGTGGGTTCGATTCCCATTGGGACCACATATACTGAAAAATGTATGCGTTCACTACTGTAAGTCGCTTGGATAAAAGCGTCTGCTAAATGGCATATATTATATATTGTAGTCACATTGAACCTTAAAGACTGAATAAACAGCCTTGACCAGTATATCTGAAACAACACTGCAAAACAGAACAAACAAAGCAAGCCCCCCATGACATGGTCTTTTTTTGGACATACCCTGTGCCGGCCAGCCAGAAGAGGATGGGCTCCCCCCCTTTTTAGTCTGGTTCCTCCCAAGGTTTCTCCCTACCAAGGGAGTTTTTCCTTGCCACTGTTGCCTTTAGGCTTGCTTTTGGGGGGGTCTAGGCCTGGGTTCCCCCTCTGTTAAGCGTTTTGTGACAATTCTATTGTGAAAAGCGCTATACAAATAAACTTGATTTGATTTGGTTTGATTTAAAGTAGGCTTGAAAAGCTGAGTTCGCAACAGTGTGATTGAAGCAGAATGCATGCTGACCATCAGCTATCCAACTGAACAACTACTGAGTTTCAAACGTCTGCCTCCTGTATAGAGGAGTATATGTAAATTAAAGTTCTAGCTAGCGAGTTAGCTAGGTTTATGTATGAACATTTGTTATTAAACATCTTGCAGTTAAGTAGGTATCTTGTCATACCAGCAGCTATGTCTTCCAAAGAAGAAAACACTTTCAGCAAATGTTGTTAGCGAGTTAATTTTCCAGATCATACTGTAGGAAAGAAATCACCCAGTGATTAAATTGTGGTGGGAAAATCCACTGGAATTTGTTTCCTGCACTTCCGGACCTCTGATCTCATCTCTATTGAGCATGTGCATAGGCTACAAATGTTAAAAAATATATTTTAGCCCACTTACATTCATAAAATGTTCTCCATAGTTTATAGTGTTCTTTGTAGCAGTGTGTGTTAAATTGATGGTTGGGCATTATGTGTACCACACTCTAGTGCTCTGGTACCTTTGTACCCCAGCGCACACCCCATCTCTCCCATGATCCCTCTCCCTCTCCTTGTGTTTATAAACTAAACTGGGCACAAACTGTACTAGTCTGCAGGACCCAGCTGCTTGTGTCTTAGAGTTTTAAAGCAACCAAAAAGTAGCATTAATTATACAGCTGCTAAACTATATGGATACAGTGACTATCGCTGTAATTCAGCAAGCGCTCTTATAAAACTTGGATAGCAAGCCATTTACACAGAGTTTATATGATTATTTTACCTCATCCACTCCAATATATCAAACAGCAATCTGGTAGATATTTCTGTAACTGAACACACCTCTAGCATGTTGATGTTTTTAACAGGGACACCAGTTTGCAGAGCTGGTAGCTATGCACAGCATTAACTAGTGCCCTATTACCATCGATTAACACTGCCCTTGACCTTATATGCCCTTTTTAATACTGTGAACAGAAAAGGTTTTGCATTGACTATTCTTTTCACTAGTAATGTAATAGTAAAAGCTATGCAAATAGACGTGTAAACTAAATCACGACTGCAGCCAAAAAGATTGTACCATTGGAGACTGTTTAGACTGTGTTGGTGTGAATCTCATAGCATATGAAGTTGCACATACAGAACTGTAATGGGGGGGTAATGGGCTGCACTGATCCATGATAAAATAACTTTACCGGAAATCATTTTACAGGATTGTTCAGGTATATACAATTAGGACCATTTTACAGTAAGTGTTAATATGCTGCATGAAATTCTCTCACACGCAATCACAATTTGTTAACAAATTTGTTTGCCCCTCTTGTTCATTATTGTAATATGTAAACATGTGTTAGGGAGTAGTGGTGTAAAATCCATATGCAATTTGCAAGTAATCCTTCTTCTACCATACATGGTTCAGTCACATGGTTCAGGCAGCAGAACTGAAGCAGGGTGACTCATCTGCAGATGTGAACACTGTGAGAGTGATAGAAGAGCACCTGTGGTTCACCCAGGTTGAAAGGCACACAGCCAGTATCCACTGGCACGGCTGAGCCAAGCGGCTTCCTATTTTTAGACGGCAGTGCTACGACATTTACAGCTATTTGTGAGGAGGAACAACTGGATGGTGTAGTTGAATTCATGCCATTTTATCTGGTGTTATCACAAATTATCACTTTGAGGAGCCGTCTTGCTGTGACCCATAGCACTTCTTTTGAAAGTGACACAAAGGGGATCCCACACCGATCTGTGCTTTAACCATATAATGCTCCTGAGCACTGAATGTCATGCGGCCTCTCTAACAAATGAGGTTTGATTTTAATCAGGGCATCTGCACTTTAACCATTCAAGACAATTCTAGCATTCGTTCATGTGTGAGGACACATTCTGCTAAATGCTTAAAATGTCAATGTAAATTGTACACTGGGCTGTGGATGGCATGTACTGATGTGGGTTGAAAGTTTTGCCTTCGTAGTTAAACTTAACATGAGTCCTTTACATGTTTGAACGCTTCGACACTGCACACTGCAAAAGGTCCAACGGGACAAAGACAGGAAAAGGCGCACAAAACATCTGATACGCCCTATGGTATGGGCAGGGCAAGCAGGGACAAGAAGCGTCTCTGCTAACTGGGCCGGCCTTTGAGGCACGCTACTTGAGATGCTGACGAGCAGCCTGTACAATGAGGGAAACGAGGGACAGTCAGGTGAAGAGGTTTCAAAGGTGACCTCCCCTGCTGTGGCAGCTGTCCAGGGTCTTCAAGGTTTTCCACACCTGTCTCCTCTGGGTCAATACTGCATGCTCTGCTGGCACAATTTCTGACCCCCTACTGTGAAAACCTGACCCGATCGTTTGAACGGGGCCAGTTGTTTTGCCAAAATTAGCTATACGGGACCCCGCTGTGAGGGGTTCTCTAGGTCAAGTGTGTTGCTCCTGGTGCAAACAATATATATATTTCACTGGCTCACGGATGTCCACCAAGATACAGAATCAACAACAACACAGATCTATTCTGGGAGAGGCAAAGATTTTGGTTTAAAACGGTTTAAAAATAAGTTTATCTGTTTGAGCTTTGTGTTTTCTGTGCTCCATTTCCCTTGATCTTCTGAAATCTGAAAGCACAAGCTACGAGACTAAAATGACTCTGTACCGAGTCAATTTCAGCGACATTTTCTGCAAAGTCCCCAACAGCTGGATACACAAACAGAAAGAAGAATATATTGCTACAAACGAATGAATGTCTCTACCAGACCTCGCTCAGCCCTGATGTCGGGGAGGGGGAGGGTGAGGGCACGGTTGAAACAAAACCAGAACGTGGGTGGGTGTCGTCTACCAGACCTGCGTAGAGACGAGCAGTGGACTCATGTTTGGAGTGTAAATCAAAATTAATAGAGGGCCGGGGAAAAAAACTGAAACAAATAAATTAAAAAACTATAATAAAAAATTAAAAAACCTAACGAATGCTATAACCTGGGAAAAAGCATATCAATGACATTGTGGTTTGGAAATCTTGTCACTAGCAAAGAATTGTTTGAACATAAGAATTGTACATTTTCCAATTGGGCTATATTGACACATTGAATATCATATAAAAAGATTTCTATGACATATAGAAGGAACATGATTGATTAATAGGCAAGATTAATCAAACAGGGATGAGCTCCCAACTGTCAGTTAATGTATGTATGTAATAGTGGTGTGTATATTTGTATTTATGCAATTTATGTGAGGCTTTTTATATTGCAAATAACAAATTTCCTGTAAAGGACAATAAATAATCTATCTATCTATCTTAAGCTATCATGACGATCCACAATTTCCACTCAGTACACAGTACCAGTCACCCACTGTTTGTTTTGTGGTGGCCCAAGGAAGAGAGCGAGAGAGGAGGATGTGATTCTCCATGAGCTGGGAACACTTACGGTGTCCCAGGTTGCTGTCTGTTCACTTACAGAAAGATGATTTGGCAAAAAACCTGTTCATCCATTTTTCATTGGCTCACAAATCGTAGACAATTTCACAGCTGGCCGAACTGTGGCTCTGGAATGGATGAGCGTGAACCAGGGAGAAAGCCTTCAAAGAGACCCGCACACAGCACTACACTACAGCTGACACCATAAAGCCACTGCAGGCCTCAATATTAACAGACCCCTCAGGCACTCGTTCCTGGATCGGCTTCCTTGTGAAGGTAACTTCCCTCTTTTTTTCCTTCTATACCTCAACAGGTTACACTGCTGATAACTCAACAGGTTATATCGCTGGCCAAAAATAAGCTTCCTCCCCAGCCTTCCCACTCCGTGTTTCAGATTAAAGGTGAGAGCCACCTGCATGCTAATGGAACTTCAGGGAGGCTAACCGGGCGGTCAGCTTAAAGCCAGGCGACGGCCCTTGTGTCGTTAGAGAGAGCGTAGCGAGGCAGAGCTCGTTTGAGTAGAGTAGACGGCTGTTGCAGGGATTTACGAAGAGCGGCTTACGTTTTCACCCCGGAGCCTCCACCTGGTCATGTAGATGAACTCCATGGTGTGGTCCTTGCCCATGATTTCTCCGTTGCATAGAACGTCCAGCTGTAGAGAGACAGACAGCGGGTGACTGAGGAACTTTGGACGGGGGGAGTGTATGGGGTGGCGCGATGTACACAGTGCACTCGCAGGTACACTGTGCACAGGCGCAAAGCGTAGCAAAGACTGGGGCATCGGTGCACTCACAGAGGTAGCAAGCGAGAGAGCCTGGCCACATCTCAGGGACGGAAATAGCATTCCCAGCGCATAGCGGTTCAAGCCATTACAGATCTCACTAGAAGCAAGTTAGCGTAGCCGCTACTAAGATGCGCGATGGCTCACACTTCTGCGTGCCGTTTTCTTCCCTGCATCTCAAAGCATGGCCAGAAAGGGGCGGCAGGTAGCGTAGTGGTCTAACGCACCGTATCTTGGCTGGTCCGATATGGTGTGCGCTGCCTGTCAGGGACGCGGTTTGAAACCAGTCTCTACCAGACCGGCCCTGGTCGTCAGCCCCGATCGGGGGCGGCATTTGACTGTCCACCCCAGGGGGAGGGTGAGCCGTGAAGCACGTAAGGGAGTCTCCAGAATGTGGGTGGGCGAATTCCGTCTCGAAGGAGGCGGTGTTCGCTGCCCTCAGAGATTTAGCTTGCCTCATGGAGACGAGCGGGGAGGGTAAATCAAAACAAATAGAGGGTGTAATTGGCTACTAAATTGTGAGAAAAACTGGAAAAAATCTGAAACAAATTTGTAAAAAGAAAAAGAAAAGCATGGACAGAATGAAACCAATCAGAAACCGAGCACAAACAGCAAGCAGCGGTCAAGGGAACAATGCTTGAAGCAGTGCGCTCTGCTGATGAAGTGAGCTCTTCCCCGCTGACCACACCATGACAGGCTTGATGTGAGCATGGAGTCGCGTCAAACACACAAAAGGGGGAAACTAAAAAGGAAAGTGCAGTGAGGAGTACGCTCATCCAAGCCGAACCTCTGCAGCAATCTTCATTTTCTGTTTGCAGAGACATAAAGGTTCAATCCCTTTTTACAGGTTAAATCAAGTTCAGACTCACCTCGTAAGAGCTTGGAAGCTTTAACTTCAAACTAAGAAACTTCTTAATTGTTCCCACGGTCACCCGAGTCGAGCAGCGTATAAATTTCTTCATTAAGCCCTGCAGGTGGACATTAAAGCAGGATTACATCGGTTCAGACTGTCATAAATTCACCACTCATTTACATGAATGCAAGGCCCTTTCATCTCTGGGTTTTCAAAGTGTGCTTTCATGGTTCTTTTTAAAAATACACTGTGCCCCTTTGCTGCAGCATAACCCTCTCTAGCGAGGGAAAATATGGTGAGCTTAACTATTCCATTATAAACCTTTAGAAGCTTTTGTCAATACAAAGGCCTCCACAATTTCCTAATTATGGATCCCAACTACAGGGTTATAACAAAGAGGTAGTGCATTCATGTAAATGAGGAGTAAATTGTTGGTGAAGTGCATTAAAACCAGCTGAAAGTGGTGTATGTGTATTTGAATATCTCATTTTACATGGTGGGATGCTAGTAAAATAAGAACTCTGCACCATATGTTTTTTCTTCAATTGAGAGATGGAACATTAGCTTTATTGTATATAAGGAAAATAACACACATTAAGACAGCACTATCGGAGGTTCTATCCACTTGAAGAGATGAGGGCAGGGATGTGTGGAGAAAAGAGGGAGGGAAGTGGGACCGGAATAGAGGGAAGAGGGGAGGGAAGGAGGGGGAGAGCTGATGGCACAGAGAAAAGGAGCGAGGGATGAGGTGAAAAGTATGGAAGAGGCAAAAAGGGAGGGAGGGGGGTGAGAGAAGATAACTGTATTTCTGTGTGAATCACACCTCATTTAATGCCTCCAGTTTGTTTGGATTTGGAATAAATGCAGATTACTCATAATTTTTCCATAAACACTTTTTTCCAGCATTTAGTCGTCCTCCACTTTTGCGAACATGAACTTGTATAATTGAATGCATGTTATTGCTGCGTCCAACAGCAATACTAATAAAGAAGTGAAGGAATTAAGGTACGATAAGGGATCAAATTAAGGGAGGGAAGAAGAGGTAGAAAAGGAGAGAAGAAGGGCAGGGAGGTAAGGAGGGCGCAAAAAGGGGGAAGGCGGAGAGAGAGATGAACGGAGGTGGGAGGGAGGTGAAACGAAGGGATGAGAAGAGGAGAATGGACTGAGGACAGAGGGAGGGCTGAGGGGAGGGCAGAGGAGAGGCCATGGCTGACCTTCACGATGTTCTCTCCCATCTGCCCGTTGTTACGCAGGCAGTCTAGACAGATGGCGATCTGAGGGTCACTCCTGTGGTAGTCCTGGTCCCCGCCTTCCTCATCATCATCATCATCCTCCATCCTGGCCCTCTTCTGTCTTGGGCCCTCCTCTGTCACAATGCAACACTAGCATTACACTTTCCATAAGTGGAGAATCGCCATGCTTTCTGGAAGTGGACACCATGCAACTCTATAAGCACACCTTCCATGACTGGACACCTGATCACACAGCCATCAGGGGTCAGAGGTCAAATCACCCCTACCATTAGTGTTATTTCAACTGATTCATCATCTTGAAAATATTGAAACATTAAACACGTGTCATTTGTATGTGCCAGGCAAACAGTTCGGTTCCATCTTTGCAGCACACAGTCCACCTGCTGAAGACCAGGCTTGGCCAGATGCTCCATCCTAACGGTAATGCCATGGCCGTGTCCTTTTATGCACCACCATTATTACATGCAAATCAGGAACATGGGCGCTTCAGTCTGAGTTACTGTCTTTGACGGCTAGTGCCAACGAGACTGGAAAAACTGCCATGTGCACTTTCACACATCATTAAACGGCATCCGCGCCTCCTTCAGGTTTAGCGATCATCGTGAACGTTTATGCAAATACCCTATGTTTAACGCACAGCTAATATTCCCCCAGCATCTAGGCATTTAAGAGTCTTTCCCCAAAAAGCTTCCTGTAAGATCACCTCTTTAAAAGGATTAAAATAGTTAATATAATATTCAGAAAGACATCAGTGATGGCCAGCACCAAAAAAATGGGCCCTGATGCCATAATCTTAATCATTAAAACTACACACTTCTCTGCGCAAAAATGCATTTTTTCCCCATTAAGATACGGGAAAGGGGATTGCGCGGGACGCAGTCCGTGGGCTCGGTCAATCAATCCCGGGCGCCGAGGCGACGCCGCCTCTCCCGTCTCAGATTCTGACTGATTAAATCGGCCTTCCCTCCGAGAGCCCCCCTATTAACGAATCTCGACATCCTCTCCGCCTCCTATCGTGACTCACCGCCACCTACCGCATCGCCCACAGAGCCTCTGAGTCAGAGTGAAGGGTCCTGAATCACAGCTCCCGCTTTTGTCCCATCCCTTATCGTGCTCCCTGCCAGGGGCTTTCATCCTTTCACCTGGAACACCGTTCATTTACACCTCCACCTCCCGACTCCCACCACTGACAGCCCCGCGTCCGTAAAGATCTTGACAGGCGATTAGCGTACACCGAGCCTGGCCAGTGACAGCCGAGGAGAAACAATATCCCCGGCTTATTGGGTAAAGAGAGATGGCCGATTTCTACCACCACGCTACTCGGTGAAAAGAAGGGCCTTTTTTTTTTTTTACAGGCTAGGAGTGCTAGGACAGAATGGAGATTTTTTTTTTCCATACGGTTTCTTCGCTCTGAGAGGAAGTGGAAGGGGAGACGAAGGGGTGTGATGTTTGGGGGGGGTGTAGGTGTTTAAGTGCTTCGCAGGCATTGTGGTGCAAAGCAATGCCGCGATCTCACCGTTAACGTAAACGGCGACGCACACAGATAAAGACAGCTTCGTGAGTAAAGCACAGCAAACTGACAAAGACCCAGAGAGGACCTGTTGATCTGTGGAGGTCGCTCTCAATACATACGGAACAAACAAAAAAAAATGTCAAGGGCGCAATGGTTTGAATAACCCGAGTGCACAACTGGTATTCCACTTCAACATATTCAACGGGGGAAAACAATACCGTAACACAAGAGAGCACGTACAGGATGACAGTTCTACTTTCACTGTGAGGCAGACATTATTCTCTCCCCTCTGTAACGTGTTTCTGGATCTCTCCACTCCCTGTCACGTGAAGGCTCTGTACCTGTGGGGAAGTGGACGGGCCTGACAGGGCACAGGCGCTGTTTACCTTCGCCGTGCTCTTTTGACTTGTTCTTCCTCCAGAACTCGATCTCCTGTTGTTGCTCCTCTAGTCGATGAACAAAAACAATGGCGATGATGACACGGACACGATAAAAACAAATGATCAAGGTCATGGAATTGCGGCCACTGCTCAATCATAAACATTGTGTGTGCATATGTATTCATGTTCAAAGTCTATTTTACATTAAAAAAGCAAAGTGATAGTCAAAACCATGACAAAACATCAGCATGTATTATGATTTTTTTTTCCCTCATGCACCTTTAGTGAACAACTTATTAATGATTTGTTCTTACTTTTACACTTTCTGGGTCTGTTAACCATGACGTTTGCTTTTGCTCAAATTCAGCCTTTTAAAATGTAGTTTTTCTGATTTTTCCCATTTTTCTCCCAATTTGGTAGCCAAATAAACCCTCTATTTATTTTGATTCGCCCTCCCCCACGAACTCGCCGCCCGTCTCTATGGGGCAAGCTATTCTCCGAGGGCAGCGATGATCCGCCGCCTCCGAGACGGAACTCGCCCACCTACTTTCTGGAGACACCCTTCATGTTTCTCGACAAGCTTGTGCCAGCTCACCCTCCCCCTCCCCTGGGGCTCCCAGCCAGGGCTGGTCTGGCACAGTCGGGTTTTGAACCGGGACCGCAATAGGTAGCTCACACTCACAAAGCGTTAGACCGCTACGCTATCCGAGGCCCCCAAATTCAGCCTTTTGAACTGATGCACTGCCAATTGTATGCACAGAAGAGTGTCTCTCTCTTCCTCTCAGTCTCTTGGGCTTAATGGAAGCTGACAATTCACTTTAGCAATACCCTGAATTTTCCAGCAGTCTCTTGCAGACTAACCAAGCCGTGTGCCTACTATCATGTAGCATTTCTTAAATGGATTTGAGGAATTATTTCCACATAAATGCAGCCTCATTCTCTCCCAGTGACATGGTCCTTAATTCAGCCAAGGTCATTTTACACAGAGTCATTCATTCAAACTCAGGAGAGCCATACAATAGCGTGTGCACTTTCCCAAGGGCATACAATATGCCAACTTCAATATTTTAGTCATAATAATGAAGGTTTTCTCAATTATTCAATAACTGCCAATTAGGCCTTGCATTTTTTGGTGCTTTTTTATTTTTATATATACACTGCTGGCCAACTGCAGCTCAAGATAAAAGCTAATTCTCATTACAAGAACATTGTAGAACTCATGCTCAGACACTGGAGATGTTAAGTACTGAATCGTGCAAAGAGTAGGAGTAGGAAGACAGGGTTATTAAAGGCAGTGGTTTGATATTATCATTTAACAAAAGGCAATGAACTATATTACATGCTGCATTAACCAAGTGAAGGTAAATTAAATAAAGTTGATTAATATCATTGTTTTTAAAGGCCAGGTAAGCAGGAATGAAACATGGACAGACATGTGCTTTTGTTTAATCCTGAAAGTGATAGTTCACCCAGAAGTATCTTTTTTTCTCCTTTCAACACCATGCCTACACGCATATGAAGAAAGGTTTCTAGCCAATTTGCTGTCTACATAAAATTGCATGCCAAAATGTATAACTTTAAACGTATAACGAAGTTGCCTGGCCATGTTCAGGCATTCTACCTACCTCTTTCCAGACAGCAATAGACGCATCTGCATCTACAAACATTTGGCAGAACTATCACTTTAAAGGAGTACTCCCATGGACATAAATTGAGCTTATTTCTCTTTAAATAATACATAAGGTTTTGTATCAATAAAGCGACAATTTTTTGACAATCAAATCCATCCATAAACATTAAAAACAGGCTCTTCTAGGCCTATTTTCACCTAGGAAATACAGCATCCTACTAGAAGGGCATGGTAATGATATTCTTGAATAAATTATGTCTAGCCTGATTGACATTCTTGGAGCAAGTTAAGGCTATTATACATGACTTTTCACAGTCAAGTGACCTTCGCTTTTCTTACCTACTACATACGCGATTGTACAGGGGTTACACTCATAGGTGTAAAAACATAAATTACAGTGAAACGACACTGACCACATTGTAGAGCATTTCATCCACCATTGCACAAATGTGATGTAAAACTCTGGAATTTAGGATTTTGACAAGAGTACTCCTTTAAACGTTCGTAATTATTTTCACAAATGTATAGTAAAGGGAAAAAGTAGGATGCAAGGCGCTTACTTTCTCTGAGTCCAGGCACAAGTTTGAAAATGATTTCTTCCAAGGTGTTATCCAACCTAGAAGAGAAGAGGGGGGGGGGTGATGTAGGTTGACCGAGAGCTAGACACAATTACAAAAATGGGGAACTGCAATCCCACTCCTGTCTGAGAGCAAAATCAGATTTGAGGGCCACAGAGGAATATAAAGAAATGAGACACTAAAAAAGGCAAGAAAATGAGCAAAGTGTGACTGTTACTGGCAGCACGTGGAGACCATTCCTGCTCTGCCTGCTAATGATGCGTACAAAAGTGGAGATTCGGAATAATTGTGAATACACTCCGACGATTCTGTGAAACTCTTTCAAAACCGGACACCAACAGACAATGGCCCAATTCAACGTGTTCAACATGGAGGACAAAGCCTACGCAACTAAGTTATTAAGACATGCTTTTTGAGCTTTGAACGGATCTACACATTATAGTATAGGTATCCAACGCTGATCATTCTTGGCCAGAGTAATTTTTGCTGAACAACAGCCATCCCCCCCCCCCCGACAAATTGCACAGCCAAGTAACAACACACTGTCATAAACCTTGATATGCCCCACCCCAGATCACACTGGTTCAGTGGTACAAAGGCCAGAGTCACATCTATCGCTTACGTCAACATTTAAAAGCTACTGATCTAAAAGCATTCTTCGTTCATTTTTTAATATGAGTATGTGAGAAATCGGCATCGTTCCGCTAACAAATGTAAATGGATTGCAATAAATTAATAAACGCAAAAAATAAATGTTGAAATATTCATACCCCACAGCGCTTTTTAAACCAATCCCCAGCAGTTAAGTCAATCCCCCTCTGTAGTTATGCTGATGGCTTTGACAAATCCGCACTAAAGGAAATATTTACATATGCATACATTCTAATGATTATCACTTTGCAACATGGAATACAGAGTATTATGCAATGCATTTGCAAAACTGCATTAAAGTCATATAAAATCATGTAAAGAATGTCACCAAAACGTGTGTTCTATCATCTTAGAAACATTGCTAGGTGGACACAGAGAGGCTAAAACATGCTTTTGTTACGAGTAGAATTTGATTACTGTATTGCCCCCCAAAAAAGAGCTGCAACTTCAAAATGCAGCAGCAAGTGTTTCGAGTAGAAGAACACAAAAGAGAGAGAGAAAAAGCAAACATTACACCTGTATTCGAATGATTACATTGGTTGCCTATGAGTTCTATCATTGATTTTAAGATTATTTAACTTGTTTTTAAGGCGTTAAACGCCTTAGCACCCGAATACATAACCAATCTTCGAGTAAAATGCCAGCCCCGACGTTCCCTCACATCTGCAGATGCTGGCTCTCTTGATATCCCCAAGGTGCATTACAGGAGGAGTGGGGAGGATTTGTTTTTTATGCGCCAAAATTATAGAACGCCCTACCCAATCAGATTAGTGAGGCAGCATCCATTGAGAATTTTAAGAACCAACTAAAAGCACACCGTTTTATTGTTGTTTTTAGATGACTTTGTTTTAATCAAAAATTTCTACTGTTTCTTTTTACCTTTATTTTATGTTTTATGTGTTGTTTTGTTCTACTATTGAGTTTTTATTTCATATTTTTATTTTATTTTTACTGTAGGCTACCAAACTGTATGTCAGCTGCTGTATAAATAAAGTTACTATTATTATTATTATTCCTATTATTATTATTATTATTAATGCGGTTGTCATAAGGTACCGGGCCAGAGAGCCAATAAGAGCAGGCCAGGCAGGTTCTAGATTAGGACATGATGAGCCCAGATGGGCTGAACAGCCCGTTCTCGTCATTATGTATTCTTATGTTCTTATGTAGAGTGCACATGCAAGGCTCCAGGTTTATTCAATAGGGTGCTTCAGAAAGCAATACGGACATGACGAGACCATACATAAAAAACCACTAAGTGGACAAACTTTGTCATGATACTGACATGGCTGGAGACTAAGTCTTTCCCAGAGCTCGGAGTGTCCCATACTCCCGACACACGTCCAAGGAATCGCTCCTCGCCTCACAGAATTCCCCCTGTTTTTAAAGCTAAAACCCGGGTTAACCAAACCCCTAGACTAAACCGCAAACACAAAAATCTATGAAAGAAAGAACTAACAGCTTGAGCAGCAAGACGACATCCGACGATCATTTAACATTTTCCACCCTGACACATGTGCCCGACTTCGTAAACGTCACTATAAATATTCTTAAATGCCATTCCAAACACACCTTAAAAGAACACCATATATTTTTAATGGAATATGCCACTAGGCCCCGGAAATGTGGCTGTCGTCTTTACCAAACAAACATCCTATTCTTTGCATAGAATAGCATGTTTACTTGACATGTACAACATTAATGTAAACATTAAAGTTTGGACACAACATGTCATCTTGTTAGGGAATTATGGCGCCTTAACTCAATGAACAGGATGAAAGAGAAGAGAAGTTTCTGCGTTGTTCTTGTGCTGTACATATGTGATAGACTAGCGACTGCAGTGATTACTTTGTAAACGAAGTACTTGTAAAAATATGTTACATAGCACGGTGAAAGGCATGATATCAACTGGACACATTCAAAATGTCCAACGGCCTTAATGGCGCAATATTTTCCGGTCTGTATTCCGACAGTGACGGAGCCGGTGTTCTGTAGTAGCACTCCATAGTGGTGCCCTAGAGTAGAATTCTGTGGCTCAAACGTTGACCAAAGTGCTTTGAGGACAGAGACAATCCCATGGACTTTTTTTTCCTCCCTTTTTCATTTCTGCAAATCACATGACAAAAAACGAAGAGCACGTCTCTCACGAGACCAAGGAAATGTCACTAACGGCTGCGTTTGCCAGACTTCACAGTGCTTTGCTTGGCCCCTTTTTACCCAAAAGGGCTCACTTCAATAGAGTCATGCCCTTCAAGATCAATCAGGTGGTGGTCGCTGCTGAATTTAAGTCACTGCAGGGAAGTTCCCTGTAAGGGCCACAATTCGTTGGATAATTGTCTTACCGTAACATTTCTAGAGGGTTTGTTTCGTGGACTTGGATGCCGCATTTTGGGCAGTCGTTGCTGTCTTCGAAGTGTTGGACAATGCAGCTTTTACAAACTGGTGAGGAAAAAAGGGAAACAAGTTATTTTCAGAATTGAAAATCACTGACCTACAATCACCTAAAGGAGGTGGCTCATGATTTTTTTTTTTTTTCACATAAGATCAAAATGTCTAGAGAAATGTATTATGAGTCATACATATATATGTACTGTATATATATATGTCAATTTCTTTGTAAAAAGTCAATTAAGTGATCAAAAACCTTTAATTTGTAGCAACATTTTGACCGCTCACCAATGTCAAGTTAGAGTGGATTCATATTTATTCATCAACCTACTCACACAAACAAAAATTTTTTAAACAGTTACCAACTGCTTTCACTGACATGAAATTACCCATTTTGCTCGTTTCGCCCAAAGCAACTCGTCAGGAACAGATTTAGAAAGTGTATTCTTGCAATAAGAAAAAATATTACATATAATTAACATGCGTACTATACACTGCAAGCAGTGCAAAGACATGGTGATATTGCAGCCATTTATAGCACATTTCCCAGGCATCGCAAGATCTGTTATGGTAATGAATCTGTAGCACAGGACAAATCACGGATGTGTTTTCAAATTTCGATTTTAATGACGTAGCCAAACACTAGAAGAGATTTGGATTTTGAAAACCATTATTATGTGTTTCCTTCATTTTGGCAGTTAGCTGTACATAAGCCTTATCTTCAGAATTGTGAAAAATACAGGGTTTTTATGAGAGCCAAAAAAGAACAAATCACTAATAGCATTAGGAATGATCCATGTGCCTGAATTTAACCACGGCTCTGGTCTTCTGAACCAATCATGCGTGCACTTTATTTAGTGTTCTCCCCGGTAATGGTAATAAACACACAGTCAGGATATTAACATATCTACCTTACCCTCTTGACATCTCCCTCTTACTCACTCACTTCAAAGTAAGCAGAGTGAGTTTTAAATGTATACAAATGAAATATGGAAAACAGGACGAATAAGCCGATGAACCAACTCCCTAATACATGCACTTTATTTAGTGTGGTTACTGGCAATGGCAATAAACACAATTCAGTCAGGATACTGAAACATCTCGCTCACCCTCTCTCGATCTCCCTCTTGCTCGCTCACTTCAAAGTATGCAGAGTGAGTTGGAACATTTCTGCACACATCACACACCATTTATTTTTATGTCAATAATGGAACTCATCTGCGCGGTTGAAACATCCCACTACATAGTACATTATGCCTCGTGCATTGTGGTTCCGCTATGATCTGACAAGGGGAAAAATTCACACTTTGTCAGGAGCAAAAGTTGCAAACGTGCAGCGTTGCAGCTCAGATTGAAAGAGTACCTCTGTGACAGCTCCTGCTGGCGCTGGGAATCAGCGCTGAGATAAGGCCTGAGTGGGCACTGTCTGGCCGAGCCTCGGCATCGCATTCCTTGCAGCCGACCGCTGCGGTCGCCACCGCCATGCCAACGCGCAGACACACGAGCACACCTCCAACCACGCTCGTACACGTGACACCTCCCCCCACCCCCACCCCCATCAAAACTCATTTCAATTCCGCTGAGGTGACAGCTGGCTTGACATTTAGTAGCTCCCCTTCCTGTAAGCCGCCCGTTCACTGCACAGCTTTCTATGACTAAACAAATACCCCATTGAAGTTAGTTCACGGTCTGAGGAAAGAAAGTGTTGCACAACAGAAGAGTCTAATCACAAATATAAAGTGATTTTTAATAACAGTTTTGATTGATAACAATCTTCCCACGCATGAAGAATGATTACATCTGTTAAGTTGCCTGCCACGAGTATAAATACAATGCCCAGTTAATGTTTGAAACAAGTATTTTCAACCCCCTGTCTACGCAGGCCTGTATGATGATATCATATGATGTCACAACAGCATGCAGCAACCTTCAAGGTCAACAATATCCGAGATGGCCCAGTGCAAGGAGGGAAATATAGGGCACGGTCACCCCCTCTAGCTATGACCACTTTCATGCATGCGTGGCATGCACAGACGCACACTATAGAATGACCTACACAATGCAAACCTATACACAGGCCTTCAGACAGCTGCTGTCACAGCCAGCCGTCCACAGAGGCCTCAGGACATTAGCATCTGATCAAAACATAACCCATGACAAGCAATGGTGCCTGAGATATGGATCATTCTTTATTCAACATACAGTGCATCCCTAAAAAATGGCATGTGCTGCAAAATGGAAGTCTAGAAATCAGAGCTAAGCAATGAAGAATTCTCGCAAATATAGCACCTACAACACAGATTTTTGCAACCATTCATTCAAAGAACAATATAACTTGGGATGGTAGGCTTCTTGACCAATAAAATCAGAAAATAAGAACATGCTGTATATAGATAAGAACATGCCAGTCAGCCCATCTAGGCTCACCATTTACCTACAGTCTAGAGAATATCCAGTACTGCATCAAACCTGGACTTGAATACCCCTAGTGTCTGTCTCTACTACATGAACTGGCAGGCTGTTCCATGCATTGACAACTCTCAGTGCAACAAAACAAAACTTCCTGATACCAGTTTGGATTTCTACCAGTGCCCTCTTGTTCTGCTAACTGAACTCATCCTGAAACATATTTGGTAGTTCACTTTGTTAATCCCTTTTATGAACTGAAGCGTCTTTCCTTGTGACTTTTACCTTTCATACCAGGAACCAATTTAGTTGCCCTTCTTTGTACTTATTGAAGAGCTTCTATACATTTATTGTAGTGCGGTGCCCAGAACTGCACCACACTACAATTCTGCACTGCAATGTATGTACCCAGAAGGATAAACACTGATTGCTGTACTGAAGCACGTGTCTTGTGCCAGAAGAGGCTGTGTGTAGTTAGGGTCTACTTCACTTTTCAGGGTTCACTCTGTGTTGCAAATGGAAAGAAGCTATGGATTGGCAGCACTTCTTCCAATCACAGTTCTCTGTCATACTAGGAGGTGGAGTCAATGTGAGGGATAGCAGGAAGCCCGTTGCCATTCCTCCTTTGAAACACTGGGAATGTTTTGAAAGATGGATTCGCATGCCTATGGGCTCAACAATGGCATGGCATTTCAAACCCCAAACATAACCTTACAGCGCCACTTGTGACATGATGTGTTCAATCCTTAACGTGGCCTGACACACTCAGCCTCACACGTGACCAAACATAGTCAGCTGATGGAGAAGTGGCTGACGAAACTTGGAAATGCAGAACACCCCCGCACGAGCAAAAACGGCAGTGTGATGAATGAAAAAGAAAGATCTCATTTTGCGTACAATGTGTACATTCTCCGAATACATTTATGCTATTAATAAAAATGTAAAAACATATTTGAAGAGGGAAGAGTTTCAGTTATTTCCAATGTAGAACTCTACATTATACTACTAAGGTTTTTCAATGCCTTTAATGGCTGTTTATGTTCTATGCCACCAGCTATATCTCAATGAACAACTGTGATCATAAAATATTAATTAATAGCCTTTTTTTAAAGCCTTCTTTTCAATAAATCAAGATATAAAAATGCCATTTCAGATGTTTCGCTCATATTTTAAACAATGCATCCAAAACAATCGATGCAACAGGTGTTGCATCAGTATCTGGCCGGCCACAAAGCAACTGACACCACCAGTGATCAGCGTCACTTCACTTAATCCCTCATCTTCATCATATAGCATTTCCCTTAACTTAGTTAACATAGTTGGGAAAAGTACAGAGTGTTTTTTAGTAGTGTTGAGGGGAGGTGGGAGGTGGGGTGAGATGTTATGCCAATATTTTCAGACTATATAGCTCTGTGACAACATACACACAGTATATACTGCACCTAAACCACATCATCACTCATTCGTCTCTGCGGGATGTCAGCTCTACCTGACTTTGGAAGTACATTGGCTCTTGTTAATTTCCATATGCAGTGAAACCCTGACTGCAAACCAAGAGAGCAAAAAAGGTGCTATTTCTATCAGACAGGTTTCACAGTAGATGGTTGTCATCTTAATTACAAGTCGTTCGTTCATTAAAATACACCCCACAGAAATCCCAACAGATTTAGCCTTTATTTAAAAAAAACACCCCTTGTCAGTTTACAAAAACTCATGTGACCATCTCCTGTAAGCCTAATATAGGCAATATTTAGTTCTGCACTTACTAAGTATAGTGAACACATGCTGTTGAGTCATGACTGTATTTGAATGGGGAATCTTAATACGTGTCACCATTTCGTTTATTTGACATTTTCCACGTGGAGAAAAACCTACTACAATGATAAGAACAGAAATTAAAGCAACAGTTAAAGGTTATTTCCATGACAGGAAAAAATGGTTTCCATTCAGGCAATATATATATATATATATATATAAAATAACTGAACACAAACAATGTTCTCAGAGAGGAAGATATTTGTTGTCATGGTGACTGAACTCACTACTCAAGATCGGTCAGCCCTGAGAGAAGAGTGTTCACATCTGCCATGCCATTACATCAAGCATGTCATTCAAATAAAAATAAAACTGCTGGCCTACACACAGGAGTAAAGTCCCTATTCAAGAAAGGTAGCAATCTGGCAACCCACTTCTGCACAGTAGCGATGGGAACTGCAAGAACTGATTGCTCATCGAAATGTATACCTGAAAAACAGGTCTAAATACGATGCAGGAATTCCATTTCATTCACATTTTCTGTGACTGTACCAAACCCTAAGCGAAATTGTGCTGGGATGGTCTGCTACCTACGGCTAACACTGCTGTCGAGGCCTAAACGTTTAAAGTAGACAGGGCCTCAGTCTCCCCACCTAAGGACAGTCACTTACTGAGCAGCCTTTCCTGCAGCGATGTGCCTGAATAATTAACTTTGGCTTTGATGAGAACTGTTGCAAAATCAAATATGCACTGTGCGTCAAATACATGAATGGACATTGCTATGTCCAAATAAAAATCAGCTGAAGAAAATGTTCCTTTAAAAATAAGTACGTGATCCTAAGAGCATTGAGAGAATTGGATATTTTTTTTAGTTACAGTACATTACATTTACATTTTAAGCATTTAGCAGACGCTCTTATCCAGAGCGACTTACAAGATGTGCATTAATACATGGTAGGTACAATCATAGTTTGCGCAAGAGATCAGTGCAGTAATACAGCGATAGACATCGTTGTTGGCAGCTGCATACCATACCTGTAACACTGTATGTAACAGTACAGTTTGAATATAGTACAGAGGTGTGTGCTGTTTTTTTTTTTTTTGACCGTCGCAGCTGTTGTCAATTTGATTGACATGGGGGTTGAAAATTTGATTGACAGTTCTCTGCCAAGCTGTAGACCAGGGGAGGCGAGGTACTCACATGTATGGAGGCACTCCGTCACTGTGGTGGGCTTGATCAGGTACCCCTTACAAACGTAGCAGGTGATGAAATGGTTAAAATCTTTGACCAGGTGCTTCCTCTGCGCAGCCATTTTCAGCCAAGGCAGAAGAAGAGAGGATGGGGAGGGAAGGGAAGACGGAGCGGAGGAACGGGGTGACAGCGGGTGCAGGGGGGGCCTGGGACAGGGTTCACAGGAGCGTCTGCACGACCCCGCGCTGCTTGGCCTCCCCTTGCGTCCACCTCATTTCAAGCCTGTCTTCACCTCGTTGAAAACGCATTTTCTTCAAGACAACACAGAGGGTGCTTCATTTTAACTTCTTACCCGGCTGGTCTGGAACTGCCAAAGAGACATACATCATCATTAGATGATTCCACACAAATATAGGGTAACCTAGAGCAACATGCAGGGGCTGCACTCATATGCCTTTAGTACTACTTACTCAGTAGTAACGCAATAAAACACCATGTTATTTAAGAAATCAGATGCTGGGACTGCAAAGATACATCTGAAAAAGTTCATAATTCTTCATATTTCCAAACCCAGTATATTCTCTAATTCTTAGTTAACGTTATTGGGGAGTAATATACGGCTCTGAACCTGTCATTTTAGGCGTTATTTTTGTCCATTAGTTTGGTCAATTTGATGAGATATACGCATGTAGGCCTACTGTATACATCCTAATTCCACTATATTACAGGTGCATGCTACGTTTCACAGTGACGAGCCCCGCCCCCTGCCCCGCCCCTTCCCCGCCACCCCCGATCACACACACTGGTGTTTTGTGACTTTGAGAGTTACAACTTCAGGATACTTTCGCACATTCGACTGACAGTACACATCAATTACCCATAAATGAATCTTCGGTGAAACAGAATGCCAATATATTTAAAATGCTGGCGACTTTGCACCCAAATCCAAGTTTCAATGCAATGTCAGTATACATGCGCAGGTGCCCGGTCAAAGCAACCTAACTAGCTACATTCTGACATTGGCTGGCTGTAGCAACACCCCTTGGTGATACAGTAGCATTTTATTTTTGGCCCAGAATTGGTTATGTCAACTACGGGAAATTAACTACGTCTCAAGCAATAAACAATTATTTTTTAAATACAAATGGTCAATATACCAGCAGAAGTGTAACGATCTACCGAAGATAAATAACAATATAGCTCACAAACGAGTAGATACACCGAAATGGACAAACGTCACAGAATTACCGAGGATTAGAATGCTAGAAAAATCCTCAATACGCAGCAAGTAAATCTAAAGCGTGCTTGCTAGCCCTAACAGTGACTGTACTGTATCTGTCCCTCATCATCACCAGGAAGTCACAAGCGTCACAATTTGCGTCACCTCCCTTAAAACAGGTTTACTGGACGATAAACGTACGAATATAGCTGGTTACTGTTAGACAGAGCCATCGTATTTGTTTCAAATGGCTTACTACGCAAGTTGACGATAGGTAAAAGTATTACTTTCCGAAAGGACGGGGTAGCGAGCCCGTACATTTATCCGAGGACTAGCTAGTTCAGACACCGTATCTATAGCTACACGCTATCGAATAGAACAAGGTCGGACACATGCCTGGCAACTTGATATATATGACACACGATACCATTCCCATCCCACCCCAAACTTTACTAGTACCTTGTGAAAATGATACGCAATCGCATCTGCTGCTCGGCGGCTACTTGTAGTAAAACCGCATCCCTTCGCCTACCTTCCCGTTCTCACGAAGCCATGGTCATAAGAAATTAGGTGTAAACACACGATTTTGTAACCTTATGCTAGTAACGGCGACTAGATGATGTGTGGCAAAGTAGTAGAGAATACGGAACTAGCTTCTGTAAAGATGATAGAAGGAAGGGGCGGAGGAGTTTCCAGCGCTTGTTTACGCATTGCTGCTTTATTCATTCCCCGGCAGATACACTCTGATTGGACACAAACTAGGGCGCAGCCTTCAATTACCAACTACTCCACAACTGTATGTGATAACAGCAGGCTTGGGAGAAAGTGTGCTGTTTAATAACAACATAGGATAAGCACAAATACAGCGGTAACGGAGAATTGTGTGTCGAAGCAAAGCTTTAGCTGAGCAGGCATTCGAGTGGGCTGCGAAGAGATTACACGTGAGCTCAATGCTTTCGAGAGGAATATGGCATAAATTATTTCGCATTTCAGTAACTACATCAAGTAGTCAGCGTGGCTGTATGACTTATTACCTAAGTAACTTTTCTTAAAGGGCCCACTCGCTATTAACCTAAACGTCTAATATGTGGTTTACATTTCAATAAATGAAACGAACCTTACTAGGTTGAACCTGTTCTTCCTTTTGGACGGTGTCTCGCAAGAGTATTAATGACGCCCACCCTCTACACGCATTGCATTGATAAAAAATATTATGGATATGGCATAGGCTTTCTCCATTGCTCAACATATACAACTCTACTGTAGCTTTTTAAACTAAACTATTTGTCCTTAACATTTTCCTAATTTCCTCTCCATTTACACACAATGATGTAAAAATATATTCTTATTTCACTGGAAATTGAAATCTTCTTGAAACTGATCAAATATTACTTAGTACTAAGTACAATATTTTATTCTTTCAATATTTCATAAATACAATTATGAGCAGAGTTCCCTGTTGATAATTGTTTATCTGCTCATATTTCACAAAACATAAGCCCCAGTATTTTACAGGAAAAACATGATCCACTAGTTATTACTCATTTGTTGGCAGGGAATATATTACAAACAGTCAACTTGTTATCAGGGAGTCAAAAACAGCTTCTACCTTATTATACACGAATACATTATTTTAAAGTGAAAAGTTTAAAATTCAGTTTTTCAGGAATGTTTTTTTCTAGAAGTGTTCTTCTAGCAGCTGTTGCTGACATTTTGCCAACTTTCCTTCTGTTGGATTCATCCCAAAGAGTTACTGCATTATGCTTTTTAATATGCAAATTGCTTAGCGTTTGTAGAATGATATCCAGCATTGAAATTACCTTACAACCTTATCCTCTATACAATGGGAATGCACACAGTTTGAATCTAAAGAAAAGGCTGTATTTAAAAACAAAAACATTTACCTGATGAACACATCAACACACTGCTTTTGGCAGCAGTGTGTATCAGTTGTGTGAAGCAGATACTTCATTACCATCAAAACACACAAGCTAGTCTGGTAAAAGTCATATGGTAGGTGCTTCCAAAACTAATGCTTGTTATTTGTTTCAAGGAGTAGACAACAATGTATACAATTTTCCAAAAATATGATTAATTTGTTAGTCTCTGATTGTATTGGTTTATACCTCTTTTTTTTATAAGAATGAAGAATTTCGGTGGACCGGTCTGGATATTTGGGAATGACATGGATAGATGCAAACTCAGAAAGGAGAATGATTTTGACAGCTTAGAATATATTGTATGCTGTTATCTATGCATCAGATTTCTTGGCATGAATATTGAAAAAATCTAGAAAAAACATAGCCTTGGAACAACAACACATTTAGACACTAAAATGTGTAATTGTTCAAACACTGTGTTCTAATAATGAAAGAAAGGAAATCTTGAATATGACATAAGTTATTGTAAATGTACTATTCTTTCTTACTGTTAACCAATTAATAAGCACTTAATAGTTGTATAACATTCAGTTCTTTTGTATAGGTATTTTGTGCTTATTTGCTGCATTTTTCCTTTATATGTTTTTCTTTCTTTCCTCCTCATTATTTATATTGATGTACCAGCTAGCTTCTCCCATTCATTCTGTGGTTACTTGAATGGCAAGGTTGTAAATCAAGGATAATTCTTCTGTACAGAAAATTGCCATCATTAACTAATCTAATAAATACAATAATTGAATGAATGACACAATAAGCAGTAGTGCAGTCAAATTGAGCATTTGTTCTTCTTATACTGTAAAGCGTCCTTGGGTTCCTTGAAAGGCGCTTTAAATTAAATGTATTATTATTATTATTATTATTATTATTATTATTATTATTATTATTATTATTATATTGTACTTTCATCATTTATACTTGGTCCTTGAATCATACAAAACCTAAATCGGCACTATACCGGTTCTCCTGTATATACAATATTCTCTATACTGAGTATCTGCAAGAATGCCCATTTGAATGTTATTGTGCTCAGGAGCAAACACAAAAGGCTGCTCTATAAATTGTTGTCTGCCCCTATATGCTGGGTCAGTCACTGTGTTTCTTTCATTCAAACTTACTAGTAATGGAAATATGAACTCAATTTTCTTCACACAAATGTCAAATCCTATCAGGCGACTGCTGTTGTCCCACTGTGGATTAATGGCAAAACTGCAATAGTGGAACATTGTTTGCATCTGTGCACCTGATGCTCCTGTTTTTAATAATTTACACTGATCGTATCTCTCTTTCAGACATTTTCTGACGACCGCGTGGCTGAGGCCATTTTCAGCTTGCATTCTAACAAAGCATCAATGCCTTAGTACATTTGTCCCAACACCGAAGCAGAACAGTGTTGTGCAGTTTGCAGTTTGCATTAGGTATTTTATTTTATTTTCTGTTGAACAAATTAGTCTGATTTCTCAGGTAATCAATGGTTTAAAATTCAGTCAGTAATATAGGCTACTATTGTGCTGGAAATGGGCAGATGTGATACTGGACTTAATTAAATCTGTCTGCAAGGCTTTCAGTCATGTGTTTATGTACCGAAGAGCATTTCTTTTTCATAATCATGCAAGTCAATACTTGCATACGGTCATCACACCTTTCTCTATATGTTCAGGTTGCTCACCCTACAGCCTATGACATAACAAATCATTAGGGTAGTCACATCTGAGATAGTTTCCCCCTGGATGTCCTCTATGTCATGCATACTGTCACTTTTGGAAAATGTGTTGATTGATTATATTACAATTAGAGCATGAATGATCCCTTTTCAAATTCCTAAAAGGGATAAACAAAGCGATATGCCAATTTTTTTAAAAGATAAGTGGGTTCAGCAGAACAAGAGGCCACAGGTGGAAATTAGTTAAAGGCAAATTCCGCACAGATATTAGGAAGTTTATCATTACACAGAGTTGTCAATGCCTGGAACAGCTTGCCAGGTCGGGTAGTAGAGGTAGAAACACTTGGGCTATTCAAGTCCAGGCTAGATGCAGTACTAGATACTCTTTAGATTAGAACGGCCCGTTCTCGTCATTATGTATTCTTATGTTCTTATGTTCTTATGATACCGAAAACTGTTACAAATACAGCAAATGAGGATTATCATTATTCTTTGTCTTTATTACTATGAGGAAAGTCATTATTTTAGTAACAGCAGTAAGTATGCCATCAAAGAGTTGCTTATTTTGTAGTCTTGATCCCTATAGGGCATCTGGAAAGGGAAATTACAGTTTGTGTTTTTCTGTAATCTGATTCTGGTTCTAGCCAGGTTCAGCCAGTGCTATGTTATAGGTCAGAGGTTAAGTTGGCTTGAACCATCTCGTCCAATTGGAACCTCACCTACACAGGATCTACACAGGATCAAGATTCGATCAAGGCATCCCGCAGTCCAGTGGTTACAACGTTCGACACTGGCCACGGAGACCGGGGTTCGATTCCCCGTCTCGCCAGAGTCGCCTCTGGCCGGAGTGCCACCAGGGGCGGCGATTGGCTGTCCGCCCCAGGGAGGGGGGAAGGAAGCCAACATGAAGTTCGCTGCGCATAAGAGTGGCCCTGTAGTACCAGGTTACGGTCGATGGCCTGGCGAGTGCTATCTCGGAGGAGACGTAACTTCGCCTTTGTCACTACCGGTCGCAGGACTATGGCAGCAAACTCACATTACTAGGGGGGGGATTGACATAAAAATAGCAGGTGTTATTGGCTACTAATTTGGGAGAAAATGGGAGAAAAATTTTCAAAAAAAGAAAAAAAAGATTAGATCAAGACCTAACTGACCATTGGTGTATTAGCAAAGCACATCCCCCAGAGATAGGTGGACTTATCTCTCACAATATAGTGTCAGCCTGGTCAGGCTCATAGTACTGTAAAGTTGTGAAGCTACTTCTTTTGTGATAATGAAGAATATATACAATCTTCTTTAGACAGAGGCTTTTAACAAACCTTTAAATAGCACAATATCCCAATTCCCAAACCACTCCCAGCCTTGCCTAGCAGTACTTAGCAGCATTAGTGATATTGTACAGTACAAGTACATATTATGCCTTAGGATTGAATTGCAAATCAGGACTGGATACCTTTCCTGAGGCAACCTGCTGAAAGCAACAAGTGGCACTCTATTTCAATGACTGATCCGGGATAATTCTTTCTTTTTTATTTCATAACACAAACAACTTATATTTGTTGTTGTTGTGCTGTGAAACCCCACTGAATTGTTTTGTTTTATTACAGTAAGTGGGCAGAGAAATGTTTCAATTAACTTTGTTGTAACTGATGTTATTTTGTTTTCAATAACATGAAAATGAATAAATCCTGGGAACAACAATCCTACAGTAAAACAAGGCATTTTTAATTAAATGAAAAAAGTACTGGATGTACGTTTTAAATACAAAACCCTCTCTGGTTAATGATATAAGGGAGCTATGAGGCTGCCCTTTAGGTCTAGTGGAACAGTCTGTGAAATGTAGGAGTGGGGTTGTGGTCAATAAAAAGGAATTGTCCAATGAAAAGCCCTTCCCGGGCAATGTGTCATGTAATGTGATACGCTGTTACTGTGTGGGCGCTGGCTTGGAGAATTCCTTTAAAAACATATCCCTGGCTTAAAATGGTCATCCTGACACCTTGGTCCAAATAATGACATCAGAACAGATGGTAGACACATCATACGCACTGATTGAAAGCACAGTTGAACAGACTTCTCAGATGGATAGCAAAAGCAATTCTTTGAAAAACACATGAGGTGGTCTCCATTTTTACCCATGTGGATACGACAAACCTTGTTAGAGTGGAGAACTTTAATTGTCTTCCAAATCAAAACAAACTTCTTCCAGTTTTCTGCACTAACAACTTTGGCTCTGGGCTCCCGAGTGGCTCAGCCGATAAAAATAATTGCCACAAACATACTGCAGTCTGGGCGAGTTAACTATTGAGACTTGAGAGTCTGCAACAGTGGGGCAAAATTAGCATCATCCTGCCAGGGTAGGGCAGGATTAAATTTGCCAGTCTTCCTTGGGTTACTGCTGCATCATTGCCCTCAGCTATTCGCCAGGTGCCAACAGGCTACCAGCTGTCACCAGTGAGGGATGCACTTCTCCTGTAATCAGTGCTAGCTCTAGTGTAGTATACTGTGTGGCTTGTAGCGCCAAGCATAGCATGGCACAGTATTGATGCGACAGCATGGTGAAACGGATGATTCCAAATGGGAGAAAAGTTTTCAAAACCAAATAGTGCAATTCACTGTGTGGTTCAGTGGAGATTATGGATGATAACAAGGCTCATTATTTATATAAGGTATCTGTCCCTTCCAAACAATGCTTTACACTTGAGAAAAAAGAGACTTCTCTGAACATTTTTAGCATATCCACTGAAGGAGGGCTGATATTGCGTTGCATTAACATATAGGCCAAGCTGTCAGGTTAACAACATTTCCGTCCTGTTAGAACTTTTAGTGTAGGCCTGCATTTTGGATAACCCTCACCCTTAATGCATCATTTCATACTCATGAGACAGGTAGGATTTATACAGTAGCCGAGATCATCCTTTGCGTCAGGGCCTTTGTTTCAGCACAATGCTCCGTTGTTATATGTCATTCAGTGATGTTTAAAAGTTCATGAAATTCGGGTGAATACAGATTTTCTCTCTCTCACTCAAGAAATTCAGTGGTACGGAAAAACTGTAGGATTGCTGTTAAAAAAACATATAATCTCATAGGAATCATTAGCACCCTGTTAAATGTTACTGTTTGAAACCTATGTATTAATGTAACTATGAAGTGTATCAGTGTGTACAATCTTCCAGAAAGGAAAGCATTTTTTGTCAAGGTTACCACTTAAAACTAAACCTCCCTGTATATCTTTTCAAGTAAAAGACATTTATTCTTACTGTTTTAACACCATTAGCACATCTCAGGTAAAAGATAATACCTTCTCTGTAATTGAAATGTGGTTCATTCTTTTTGTGTGTTTGCGTATGGTGCTACAGATAAGGCCAGCAGTCATTTGAATGCTGACAAAAGCTAACCACATTCATTCTAGTGTCATTCAAATTGATGAATCTATTTGTTTCATTTTATGTCTTGTCAAAGGCAATTATTTTTGATAAAGGATGATGAAAATAATTGTGCCACAAAATACTTCTAAAAGAATTCACTCCCATGGGTCATGACATGATGAAATATCTATTTGAAAACATTTTAATTCATCCCAACACTGAGCACAAATATGTGCATGGAATAATTATTTTAATTTCATACAATAGTTTTGCAGGTGGAAATCCATTGCACCATTTTGGTAGAGTTGATGAGTGTCCAATAAAATGATAATAAAAGGTAAAGGTTATTCAATTATATCACCCAGTATCTAATGGTATACTAGTGTAAATATTTGGCATCAGGTGGTGTCCACTCTGATGTCCCCCATAGACTCTTGTTCCAGCCTATGCCTCAGGTCTTACCGAAATCCTTACCTGAGCAATGCTCAGTAGTTACATCTTAAAATAGTCATAATCCCTTGGACAGTGATTCAGTTCAACAGAGCAGGTTTAATTAGAATTGAGTGTGCTGATAAATTGTGCTTCAACGGAAGCAAATGGAAAAAACCTTCAATTCATTTATAGCTCAGCATGAAATGCTGCAAACAGAGAAGCACCCTGTGGCTATGTTTGATGGCCACCTCGTTGCCCTTCAGACCCCTAAAGGGCTCCAGTCTCTTCCTAAGGGCTTGTTAGATATGGGTGGGCCGGGCACTCGGACAGAACTTCAGAAACAGCTGAAAGATATAATTACAGGGAGACAGCTGTGAGGAGAACACAAGTGTCATAAGAGGTCCACCATTTGTCCGTATCATCGTGCAATACCAATGCCAATGCCATTTGGGTGAAGTGTGAAGGAAAGAGACATGGACCATTATTAAAACTTGTTAAACTATGACGTGCCCCGGGGGCTAGCATGGCTAATTAATTTTAAGAGTCAACTACTTTACAGAAACATTGTCAATGAATTAATGTTTACATGAGCTAGCTAAAAAATACAATGAAAAAGGATCAGACACAGGGGAAAATCATAATGTTTATTAGCTAGTTTTGTAGCGGATAAGGAAGCTACTCTTATGACATTTTAGAGTCCTCTAAGATGACACTGTATTTCAGTGTTTTGGGACTTTTAGGTAATTTATGGTACTTCCAGACAATACTGCTTTTTCTGGGGTTGTCTCGTCTATACAAAATATCCCTTCTGTCATTTAATAAACAACTTAATGGTGGTCATGTGTTTCATTGGTTAATTGATCAAGTCTTTTAGCTTTGAAAAGAAAAGTCCTAAGCTAGAAATATAGTAATACTACCTAGATATCACTGTTAAAAACAAACCTATGACTGGTATGACTGAAATTAAAGCAATGCAATAATATAATGTATTTATATATACATATACTTATATTACCTACGTTTCCATTGGAAATACCTAACAAATTCATAAGCATTAAATAAGAATGGCCTAATAGTCAAATTAAGTATTCATCATGCATTATATCACTCGTAGAACTAGGCTGTCATGTTGGCTGTAGTAGAGTCTAAGGAATATTTTATTTGGCTGTTGTGACCATCTTTTGTAGTGCCTATGAATATGCCTTCCATACCTTATGAAGACTTCATGTAAATGTGCATACCATGTATATTTGTATTGTATCTGCTCCCAAGTGTCTGCAGTAGCCTTTAATGCTTATTAGACATGGTGCCATGCTAATATAAGCATGGCCAGTGAGGGCAGCACCAAGTCCCCACACCAGCAACTCCTGTCAAGCCAAGAAAAAAAGTGCCTGACACTCAAAATCCTGGGTGGGAGAAAGGAATCTGAAACTAAATCCTGTGACATGAGTTTCAAATTGGCCATAATGGGATCACACAATACTTCCGTCTGGAGAACAACCTTGTAGTCCATTCAGAGGGACATCATTGCATCAACAGCCATTGACCTGAGCACTGTAGCAAGCAAAGCATGAACCAAAGGTCCATCATGGAACTGCAAAGGTAAATGAGCCAGATTCATCTATCTTTTTCTGTGGGAAACATTTAGTCAAATGAGTTTAATGGACCATCACAATTATTCCAGACTATGCATAGGTGAAGAAGAGGTCATTGTTGTCTTGAAATCCTGAGAAATGTTCTGACCAAGTGCAGTGTACAGCTTACATGTCGGTATTTTTATATACTTTACTATTCGAAGGAAATTATTTTCCGCACTCTGCGCCAGCCAGAAATAGGATTGCTCTTTGCAGGTAAATTAAATTATGCAGGGGAATAATGTTTAATTTTTTATTTATTTTACAAAGATGAAAGGCTTATGTTTAGGCTTCACTTCAGAAACATTCTTCTATTCTCTACACCGTGCGCTGGTGCCTTCTGAGAAGTACATTGTAGATATTCACTATTGTGCACACCAGCATACTTACACATTGCCTTTTAGTAAACCATTTTCTTTACTTTGCTGGAAAATTACAAAGGAAGCGACTCTGTCCTCCTAACTCAATGAACCGTACTCCTTCATTCTGAAAAGAATTTGCTCCGAACCCTCCCAAAAATCACAAGCAAGACCCTCATCCAAACGCATTCCACACATTCTTATTCATTCCAATCCACTGAGTCGGCACCTTGAGCCTGCGTGTGTACAAATAATTACAGCCACCAGGTGAGAAAAGTGTGTGAAGATATATATGTATATATATGTGCATATTGATATTCTGTGGGGTCTGCCTCAAAGCAAACAATGTGTTGTTCATGAAACAAATACCTACATAACCTAAATATGTTTTCAGGCATAGAGTTTGCTGCAGTTTTAAAGTCACCCATTGCTTTCGAAAACCTTTTTATATTTAAACCCACAGTAGGTTTTTTGGTTGCCCATACCATGCGTCTTCAAAGCAAGTTCCAAAAAGGTTAATCGTGACATTGTTTTTCATTGTCTTCTTACCAAGTTGTCACAGATGACCTTGAGTGCTATATGTTTGTTATGTTCAAAAATTCAAAGGTGACCATCAAATACAGCATTTGCATTTTCCTTGAAGAATAAATGAAACCCTGATGATACTGATACCGTGTCTCTCCAGCACATCAGTGCAAAGAACTGTCAGATTACTTATTAATGAACTCAGTGATTTGCACTTTTGTCCTTGGTTTATGTTTCAGGTCTGACATGGCTTCTCCAGTGATTGTGCTATCTGATTGGGAATCGCAATCTGATGACGAAGCTGAGATCAGTTTTATCATGGTAGGTCACTTTCCTTCTTGCACAAGGTATTTTGTAACACTATATAGTACATTGGTAATGGTACCTACAGTAGCCTACTTAATTACTGTGTGCCGACGAAGCATACTCTATTGTTGCACAGGTGTGGAACAAAGGTTTGAAAATGATTAAAATTGTATATCAGCATCTCTGTACCAATTCATTTAAAATAACAATCTCAAAAGAAAATATAATCTTGAAATTACTTCAATACATTTTTTTTTTTTTTTTAAATAAGATTTTTCTCCCAATTTGGTGGCCAATTATACCCTCTATTTCTTTTGATTCACCCTCCCCCATGAACCTGCTGACTATGGGGCAAGCTAATTCCCCGAGACCGGCGATGATCCGTGTCCTCTAAGACGGAACTCGCCTACCTACTTTCTAGAGACACCCTTTGCGCTTCTTGGCGAGCTCATCCTGGCTCACCCTCCCCCCTTCCCCTGGGTTGGACAGCCAATCGCCGCCCCCGATCGGGGCTCCCAGCCAGGGCTAAACTGGCGTGCCGCAGCTGCAGTAGGCAACTTGCATTCCGGGTGAATGCTTGGACCATTACGCTATCCAAGGCCCCTTTTATTCACTTTTTTTCTGGTCCATCACATACCACATACCAACATAAGCTAGTTAACTTATTTTGTGTGATCGTTTGTATATGTCCGTTCATCATCAGCCAAATCGTATCTGCTAAATTAATTTGCTGTCCTCTATTGTTCAATATATGCAAAATTATTCTCACCCTTGATAAAGACGAGCAAAGAAGGCTGTATAAAATAACCAATACTGGTAATGAACAATATTGTATGCTCAAAGAAGGAGGAAATTATATTGTTTCATAAAAATACAATTGCTTAAAAAATTTTTTTTATCTGAGCAAGTAATATTTTTTCCCCAAAATGATGTGTCATAATTATTCAACCCCTGTTTTAAATTCTATGTGCATCCTCCAGCACTACTGGGTTGTTTTCTAGAGATTGGTGAACATATTGGGGGGATCTTTGACCATTACTCCATAATCTAGTATCTTTTAAGATCCTTCAGATTCTTCGCACCCGTCTGTACTTGTGGACTGCCCTCTTCAATTCAAACCACCCATTTTCAATTGGGTTCAAGTCTGGAGACCGAGATGGCCATTGCAAAACAGTAATTTTATGGTCAGTTAACCATTTATTGGTTAATGTTGCGGTATGCTTGGGATCATTGTTTTGCTGGAAGATCCATTTGCAGTCAAGTTTCAGCTTCCTGGCAGAGGGAACCAGGTGTTTGGTCAAAATGTCTTGGTACTTGCTGGAGTTCATGATTCCATTGACCTTAACAAGTAGATGCAAAACAAGCCCATAACATTAAAGATCCAATTCACCGTAGGTTAAATTTATTTTCATAAGTTATTATGAAATAAGTTATTTTCAACTTAATTGAAAATAACTTAAGTGATTTTTCCGACACCAAACCCACTGCTGATGGCCAAAAAGCTAAATTGTGGTCTCATTTGATCGTAACACCTGGTTCCTATCAGAGTTCCAATGCCATTTCGCAAACTCCAGATATTTATTTTAACTGATTACTGTGGTCCTTGGATTTTTCTTCGCCTCCCAAATAATTTGCCTCACTGTATGCGGGGCCTCTACCAGGCGGGTTTACCACTGCTCCAGTAATTTTAAGTTTCTTAATTATTGACCTAATATGGCATTTTATTTGTTTGTAACCATCTGCTGATATTGTGAAGGTCAATATCCATTTGGCTTGTTTCTTCTGAGAGTTCTTTGCCTTCACTATGGTGATGGATGACAAATGGATGTGTGTTACCTTATTTGTGTACCGCAGCAAAACAGGAGATGCCACAATACAGTTTCGTAAGATTTATTTTTGTTGGATTTTATTGACAATAATTATTCATTATATAGCGGACTTTCCTCATCCTTATCAAGCTTATGCATTATTTTGGAGGGTACTATACATTATTATTCCATTTTACTGCTACGAGGCTGCTAGAAATTGTTGACATGGAAGACTAGCATATTACATATGCAGAAAAGCAAAGGAAAACCAAACAAAAAGGCAGACCACTGCATTTTCTGGTGCTTATAAACTTGCTGCTGATGCCTATCAGTTGCCTGAGGTTGCTTCAGGTGTTTAAAAGGAAAAGGTTTACCAAAGGTCAGTGTGTGTCCATAAGTCCACTACAAATGGTGACAACACCTCCCAGAATCATGACTAGTCCCCACTGTGAGGGACCTGGGCCTTTTTTTGCTGTGACCTGTGGTAATTGTATCAGTTGTCAGAGAATTACGCACTTGGGTTGCAAAGTTTGGGGGTGCCAGGTATGTAGTCAAGACCATCTCATTTAAGTCAAGACCACAACCGAGGGGGCGGTGGGAGGGTTGGGTGAGATCCAGTTAGCACTGAGACCAGAACAATTTGAGACCAAGATTATGATAATGTGTTTTTTCAAGGCTGCCACATAAATTATCCAAAATGCTACTGGCACAGTATTCTTATATGGACATTTCAGTAAAAATAGCATATATAGCATATCTAGCATATTTAGAGGATTCAATCTTAGTGAAAAGTCTTTTGTTTGATAAAATTGTGTTGTTGTATGGACCTCAATCTTTGAATATATGAATACACATGTACATATTTTTGATTATTTTATAGATTTTTTCAAATTTTAGCTATTATTTTCAAAACATACAGGTATGTGTGCTACACAGTCATTGTTTGCTGCCATTCCATTCTGTCAATCGGCAATCAAATTCATTTTCCCTAGGGGAAACCATTTTATCATTTTTAATTTGTATATTTGCAGAGGGTGGGGGTCTAGGGGATTATCACTTTGGAGTTCCTTTTGCATGTCGTTGTCATTTGAATTTTGCTGATAGGGAGCTAGCAGCTTCATAATTACTTTGAACTTGCTAATGAAAAATCATATTTGATGTGGTCTTGATAGAAGTTAATATGAGTCCTTAATGCTCAGCATCCGAGACCAATACCAAGACCGAATAAAAATTATTCTGAGTCTGAGACTGAGACCAAGATTTACAAAATGTGGTCTTGAGACTGGTCTAGTACTACAGCCTTGGTGGATGCTATCCCTGCTCAGGCTGCAAGTCACCATGAAGCCAAAGTCACTCATTTCTGAAAGTTACTAAGTTACTCAAGTTGCTTGTTTTGTTTAATTGCATAAATAGCATTTTAGGCATTTAGCAGACACTCTTATCCAGAGTGACTTACAGTGTTTACATTTTTCTTCACATATTTTTACTGAAGCAATTCAGGTTAAGTACCTTGCTCAAGAGTACAATGGCAGTGTCCCACTTGGGAATCGATCCTGCAACCTTTGCGTTACAAGCCCAGTTCCCTAACCATTACACTACACTGCCACCCATTCGCGCCCTCAGTGATGCAATGCTCTCGTTCTATTCTCTCAGTCTTTCTGTAGTGATATTCAGTTCAGCACCATTTCAAGGTTTTCAAACTTTGGGTTAATTGTTGGGTTGGTTTCACTATAATATTTGAACAGATTGTTTGCCCATTTTTATGTAGTCCATGTGAAATTCATGATTGGTTTACATATATTGGTACATTTATTTTGAACACACTACCCAACCTCCCCCCACTCACACACAGGCACACACGCATGGACGTAGTCACACGTGCTTCCACAGGAGTCAGACATGACCTTGTGACACGTGCAGTTGTTCTTGGGGGCTGCAGGTGGGGGGGTGGAGTCACGTTCAGCGGACAAATTCCAACACTTCTCACACCAACCACGACCTCACCACCCTGCCTCTGTCATCCTCACTGATATTGCCCCTGAAAGCCTTGTATCTGGGGCTTACGGGGATATTTTTAAAAGTGTGCAAGGATCCCTCCCATACCATAGACATTTGATTGCAATCCACCTGTTCCCTCAGTCACTGCTTGGCATTGTTTTCCCGCTTTTACTCGCACAGCAGTAGAAACCTTTTTCTTCTCAGTAGAACATATACTAAAGCCTCCAACTATAAAATAAACAGTAAGTGACAAGGGAGTTTGGAACAACAAGGGACTCTGGAACTGAAATAAAGTTAGTCCCATGGGGGGACACAAATTCCCTGCAGGAGCAACGATCCCTCTGGAGATCAGAGAATTTCCCCTCAGCGCAGGGACGTTGAGCTCTCTGCCAATGTGTTGCCGATGGAGCTGTGAATACCATCTCCTTGTAACTGCATTATAGAGGGAGCGGCAGCTGTTTGGGTCACCGGGCACACACCAAATCTTTTGGTGACACAACAATTTTTTGTTTTCTGCCCCTAAACTATTTGCCACTCAGACCCATGTCACCAGGTGGAAGCAGCTGCAGGCTTGTGCCTCTAAATCACACATGAGCCTCAGATCACGCATCTGACCCCCAGCAGCCGTTCACCAAGGTTATTGGGGTAACTATATTAGGCCTGTGTGACACCTTTTTTAAAACCTCACTCCCAGCATTGCCATATTTTCTTGCCTGTGACATGCTCCCATTTGTCTTTGTGCAGATGCCAGCCCACCAACACATCTGACTCAATATTTGGATGCTGGGAAATGCCTATTTATAAATGTTGACTTAAGCAGACATTTAGTTGAATTTAAAAAGAGCAGTGCAATTAGAATTAATCATACAGACAATATCTCAAATAAGCAGTGCACTCGAATTTGGGCATATATATATATATATATGTATATATATATATATATACAGTGAGCACCATAATTCATCGGACAGTGACACATTTTTTGTTATTTTGGTTCTGTACTCCAGCTTTGAGTTTGAAAGGACACAGTGAGGTTGAAGTGCAGACTGTCAGCTTTAATTTGAAGGTATTTTCATCCATATCGGATGAACCGTTTCGAAATGGCAGCACCTTTTGTACATGGTCCCCCCATTTGAAGGTACTACAAGTATTTGTTGAATGGGCTTCACAGATGTGTTTCGTTAGGCAGGTGTGTTCATTTGTGTCATTAGTGAATGCAGAACAGAGCTGTTGATGTCTAGTCTTGATTCTAGACTTTGCAATTGCCTTTGGAGATTGTTGTTGGGGTGTGACAACATGAGGAAGACAGCAGTGTCGATGCAAATTAAGATGGCCGTCATAAGGCTCAGAAATTAAGCAATGAAGGGGTTTTTGACGGCCAAAAAGTGGAAAATCCTTGACTGGCCGAGTCAATCACCAGATCCGAATCCAATTGAACATGCATGTTACATGCTGAAGAGGAGACTGAAGGCAAAAAGTCCCTGAAACAAGCAGGAACTGAAGATGGATGCAGTACAGGCCTGGCAGAGCATCACCAGGGAAGATACCCAGCGTTTGGTGATTTCTATGCGTCACAGACTTCAAGCAGTCATTGCATGCAAAGGATATGCGACCAAATATTAAAAATGATTACTTTATTCTACATTATGTTAAACTGTCCAATGAATTATGGTGCCTGAAAATGGGGGGGACTATGTACAAAAGGTTCTATCATTTCTAAACGGTTCATCCGATATGGATGAAAATACCTTAAAATTAAAGGTGAGAGTCTACACTTCAACCTCATTGTATCCTTTTAATTTCAAAGTGCTAGAGTACAGAACCAAAATAACAAAAAATTTGTCACTGTCCAATGAATTATGGTGCTCACTGTATATTGCTGTAGCTGTTAAAATAGGCTAATGAAATAAATACCGGAACTGGAGACAGCCAAAAGTACACAGTAAAATTTTCACCCTTGAGGTGATGTTTCAATGTGAAGTTCAAAGTTCTAAATTGAACTTATTTAATTCTCTGTAAAACATGAGTATGCAAAACGAATGTAATGTACATGAACATAGCAGCCAATTAATAGCAGTATTAATCATTTGTGGGGATACAGTGATTTATTTTTCATATACAGTAGACTTGTTTTTAGTTTGGGGGGACTTCATTTCAATAATTTAATTAATTTAAATAATAATTTCAATGGCAACAACAAATTGAAACAGAAATGCACAAATATACACAGTTGTCAGTTAATGTACAACTAATATAATCAAACACAATCTCTCGTGTTAGTATAGTATAGTATTTTTGCATGTAAGCAGTTTGTTTCTTGTTATTGGCAAAGTAATCTATGAACAACTTGAGTGGACATTTTGTATCAGGGAAATATACTGCTCAATTAATATCTCTTCTTAAACATGTATTAGTGTATATATACATTATTTATTTATTTAAGGATATTTCTAATCATGTAACATGTTACCCATGGTATACTGTACATCTTCTCAGCAACTTGGGTCAAATACTTATTTGAAATACTTTAGATTCTGGTCAAATTTGATAATGCTCCTGCAAACCCCTGACAAACAACAAGCATGTTAGTAACTAAACATACAATCATATGATATACAATTGAGCTGACTCATGTAAAACAAAAGAAGGTTTTGTTCAATGGAGGTATAGATGTGCGAGGGTGTCTGCACAGTTGGTGGTATGATGCAAAATCAACGAGGGTACTAGAACAAGGACGAAAGGCTAAGGAATGTTGGAACTGATATATATAATGTCAGAGGCCGTCTCCCCACATGTGTAGAGTTACGGATTTAGCTTTAGGGGAGTCCTTGTGATGGCAGGAAAACAAAAAGAGATCAAATGCCAAGCCTCAGCAGGAAAGTCAACCACAACACTCATGGGGCTCAAGATTAAACTTGACGAAACTTGTAGCTTTAAAAAAGTTATTTTTCAACCTTGTATTTGATATTATTTTCCTTTCTATCTACTGACAAGGGAACCCAAGTTTTTGTGCCATACAGAATCACGTCTATAGTTTGCCTTATAGGGTCTGCGGAGTTGGCCATACAGAGTGCAGTGTATGAAGTTTGCCATATAGAGTCTGTCGTACAGAGTTCAGTGTATGGAGTTTAACATACGGCATGGATCCAGTGTTCAGCATAAGGAGTCTGGTGTATATAGTCCAGCATATACAGTAAATTTAAAAGTCTGGTCTAAAGTTAGGCATACAAAGTATTGTGTAAGAGTTCATCTTAGAGAGTCCAGCATTTGGCACCGGGTGCAGCAATGCCATATGGAAATCACATTACATATACAGTACATTTAAACTTTTGTGGGATAACTAATGTTTTGAGCATGTAATACATTTTGTCAATAACCCCATAATGAAATCATTAAAGGCAAATATTTCAAAGGAAGAAAGGGAAACATGAGGATATCTATAGTTGAGAATTATGGTGTTTGGGGATTATGTTTTCTTTTTATTATTATTTTGGAAAGAGGACACACATAGAATAGAATACAAAGATCTCTTTGATTTGAACACCTTAACTTGGCTTAAACTGTTGAGTACTTGTAATTCGTATTTATGAAATTCAGAAAAGCAAATCTGTAATTCAAAAATACTCCAATATATTCGGCATGGCTTTACCACCACCATGAATGTACTTCAAAGTACAAGCATTTGCATGTCTTGCTGAAGGTGAAAAACACTGGAAGATTTTGGCATCCCTTTCAAAAGAATAGATATTAGGAAAAAACATGAAGGTGCACTTGACCCAGTCAGAAAAAAAATCCCCTTATTGAAAATCTTATCGGTGAGTGGTTTGCAATATCACTCTAATCCCTAGGTGCAGGTATCCGAAGATCAAAAACGATCTGTCCCCGAGTTGCGTGTAGCTACTATGAGTTAAAAAATTAAGCACTTGGGATTGTGTTTATTAAGGTGCCGTAATATAGTGATCGCTTCAGTGTCAAGACAAGACACGAGTTTAAATATTCTCATATAATCGTGATCCCTAAGGACCACTCGCGCAGTAAAGGATATTTATGGTACCCTTTGCAAAAGGGACGTGGTGATAATTATCACATATCGTTCCAGATTTAAGCACATATTGCTTGGATATGTGATCCAACAGAAATGTGATTTCAATTCGTCAACAGTCTTCTGATCAAAAGTCTGTACTTGCCCAAAATGGCAGCTGTCAATTATGCTGTCAATGCATGTGACTAATTAGTGCCTGAAACCTATTAGAACTCCATTAAAAATAGTTAGAGGCAATAATATTTTAATTAGGACTGAATGTGAGAACAGAAACATTAACAGAACAGAGGGAAGGCAGTAAACACGGTCATTAGCATTTGAAGGGACTGTGGTGGGAGAAACAAGCTACCGATGATGGTAATCAACAGAAATTTCACCGAAGGCAGTGCTTTTCTTTTATAAATAGTTGCATGAGGATGAGGTAAGCCTCTCATGGCACACTTTCCTGTTTTATCCCGGAGCTATGCGGAGCGGTGTCCTGTGTATCAGTGCTGAGTGTCAGCTGTTTCTGGTAAGCGTGAGGCGTGGACGGCGGTCCTGCATTGCTGGACTCTGTAGTCATTATGCACGGCAGCCCTGTGGCAGACGGTCTCCGGTTTCACCACCATACATGCCACCGCCGGGAGAGGGGATGTTCAGAAGGCTTGCATCTCAATTTTATTTTTTATTTTTTTACATTTTTTGAAATGTTTTTCCTCAGATCACATAGGGCTGCATGCCAAATGTGTCAGGACACCTTGCGCCACAGCGGGGGCGGGCTTTCCACCCAGGTTGGAACATGACCTCATTCTTTAGTTGCCCCGAACACATATAAGTGATGCCAGCCCGGGGAATTACAGAGCAGATTTGACACTTGTCACGTTCAGAGTTGAGCCTATTCAGTGGACTACTACACAGCACAGACATGAGGATGTTGCTTGTTGAAGAGCTGGTAGGTGTTTTAATTTGGCAGAATGGGCTGTTGGATGTAACACTGCTTTGTCTTGCGATTTGTACAATTTCACATCCATAAGCTTACTTATTGTATTGTTTTGTATGTATTCATATACATAGCAATATGGCTTGATCTCATGCATTCTGCATAATAATGCTAGTCCTAATAACCAATGGGATGTAAATGAAATATTAATATGGGTTCAAATATGTGTATTGACTTCATGTAATTGCATGCTTTTTTTGTTACCTGATAAACTTCAAAGTATTTAAGTTTAAACTTTATAAGACATTATTTCTCTTCATACCTTTTGATGTGAAATTCAATCAGAAATGCTTTTTTTGTTCAATGGATATATTTAATAAAGTACCAAGTACCATGTCACTGGTGCAGTGCTGTTAATTGATATTCACCAGGGTGGCACAATACAAACAGAGGCCAAGCATCTTTGCCCCCTTGGAACAGCGAATTAGCACCGAGCTGATTCCCAGCTTGAGGATATATATACACTACACAAATGTTAATGCACATATACATCTATGCACATACATGAATGGTAGCTTGTTCATGCTGCTTCCCACTGTCTGTCACTGAGGACTGCTAACTAGTCAGAATACATCTTTGATAGCTTGGGCAAAGGTTCAGCAGCACCCCTTACAGAGGGACATCACAGCTTTCTCTGTCATATTGAAGGTTACCGGCAAGAAATGTGAGAGCAAGCAGCATGGACAGTGCTTTCCGGAGGAGTGTGCGGAGGGAGAGTATGAGACAGCCGTCACCCAGGAGAAGCAGGATGACCTGAGATCGCACACTGGCCTGCTTTCTGCCTCAACCTGTGATCATGAGGTCGCCCCGAGAACCCTAAACGTGAGTTCAGTTCCGGATTCAGTTTACCACACAGATTCGTGAAAAAATACATCAAATGGTATTTGGTTCTAGCAAGGCCTAGGGCAACTACAGTGATAGTCACTTCATATGGTGCAATTATTTTAGGTCATATATATAGGTTCTTTTTTACAAATTAAAATAAAATTCAAATGCTGTGCAACTCACAACACAAGTAAAACTGCCTGAATGTTTCCTTAAAGGCATCGCTACACCTGGATGATTTGCATCCTTAATTGGCTCCCTACTGTATATCAGACAATATCACTAATATAGAGTAGGGAGCTGTTATCCAATAAATAGAAAGGAAATGAAATAAATAGGAGGATATCTAATATACCAAGCTAACACAAAGGGGTGAATATACAATATTCCGGTACAAATTCAGTTCTAACACAGCTTTCGTGCAAACATTTTACATTTACATTTCAATCACTTAAAAATATTTTGGGCCTTTTTCAGATTGACAAATCTGGCCGCCTGATACTTGAGACTGTGGAAGACCTTCACAACATTCTGCAGCTGAAGAAGAGGAAGAGAGCAAAGAGGTTGCCAGTTCAGAAGACTGTACCTATCCCAGTGGTCCTGGTAAGACCTGTTTTCCTGTCAACCGCTTACATGTTGATCATGACAAAACCAGCATGAATACTCATTTAGGCCATTTCCCCCTCATTTACATTGACAAAATGTGCCATTTGTGGGGAAAAATGGAAGATCTTGCCAGATCACAGCAGGGAACTGGAAGGGTCATGAGGCACTTCAATTCTTTTTTCCTCATTTTCAGCCTGACGTAGTGGATGAAATGACATTCCTGAGCGCAGCTGTGGACAACACACTGCCGCTGGTAGACAAGTACCTGGCGGATGGTGGAGATCCTGACATCACTGACAACGTGAGTATTTTAGCGATGGAGAAACGCCTTCTGTTGACACCCTATAGAGTGGCTGAAATGTGAACATCTTTAACACATCTGCATCCGATCTCTTCCCTGTCCCTGTGTAGTTTAATCGCACGGCGCTGCACAAAGCATGCTCCCAGGGCCACGTGGACATTGTGAAGAGACTCCTGGAGGCTGGGGCTTCGACTGAATGTAAAGACAAGGTACATTTGTGGGGAAGAAGAATCTATTCCTTACAAACATCATATGTATAGACAGATACACACAGATATATTACTTCCAAAGAACCTATCCCATTTGTACAGGGGTGATTTGAGAGGAACAAGTTCAATTTTGCTTGCCCTAAGTCTCTAATGTTAAGTGTGCATTACCCCCCCTTCTCTCGCAGTTGGATTCCACAGCCGTCCACTGGGCATGTCGGGGAGGGAGTCTGCCAGCACTGGAGCTGCTGCTAAACCACAATGCCAACATCAGTGCCAGGGACAAGGTACGGGCACATCCAGCGGTCATCCCACAATGTGACAGGCCACAATATGCTTTGTTTTGTCCGCGGCGACTAATAAAACCTGTATCTCCTGTTCGATGTGCTACAGCTGTGCAGTACGCCCCTGCACGTTGCCGTGAGGACCGGCCACACTGAGTGCGCGGAGCACCTCGTTCACTGCGGCGCGGACCTCAACTCCAAAGACAGGGTAGGAAGGCCACTGCAAAACCTCTGGAAAATGTGTTAAATGTTTGCATAAAATAATTGACATAAAAAATAAAACTACTAATGTACTGCTCTGTTAGGAGGGGGACACACCTATGCACGAGGCTGTGAGAACAAACAGATTCAAAATTATCCAACTTCTGCTGATCTCTGGAGCTAACCTGAAAGTCAAGAATTGTGTAAGTCCAATCTCTCCTTCTCATTTCTACAGATGTACTTGTAATTGTGAGAATAATATATATATATGCTTTGATACATTTTCCTTCATAATCCAATACAAATAATTTGTTTAAAAAACATTCACTCACTCAAGTGCTATATGTCATACATGGCCTCTCGTTGTTGAGCAGAGTGCCACCTAGAGGTAGAAAAATAAGTGCAGGGGTAAAATAAAAGTGCTACAGCAGTCTATCGTTGTATTCATGCAGGAGGGAAAAACTCCAATGGAGAGCGTTCTTGAGTGGCAGAGTGGGGCTAGAACCATCCTTGGTAACTTCAAGGAGGACAATCATCAATCCAAGTAAAATAAATCTCATCCAACCTATTTCCAGGATGCAAGTTCAACAAGATAATGCATTTGTTTGAAGCCAAAAATGTATAAAAATTTGCTTTAGACATTGTGCTCCAAAAGTTTACTTAGCTGGCAGCTGCCTGGATGACAAAAAGCTGATTAAGATGTGACTATGAGAGAAAATATATAGAGAATATGAAAATGTGTATCAGTTGGAACTTGAGAATTGCATTTATTTATGGAAACATGGGAATCTGATGAACGGATAAGGAAGGAAAACGGATGATTTACAGTTATATTATAAATTAAGATTCACAAATCCCACCTATGGGGTGTGTTCCTTAAAAGGGAGGTAAACAGAGCATACTGTTCGTTTTTGGTAGGTTTCAGAGAGTGCAAAACCTGTATAAACACAAAAAATATATGAACATGTTTATATATTGAGAATGAAAATTCTCAGATGGGAAATACATGGGAGTCACAAAGCCCACATTGTGATGCAAGTTTTGAGAGATTTCAGGAAGGGCTGATACTGAGCAATCTTTATTTAATTAAAATGAAGATTCTCTGATAGAAAATAAATGAAAAATCACAAAAGCCCATCTGGGGGTTTTGTGACTCTTAAAAGAGAGGCAGTTGTAATGCGATGATGGTTTTGGAAAATTAAGAATTAAAAAAATTAAAAAAATTAAGCAATTAAGAACCATATTTATTTTATGAAAATGATGATTCTACAATGAAAAATAAATAATCATTAATAAAGTGCACATTGTGATTGTGTTACTCGAGTGAGGTAAATGTGATATGTATTTTGAGAGTTTTGAGAGATATAAGGAAGTGAATGCTGAACAATTTGATGTGACGCCTGTTAGTCTTACTAGTTATGCCTTATTGTTGCTTAGCGTTTCATGCAGTTATTTAAAAAAATAATAACAATATGCTTTTCTGAATTCAAATGACTATTATATTATATACATTTTTGTGTTAAAATGCTAAAATGTCACATGCAACTTTAAAGGTATATGTGGACATGCCAGCCAGGAAAAAGAATGTTGAGATTTTTGTGTGATATTTTATATATAAATGAGCCTTTGATTGAATGCACCTACTGAAATGCCTGTATTTTTTTTACTTTATGTAAATTTTATATGTACATTTTGCCAACTTGTTCTTGCTATTAAATTATTTAAAACATCAGCTTTAATACGTGTATTAGACTGCTTTAAAAAAAATACAAAATTTTACATTGAAATCACAGCATTCCTGTTTTCATTTACACTCTCATTCAACAGTTATACACAATCATTCACTGATGTTTTTGTGTTTTCACCATAAATCAACTCAGAGGGAGAATACTCAATTTCAAAGTAACAATATCAATGAAAAACTAATAAAATTGAATTTATTTAATGAGAAAACTAAGAGAATTTTGGTCTAATTCAATCTAATCGCAAAGCCTTTACGTTTCCTTTCAAGAACATTTAATTAAGTGCTGCTTTATTCTGTTACTCAGACACAATTTTTCACCAAAATGTAATGTAAAAATTAGGTTAAGGACAAATTTCTTTACGGTTGGAGCCATACTCTCCAAAACATGTCATTCTCCCACTCAAGGACTGGCTACACAGCTTCTGTTCTTGCCCTTTTCAAGACAGGGGCCTCCTCTTCCTCCCGTCTTTCTGCAGTAGGTTCAATTTTTTTCATGGTGTGTATTATTCCAAGAGCTGTCTTTCTGGTTTCTGGAATGACAATGTAATAAATTAGCCTGAATGTGGTTATTGGCTACATCCAGAACATTCCAACGTCTTTCTCCTTGGTTAACCAGTGGCCACCACCAGATATTGCATATAAAACACACCAGGAGCAACTCATTTCATATTATTTAAAATGATGGAATACTCTTTGAAACAGCCCAAAACACACATGGGTGACATCGCCCTGCACCTGTATTTTCTGTAATATACATGGGCCATAGATTGTCTGCATAAATTCACTGAGAATGATGTCCAGCTGTACATGCACTGATTATGAAGGCTAATGGAAGTAGCTGATCGTAGGCTTACAGTACCTCCATGCAAAAGCACAGCTCGACAGTTGGTAGAAACTGCAGCTTTGGCGTCTCCTTCAGACAGGCCGAACAGCAGTCCTCTGTGGACTCTTAATTCAGGATCAACGTGACAAATCTGGGGCTTTTCACATTGATGAGCAACATGCAACTGACCACACATGCAACATGGGTACTGGAATCCCCTCCCCTACATTCAATATCATTGCTACCAAGCATTGACAATTACATTTAAAGAGAAAAGAACAGACCATGCCAACATTTTCTCGCATGGGGTATATTATGGAGAATAGGATGTTGTACCATTTCAATTCTGCAGTAATAGTAAAAGATTAATAGTAGAAAATAGCAAATAAGGCAAAAACCATGAAAAAATATACAACTGCAATGGCTGAAAGTTGGTAGTTAATATTAACGATACCATCATCCATTAAGTGAGCAAGGTTATATAAGGCAATATTCCTTATACGTGAGAAAACTGAAGAAAATGTATTCCGAGTAAACTATTTACATACACACATTTTTAATTTTTCATAAATAATTGCCATTTATGTGCAGATAGGTATTCGGAAGGAATGCAAATATATCTCATTCTCATTCTCTTTGAGGTAGTTGCCCTATGAACAACAGACAGGGGTAGTCGCAATTCTATTTTATTCAAAACAGTGCCAAAACATGTTGATCAAACCCCCATGTGTGGAACAATAGAACAGCTTGAAATTTGGAGCTTGCATCAATACGCACAGCAAAATTAACATCTATTGCTGCCATCTCCTTTCAAAAGAATTCACTTTTATTGCCCACCATTATAATTACTAGCGAGTTACTTGCGCATTGAATAACAATACAACTTCATTCCGACTAATTTGTAATCTAGCTACATGCATGTATTTGAAGTCCAAATAGACTTATCATTCTGAATATGTTTACATGACTAACATTATTCTAAACAATAGAATATAAATATAATATACTACCTCACTCATTTGTAACCTTAAGAATGGAATGTTCCCTTATTCATATTTTATTCTAAATTAGCAGTTTAGAGCATTATGAATATTTTAAAACAATACTTAAGACTAATAAAAGGGACATTATATTAAATATTAAAATGTGCATACCAGATATGTACACAGAATACCAAGGAAGAAAGCTGCATTTCAGGTACAAAGGTATACCACAAAGGATACAGGTTAGCAATGTCATATGGTCCTCTTAACTCAAGGGGCTGAAGAAAGGTGAACATGGATATCATCATTTGAATCAGAAAACGACAAATGTAATTCCCCGACTTTCAGGGTTGCAAAGCAAAAATAATCATGTTCCTCTTCATATTCAAGAATGCAAGCAACTGCTATCTAAACACATCTACATTTGAGATAAAGCTCCCTTCACTTTCATTCAGAAAGGAATTTTTTTTCTTTCTTCTATTACATAATAAAAGAGAAATATACCAGAATCAATGCATCGCATTATTCAGCTACTAATAACAAATATTTGTGCAAATGCTGAGCTGAGACTTGCTGGCCAATATTGTTAGATAAAAGCTTACCTTTTCTGCACCACTGGATACAATAACATTCTGTTGAAGTGAAAATATTGGCAATCAAAACCATGTCAAGAATATGTTATGGGTAAATAGAAAACATCAGTGAAACTGTAGCATCAATGACCTTTCCCTTGCATGTCTCCATCAGACTGAGTGAGTTTGAGATGGTGTATCTCCTCATGGTGGAATCTTTAATGGCTGGCACATAACTGATCTCAAAGAACACTCCTCTGTCAATTGCCTAGGAAATAAACATAGCATATGCGTTAAGAACCCATCTTCTTCTTATGTTTAAATTGTGGCTGGCAAATAAGTTGAACTCTAGGTCTAGAGAGGATTGAATAAATCGGTCATTAATATTTTTCCATTTATTATTGATTAAAGAATGTATAGATTCACACCCTATTATAGTGCACTTGAAATTGTGCCCTTCCCCACCATTAATGCTTCTCACTTTTTCAACAATTTACAATCAAATACACAAATATAAATCTGAATAAACATGTCCCACATTTATCCAATACATTGCCTATATACTGCTATGATGCAAGTATGACAATGTGACTTCAAATGTGAAATGTAATTCTTGTGAATGAATATAATCAGGCTTACTTACACCGTTTACAGGAGGCCTTTTGAAATAAAATGGTTGCTTTTCTGTCACAGCAATACAGATGATGTCAACATCAAAGGACATGCAGGCTGCCTGTTGTTGAGACAAAAATGTTGAGACAGGCAAGCATGTGGGACAGGGTCATTTTACAGGTAACACTAAACGTTCACGGAAGTTAAACACCTGTACCCGGAGAGAAAAGATTATGGTTAAAATAAATATCCATCCTGATATACAGCAACTTCCAAAACAAAATACTACGTTGTATTGTCAAACCCAGCCATTACATACATAAGCAAAGGTGCTTACCACCCACCTGTGTTGAAGAAGTTGATCAAGAGAATTGGCTTCAATCAGTGACATGGAAATCACAAAAAGTAGTCTGAAAGCAAAACTTACATGAAACAACTTCTCCGTTTTTGGGAATACAGCAACTACGTCATATGACTTGAACTCATTGGTCGGCCTCTGGAAAGACAAAGTTACAAGGATAAGTAAATATCAGAACAAACTTTTCAACACACTGCTTACAATGAAACCTTGGTGCACTTACAAAGTGAGATGCTTCAGAAACTACCAGAGTCAACCGGTTCAACACTTTAATTGGCCTGGATTTCCCCTAATTAACAAAGAAACAAAATAGATATTTTAAGGTGTGGATTGACACTGTTATATGTATTACATCTGTAACGTGCAAGATATACCATTACCTGCACAATGGGGAATTGATCGAACAGTTCGGATACACATTTCGGTTTTCCAATTTCCTGCAATGATAAAAAAGTGAACTGAACTTTGATTCCACATTCCACATTCATCATTGAAACGTATAATACACACACAAGGACAAGAACTAGTCATCCTTGGTCCTGCAGGTTTGTGGCTTGGCCTAGGCTTAACATACCTGCTTCTTTTGTTGCAGGTCAACCACATGATTGATAGCGACAGTGGAATATCCAACTAAACAAAGAAGACATGCAATGTGTTCAAGACTGTATATTTATTGCTGTATAATATCCACATGGAATAATCTAAAGGCATAACGCTTAACGGCAGTATTTGTTTCTGTTCTTGTTATGATATACGTCGGACATTAACCAAAGCATCAACGGAACTGCTTTATTTCACACCTATTTTGACTATACATATTCTTTATCTTTTTTCATTTTCAAATGAAATCTTGCTAACTTGACATGATTAACTTTCTCCTTTCCACTCGCAAGCCATATTTGCTAGCAACCACCATATGCTTGCACGAGCCCGTGGTAGAGGAGCTGACAAATATTCAAATAACTCACAAAAATAGCTATAAACAATTGTTTTGCTTCATTTCCGAAGTAATACATTTGGGGCATAACGCTGCACACCATGACGGCGATACTCACGATGTGCGGCTGTTTCAATAATGTTCTGGAGCCTTTTCTTGTCCACTGTATGACTGATGTTTAAATCAACGAACACAGCCATGTTGATTTTCACGTGGTCGCTAGTATAACGGGAATTGTAGTCAAATTGTCTAAACGGGTTTCAGGTTCCATGAGCCATTGCGAAAACGCGAGGATGTTCCGGATTGGTCCAATTTAAAATTAAGACCGCGACAGTTTGCGCAGAAAAGGAGAGGTTTTTGTGGGAGAATGTTTTGGGAATAGCAACCTGTATTCTGTGTGGTAAGTTTAACTATTTTATGATAACGTTTCTCTTTTGACATTCAAGTTGAATAGCCAATCAGATGTCGGAAGTATATTATCATAGTTACACTTTAAAAGTATACTAACTAGTTGTATACCTCATTGCTAGCTAGCTGCTCAACGAACAACGAATGTGAGTAGAAACCGTCTGAACGTTCGCTAGATGACATATCGACGTTTGGTGTAAACAGACGAAGTAACAAGCTGAGGCTAACAAAACATGAATAGAGTGTGGACTAGTTAATTTGGTTCAGCGGAGTTGTGGTGGTTATTTAGCATTCGTTGGCTAGTTCATGTTAACAAAAATGTTTCTTTCTGTCTTCTCAGAATAATGGAGTCCTGTTTTAATGTCAGACTAGACGAAGTGCCGTCAGTAAATGTAGATGATTTGAAGAAAGACCTATTTGCGGATTTTTCTGCCATACCATCTGCTTTGCCACAGGTAAGGTGCTGGCTAATGTACGTGGAACTATTGGCATGGCTAGTTGCTGTGATTTGTTCGTTAAGTTCTTTCATTAAGCAACTAGTTCTTTGAGTAGCCACAAGAACAGCTAGCTAACCATTTAGTTGAACCAAAGGAAATGACATGTACATCACATGTATCTAGAGTCGGAAGTGTATTTTCTGATGGATGTTACAGCTTAAATCATTTGACATGACTGCGAAAAACAAAGTAAAGTTCGGGCCTACATTTTTAACATAGCGAAGGTTACAACAGCGTAAATTCACATCTTGTCGTAAGCTAGCTATCTGGTTTATGACTGGACAAAATATAGGCTCATTGAAAGACGTTAGCCATTGAAGTGATTTTGCAGCATCAAGTTAAACATCACCGAATCCCATTGATTAAAAACATTTAAATGATATGAAACCATGATTTAAAGCAAAGCTATTCTGGGGCATCAGTTAATTTTAGGCACTGCGCTGATCTGTCTAACTAGCTGATATAATAATGGAACGGTAGTGGACACCATTCATGTATATTCGTGTAATGATTAACAGAAGTCCGGCGTAGCATGAACGCAGGTATTTTGACCAATACAAGTGTAGTTTAAGCTATTGAATCGCAATAACGACATGCTTTAGAGATATTGTGGCGCATCATTGTCATCTTCTTTAGTTTGGGAAACGTTTATTGAATGTTTCTAGAATCTGCTTAGTTCTGATGACATTATGCTTCGCCTAAGGCCTTGAGCCTTAAGTAATGATCTGCCAAATTTGAGAAGATTGAGGCCATCGTTTGCTTGCGGTAGTAGGCCTAGTAGGCCTAGTGGTTCTGGCTGTTGGTAGAGCACAGCGTTGGCAACGCTTAGGTTGTGGGTTCAATCCCCACTGGGGCCACATATACCGAAAATGTATGCATTCACTACTGTAAGTCGTTTTGGATAAAGGCGTCTGCTAAATGGTGTATATATAATTAGTACTATATTCATCCACATGGAAAAACGTTTTTGTTGTATAACCAATGAACACTGACATTTTATCGTAATCAATATAACAAATCATTACAGGATTCCAATTTAGTGGAGAAGGAGCATTTGCAAGTGTACCTCCGGATAAGGCCATTTACATCAGCCGAGAATGATAATGGAGAATCACAGGTAACTAACAGGAGTGTTCGTTTGAGATATCCACAAATTAAAAAGCCTTACTTTTAGTAAGTGATGGAAATCTTCATTTTTGAATTGAGTGGTTATCTTTACATTCTGCCATGTATGTAAACAAGGAAAGCCTTAACATGTTAACAAGGATAACTTGCAGACATAGTGTTTGATTAATTTTTTTAACCCGGCAGTACCTCACTTCATGAACATGTTCCTGATCGCAGCTCTCGAAAATACTGAAAAGCCACCAGACTAATGGTGCAAACTTGTAGGAGATGCTAAAATGCCTAATGAAACCAATGCAATATCTTGTTTTTGGTTGATCTAAGTTCCATCTATAAATTGTTTAACTTGTATCAGGATCTTGTTAAACCAGAGCGCTAACAGAAACTATGGTTTCTCACAATGGTGCCAGAAATACTGGTCAGGGTTTGCCTCAACTGTAAGAGACTTATCAAACTTCTTTTGTGTCCGTGCAAATTTAGGAGTGTGTCGCCATTGAACCCCCAGACATTGTTTTGCTCAAGGCTCCAAGGACGTCTCTTTCAGCACGACTTGGTGACAAGTCAATTTCTCAGACAACTCAGAGATTTCACTTCTCTCGGGTGAGTAAAATGTGTGTTCATGTAATGAAATTAGTATACATTAATAATGATCAATATAACAGTATTCCCCCATTGCGTTGAACGTTTAGGTTTATGGCCAAGGAGCGACTCAGAGGGACATTTTTGATGGAACAGTAAAACCTCTTGTCAAAGATGTTCTTGAGGGAGGAAACTCTCTGGTGTTCACATATGGAGTTACCAATGCTGGGAAGACATTCACCTTTCTAGGTATGGTTCTCTATTTCTGCTGAAGTTAAACAAGTGCTGTGGTTAATTGCCTCGTAAATGGCGAGATTTATTTATTCAGGAATGGAAGCGGTCTAGTATAACATGCATTTTTTTCAGGCTCTGAGACTGATAGTGGGATCCTGCCAAGATCGTTGAATGTCATCTTCAACAGCATCGAAGACCGAATTTACACGCAGATGAACATTAAGCCTCAACGATGTAGACAGTACACAAAATTAACTAAAGCTCAGCAAGACGAAGAGGTTATGAATAAAAGAAACATTATGAATAAAAGAAACATTCTGAAATTGTCAAAAGAGGTATGGTTTAAGTAATGTCATTGGCAAATACCAGCTCAGTTCTATATTGGGAAAAGCAATTGGTTTAATTTAAGTTTGTTTCCTCTTTTCAGAGAAACATGGCCAGCCAGTTGAGTTCCACTTGCAGGTCGACTATACTGGAAGGCAAGAATATTCTTTGAAGTTCTGTCCCTTTTAATCAGTGCTTTGGATGTTGTAAAACAAATATCAGTACTATTCCTGTAGTTACCCTATATATTGAATTTTAAACTTAAATATATTTAATGGAGAGAAGAAAAAAAAGTTTACATCTAGCACTACTTTGATATCATATTGCTTCTTATTGACAAAAATCTATTTGTCTTGTCTTTGCATTAATGCAGAATAATCTGCCTTGCTAGTAGTAATGTCAGTGTTGTTTTATAGGATCTACCATGAGTGATTCCCTGGCACTGGCTGAGGCAGACGGTTTCAATCTGGATGTGGACAGTCACACCAAATACTCTGTCTGGGTTTCATTTTGTGAAATCTACAATGAAAATATCCATGACTTGCTTGAACCCATGCCACATGGCTCACTGAAGAGAACCACGCTTCGGCTGTCACAAGATGTCAAAGGCAATTCGTTTGTGAAAGGTGATGTTTTCAGAAATCTTGTTTTGTCAAAATATGTCTTCCCATAGGGGTGCGTTTTGTTATATCAAAGCAGAAATTGGGATATTTCGTGTCTGCTTTTTAAATGATTTCATTTATATATTTTTTAGATCTGAAGTGGGTTCAAGTGAACGATGCGCAGGAAGCATACAAATTGGTTAAAGTTGGAAAGAAAAACCAAAGCTTCTCCTGTACAAAGCTCAATAACCTGTCAAGCAGAAGGTATGGTGCATCTTTATTATCCTTAAACTTAACTGTGGAATGAACCATTTTGTTTCTCATTCAATGTAAAACTGTTTGACTTGCAAGAAATAAACTTCCATTTGCATCAAGGATCTTCAATAATTGCAATGTAATCTGAATTAAATGATTGTTTTTTTCAGTCATAGCATCTTCTCCATTCGTATCCTACGGATTGAAGATGCCGGAACACCCCGTGTCCATACAATCAGCGAGTAAGTGCCGTCTCTTCATTGCTTTTCTCCCCATGACGGATTGATATTTAATACACTTTCTCTCTACATGTGTAGGTTGTCTCTGTGCGATCTAGCTGGATCAGAAAGGTGCACAAAAACGCAGAACAAAGGAGACCGCTTAAAAGAAGCTGGAAACATCAATACATCACTGCTAATTCTTGGGAAATGCATCAATGCGTTGAGGCACAACCAACAATCCAAGTGAGTTTTGTTTTGTTACCAATGCAGAATAATTTAATGGTGTCGTGAACCTCAAAGAATTGTGCTTCAAGGTAAATAAAAAAACTCAGGAAAATGCCACACTCTGCAACTATAATCACCTTGTCACCAAGAAAAAGTAGTTGAATATTTTGATGTCTTTGTTGAATATTCAGTGGTGATTCATATTTTTTTGTAAAAAATAAAATCAAAAAATTCATATTTACATTTTTTTATACCTACTGACGTGACTTGTTTGGCACAGTAATGGTGAGTGTCCTCTGTTGAAGTCCGTTATGAATTGCTATTGCAGGCTGCAGCAGCACGTGCCGTTCCGAGAGAGCAAGCTTACCCACTATTTGCAGGGCTTCTTCTGTGGTCGAGGGAAGGCATGTATGATCGTCAACATCAACCAGTGTGCCTCCATGTATGACGAGACCCTGAACGTGCTCAAGTTCTCAGCCGTCGCACAGAAGGTGAGTGTTCACTTGTCAGATGGCTTTCAGGCGTCCATTGGAACAGACATGGTAGTCAAGCCTGTTCTCTACCTTCAACCATCCAGGTGGTAGTCCTCAGCACAAAGCCACCTCCCATCGTCCCCAAGCAGTCTAGTCGAGAGGTGTCCATCATCATCAACAATGCAGATCGAAAGAACCTGTGGGGGAAACGCAAGAGCTCACTGGTGGGCTGGGAGACTAGTTTGGAGGATGTGCAGGAAAACGATGACTATAAAGATTATGAGGAGGAGGAGGAGGAGGAGGAGGAAGATGATGAGGACAGTTGTGCTGAGAGTGTCATGGAAGAAACTATTCGGGAGGAAGGAGAAGAGGACAAAATCGATAAGGAATCTTGTGAGGTAGGGGTTTAAAAATATTTGTATATAAGTCGGTGGTATAAGCTGTGAATTTCTTTACTGAATTGACTAGGAAAATTGTAGTTTCTGTATTTCCATGAATGACTTTGAACTAGTTGTTCATTTTGTAATTGGTAGAATTACTCTGAACACTGATTGTCTTCAGTACCTTTTTTAACGTATCATGTTGGTGACAAATTGCATATTGTATGAGTTTCAGAATGTATTTTTAAGTGAGATGATCAGTATATTCTCATGTGCATTTCAGAACCAGCTTTTACTGATTGAGGAGTTGAAGGAGAAGCTACGCAAGGAAGAAAATGATAAATTGACCATGGAGTCTCGCATTCGCGACGACGTCACGAAGGAGTTCATGCAGTTGTTTTCCAAAATGGAAAATGATTACAGGTGAAATCATGGGCGTTGTTCACATTGGTGTTGCGTTAAATTAGTCTAGTGGTCAGTATACAGAACAGATAATACGAGTGCCTAACTTGAGTATGTTGTCTTTCAGTGAACGTCTTGCCAAAGAAAAAGAAATAATTGAAGAGCGAGCAGAGAGACGTTTGGAAATACTGAAGAACTTAGTGAGCAAAAATTCTGCTGATGACGCCGATGCAAGCAGCTGTACAGACCAGACAAAGGTACAGTTTTACACTGATTAAGGAAAAAATGTGAACAAATGTAAGCCATTCAGCCCATACTGACTCCTAATTTGCCACTGCAAATCCAGAGAGGTTAATGCTAACTTAAGCAAAATTATTTAACGTTTCACTCATTTCCACTCGTTTTTCCATTTTCGCTGGACCAAGCTTGTCCTTCACTTTCGGTATTACAATAATTTGCCTCGGTATATCTGGCGCAGTTTTTAGAACTGGATTGTTATTTTACAGATATTGAAGAAATTGTTCCCACACTCAGGAGTCGGTTAATTCATTGTTTATTCAGCTGCATTTTGCCTATTCTTGAGAAATCAAACATTTTACGACCGCAGCCATTGTAAGTGATGTAGTAATTTAATAATGACGACAACACCCAAAAACCCATTCATAGGGTCAATGAGTACCAATTTTTAAAACACAAAGGAGAAAGGAAATGCTGGAGACTTTTATCGAAGTGTTGCTGTTGATTAACTTGGAACCATTTAATCTTTTTAGGAGGATAAAGTGTTGCTCCTTGATGGGATTATGGGCTCCATGCAAGGCGACGCGGAAAGGATCAAGAAAGATGCAGAGCAGCTACAGACGTGTCTCGTAGGCTTGCCCGATCCCCTTGAAACTGCCACTAACCTCGAGGAGCAGGTTGCCAAACTGACTGAGGAGCTCCTTAAAACCGAACAGCTCCTCACTCTTAAAACCAGCGGTATGCATCTATTCACTTATTTCCATCAAATTATTTCCATTTCCATGCTTAACCATGATATTGATATTGTTTGAAATTCTCATGTCTTGATTCCCTCCTTTCCTGTTACAGAAGCCGAAACCTTTTCCGAACAGCTCGAGGAGGCAAAAAAGGTAAGAACATGCTCTTGTATCTGCTATGTTTACATGCCCCCTGGTAGATAGACGGGCAATTTTTTTGGGATGATAGTTATCGGTCTTGTCGTTTCTCTTCTGTAGAGTTTTGAGTCCAAGACCCAGAAATTCCAGGAACTTATGGAGATCTGTCAAGAAAAGGATGACATGATCTGTACATTGGAAACTGCAATGGACCTTCATGTTGAAACGGCAACAAAGGATGTAAGTAATGGAAACCTTAGGTTTTTTTTTTTTGTTCCCTTTGGACAATACTGATGTAAAGCAGGACCTTTATTCCACATCCATGTCTATAATAGTCATTTTAAGTCCACCATAGCTATTGTGAATATAATTGTTTACCACAGATGTGGTCAATTTAGATGGGCCATAAGATTCCAGTGTAATTTAACCGAAGACAAACACCAATGCTCCAACTCTTCTGCTCAAGCCCCCTACTACAGGGCTTCCCAAAATGGTGTCTGCATGTCCCAGGGTGTCCTCTGTGAAATGCAAAACCTATATTTCCTTAAGAATATTTTGTGTATGTGTGTACATGTGTTAGACAATATAATGGTAACACTAAATGAAAAGGGGCTCAGATTTTGAAGTAACTAAATCGCAATTTAAAAGTCTACACGTTTCATATTAATGTCAACGCTAATTACCAATATGTTTATGCTATAAAAGACATCTTAAAATTTATAGTTTAATATGAGAGTTTCTAAAGCAACATGAAAGATCTTACAGATTTTTAACTATTTTGTCAACTAGTTGGTGCCAGAATTGCAGGTGCATCAGTCACTGAAACTGCCAAATTATTTCAAGTGTCAAGGGGAACTGTCAAATCATGACTCTACACTCCAATCAAGGAAAAATTGCATCAGGAAAGAGGAGCAGAGGTCACAAATTGAAGCCCATCAGCAGGGATAGATGGACACTTAACAGAATAGTTGCAAAAAAAAAAAAAAACTCAAAACGGCCACAAAATTTGCCACAGAACTGAATCTTATTTATTTATTAAAATCCGTTGAGAACCAATTCTCATTTACAATGATGACCTGGACAAGAGGCATCAATCAGCAAGAGTGTATGACATAAACACAGTCAACACAAAACTACACATACAGAACAGGTACAAAAAAATAAATGATAAATAAATAAACAAGTGCAAGAGAAGGTGAGTTACTGGGTATTATTTGTAGAGTTGTAACGGAGATCAAAGAAGGCTGGTCAGCAGGTGCAGCAGTCAACAATGACCTGTTGCAGATTTTGTTTGAACATGTTGAGGGATGTGAGCTGTGAGTCTGTTTGTAGTGTGTTCCAATCGTTTGCAGCAGCAAAACGAAAGGAATTACGGCCAAAGACCGTACGGACTTTTGGAATGATGAGCATAATGAAATCACTGGATCTTAAACGGTAATTGCTGTTGGAAATGTGCAGGAGGTTTGAAAGGTAGCGAGGTGTCTTTCCCAGAAGTGTTTTATAGACTAATTGCAGGCAGTGTTGTAGCCGCCTGGTATGAAGGGTGGGCCAGTCAACCAGTTTGTAGAGATCACAGTGGTGAGTGGTGAAGGGTGCACATGTGGCAAAACGGATTGCTGAGTGGTGGATTGTGTCGAGCTTGCTAAGGATGCCCTTTGATGCCATTTTATAGACTATCACCGTAGTCAAACAAAGGATGGTCATTTTCACGAGAGTGTATTTGGCGGAATGCCTGAAAGAAGCCTTGTTTCGATACAGGAAACCAAGTCTAGCTTTGACTTTTGCCAGAAGGTTATTGATATGAGTAGTAAATGAGAGAGATGAGTCCAACCAGAAGCCAAGGTATTTATAGGAGCTGACAAACTCCAGTTCGGAGTCATCAGCATTGAAAATCTTGGGGGGGCTGGAGATGAGATTTTTTTAGATCAAACCGCATACATTTGGTCTTTTTGGAGTTGAGCAGGTGGAGGTTGTAGAAAGACTGCTGGATAGAGATGAGGCTTTGTTGAAGAGTGGACGCAGCAGAGTGGAGTCAAGGGCCAGCTGAATATATGATAGTACCATCAGCATACAGATGCATCTGGGAGCTACCAACGGCCTTGGCTACATCGTTAATATAGATGGAGAACAAGGTAGGGCCTAAGATGGAGCCTTGAGGCACGCCTTTAGTGACTGGATGATGGAGTGTGAGATGAGGCAGTGTTACGGGGCAACTGCATCAAAGACATGAGATGACTTCACGAATCGGTGGTTGAAGAGCGTGGCCATGCGTAGTTTATCAGTGACAACAATGTCACCAAATTTCATAGAGGTAGGTAGATGAGGAGAAGCAAATCTGTTTTCCAGAACTTCTTGGCATCAGAGCTGCAAGCTGAGAATCTACACCTCCATGACCCAGTCTCAACAAAAACTACTTCATGAGCTTCCCAAAGCTAATTTATGGTATTTAGTTATGGTAAGGCTGCAATTTGTAAACCGCTTGTAACCAAGGGCAAATGTGCAATGACGCAAAACCTGGTGTAATGTAGGGTTCATACGGGTGCTTAAAAACCGGGAAAGTCATGGAATTTCATATTGGTCAAATCCAGTACTGGATTTTCACTCGCACTAGACGGGGGTCTATACAACGACAAACGTGCAAATGCCAATTGATGGTGTTGAGCTGGAGGTCCACATCCATACTGGTCATTCTATGGTGAAGTGATATCAAATTTTAGGATTCACACCCTACTGTATATATTTTCTTGTCAACAGTTTGACACTGTCAAGGAAGAAATCCTGAAATTGAAGGCAAATTGCAAATGTTCAAACATACGCAGCTCTCAGAGAGAGGGCAAGAAACGGCCGGGAGACCTTCAGGAGTACCTCAACGAGCAACCGCCGCCCAAGAAAGGTACAGGTTCTGTGGGAAGCAATGGGAAACCTCTCCCTCAATTTGTGGGATCCAAACCAGGGCCTAGAGAGAATGTTCCCAAGAGATGTAAATATGTTCGTTTGAAAAAAAGACTATCGGTTCTCAGGAAATAGGCTTCACGTTTTCACTTTCAGGTGGCTTTTGATGCTGACTTTTAAAATATTTTTCCATTGTCATATTTGCCTTGAATAAAAATATACTTCTTTTTTTTCTTGCTGTGTTTGCTTTGCACACAGATGCATAATTCCCAACACTGATCCACATGAGTGCTGGCTGGGGTTTGCACTCTTTTCATATAGACCCACACCTTTCATTAGTTGTGTTATACAGTAGACTCTGTTTTTGTTCACACCCATGATAAAGATGGACAAAAGAGGCTTCCTTCTTGCAACTCTGCCGTAAGGCCGTTGTCATGTAGGCGCCATCGAATGGTAGCTTTAGACACCTTGTAACGCCAAGATGCCAGGTTGTTTTGGAGATCTTGAACCGTGCCTCTTAGACTTATTTTTGCCTCCCGAACCATCGGTCTCACTACACGTGGGCCCAAGATAGACTTGCTCTCTCTATCTGGCAGGTTAGCCACTGCTCTGGTGGCCTTAAAACTTCCTAATATTTTGCACAACAGTGGAAAGCGGTGTCTAACCTTTTAGTGTTAAAAAAATAATAATAATTGTAACTGTCTCCTGATCTGTAGAGGTCAATAACCTTTTGTCTGAGTTCTTTCAGGGAGTTATTTGCCTTTCACCATGATGATGGCTGACCACAGTATAACAAATGTGTGTTCCCTCCTTTTTATACCCTAGGGAAACAAGAAGTCATTGTAGGCCACTGTATAGTTCCATAACCGTCCAATGAACTTCAAATAAGTTGTTTTATTTATGAAGATTTGTTTTTGTTGCATCACATTTAAAAGAATACTTAGGGGTGTGAATAATTGTGATCCAAATGTTTGAGTATAAAATATACCTCATTACTTATTGTTTATACAATCTCTTTTGTTCATCTTTATCATGGGTGTGAACAAAAACAGAGTCTACTGTATATTATATAATTTACACATTCTTCAGTGATGTCAGCAAAGATCGAAAATTAAAGGGAAAAATAACCGCTTGACAATTTGGAGGGGAGACGCTGAGCCCTGCTCTTTGAATCTAATGCCGTTAAATCCTGTCTTCAAGTGCTGAATGAGCTGAAACCCAGCATTGAAATAAGGTCTCACACAAGTTCTGCCACAAACCATTTAAATGTAGTATTCATGGTAACGAGCACCATATAATATAAAACTATGGGATGCATCAGTACTCCTATAAACCCAGTGTTGGATATTAGAATTCAAGCAGTGGTTTTCTACATCCTGGAAACTACAGGGAATGAAATGACTCTTGAATACTGGTTTACGAAATGGTGTTTGTCACAAGAACTGTTTATTAGAATTGGTTATAGATAGGAGTAGTATAGGAAGTAAGAAGTATATAGGCACTGTCAGAATGGGGTGGGTGGGGTTTAATGAAATACTGGAATGTCATAATGGGTACTTTATTTACAAAGGTTTCCTATCCATTGAGAGGTAACAAAATTGTCTTTAATTGGGGCAAGGCTAAGTGTGCAACAAACTTTAACATGAATATATGAACAACCTTTACAGAAAGATCACTGTTCTTCATTGTTCTGTTATTGCATGTAGAGATCTCCTATTCATGAGCCTTTTTCCTTGTCTTCCAAGGAACGCTTGAAGAGAACTTCACTACTATGGATGAGAACAAGAACAAAATTCAGGAAAAAGAATCTAGTCAAAAGGAATTGGAGATCATCCCAATCTGTGAAAAGCCGCAACAATTGCAATCCACAATGGGAGATTTCCTGAAGGATGAACAAATGGAAGAACTTAAGCAGGAATGCGTTTCCTTGCAGGGAAAAGTCAGCAAGTTGCTGGATGACCTGAAGCAACAGACGTGCGCTTATGAAGCTGCCCTATTGTCCTTGGAGATGGAAAGAAAAGAGAAGGCAGAGCTTGTCAAAGAAAAGGAGACGCTGGCCAGTGAGACGAGTGCCCTCCAGCAAGACCATGAGAAAATGGGCAGAAGGATCAAAGCCTTGGAGAGTGAAATCAGCGAGCGGGAGAGGAAGGCTGAGGCGGTCTTTGAAGAGCTACAGTCCGTTAAAGCTTCCCTGGTGAAGCACAACGGTGACTCCATGGAAAAGGGCAAGCTGGTTGAATCCTTAACACAGGAGGCTGCGCAGCTCAAGCGGGAACTGGAAGAATCCAAAGCCGTGTTGACGAACAGGGACAGCAGTCGTTTTCACCACACGATGGAGACGCTGCATGAACGGTGTGAAAACATGGTGAAGGAATCTGCTCAAAAAAACGGGAAGATCCAAGACCTGGAGCAGGAGGTCAGGCGTTTCCGACAGCAGGCTACTGAACGGGAGGAACTCTCCGAGCAGCTGAAGCAGGAGCTGGATGATTTGAAGGAGAAAAGGGACACTGACCTCAAACATTTGGAAAGGGAAAGGCAGGCTGCCGAGGAGCTGAGGAGAAGATGCTCTGAACTTGAGGCAGAGGCGCTGAGCCTCAGAGAGCAGCTGGCACAGGCTTCGGGAAGCAGCTCCGCACTGGCGGCCGAGCTGGGCAAACGGCTTGCAGAGAAGGACCTTGCAGTGGAGGCCCTGCAGAAGAGTTTAGAAGAGTCGCAGCACAAACTCCAAGATGTGGAGTCGGTGGCTCTTCAGGAGACCAGGCGGAAAGAGGCGGAGCGGCGGCGGGAGCTCCTCAAAACGGCCGAAGAGGCTATTGCCCTGAAGGACGCTGATCTGGAGAAGACGACACAAGAGCTCTTGAGGCAAGTTGTCTTCGCAGTCTCTCATCGGGCATTGTTATCGGTCGTCTTGTGTAGAAAATGTGATTTTTATTTTTCAAAAATTATTTCTGTTTTCCTTTTTCTGCTGTGTCCAATTATACCCTCCTTTTCATGCCAATTATCCCACTCGTATATCTTACGAGTTTGCTGCCGTAGTCTTGATACCGGCAGTGACATGCGGCTGGGCACCGCCTCCTCCGATCCGTAACTTGCCACACCTTCACCGTAACTCTGGTATGTGTGCACAGGGCCCCCCCACCCTGGGGCGGACAGCCAATTGCCACCCCCTAGTGGCACTCCCGGCCAGAGCCGATATTGCTGCGGCTGGTGGAATTGAACCCAGGTCGCAGTGGCCGGCGTCGAACGTTGTCACCGCTAGACCACCCGGGAGGCCCTGAAAATGTGATTTTATTTTCTGTGTTCCTTTTCTGTGTAATAATGTCTATATAGTGTTCGCTATTCTATATCAATTTTTGCTCACAAATATAGAATACAAAAATGATAAGTACATCTGTCAGCGGACTGACGATTCACATTGTCCACATCCAGATTCTGTGCATGATAAACCGTGGACCCTTTCTCGCCCCAACAGGTTAAAGGGAGAGTTGACCAGTAGCTTAGATAAAATCGGGACTTTGAGTCTTGATTTGCAGAGAAAAGAAGATGATGCCGCCGACACGAAGGAGAAGCTGGCTGATTCTAAAAGACAAATACAACAAGTGCAAAAAGAGGTCAGTACCCTTTACCGCAGATCCACCTATGCACATAACTGTCAGCCCGTTTTAAGAAATCGTCATGGCACTTTACTTCCTATCGCCATCAGATCTCCTGCATGCGTGAAGAGGCGAAGTCTCTAAGGCAAAAGCTCAGCGACGCTGAGAGGATGAGAAATCAAATGCTGAATGACCTGCATAGCAGGAACCAGACCATTCAGCAGTTAAAGAGCGTGAGTGCTTCGCCGGCATCATCACCTTAACCTTTTTATCGCTGTAAATGTTCACCCTGTATCATTCACTTACTCCGTCTCTTTGTTACTTATAGGAACAGGCCAGCAATGCCAAGTCTGGTGGAAATCCCCAGCTTCACCAGAAGACTTGCGCTGGTATTTTTCTGCAATATGTGCTATGAGTCAATGTTGAAACGTTCACGTATATGATTTATGAACACAAATGAAATAGTCTGGTTTTGTTAATGTGATTTATTTTGTTGTTTGTGTGTAGATCTTCAGGCCAAAGAACAGGTTATTGAAGGAATGCGTCTTGCACTGATGGAGCAAGAAGAAACCCAGACAAAGCAAGATCAAGTTCTTGAGGCTAAATTGGATGAGATCGAATCTTTAACTGAAGGTGTGTGCGGGCGGTTATATCTATTAAAATGTCATTCTGGAATACCAGCTTCCTACCTTCAGGTTGATGTGTTTTGAATGTTTTATAGAAACGTGTGACGGTGTTATTTTACTTTGCATTTCAGAAATGAAGACATTGAAGGAGATGCTCCTCCTTCAGAATAAAGATGGTTTAAGAAATGTTCCAGTTCTAGAAGAATGTCATTCTAGTGAATATAAACATACAAAACAGGAAATGGAAAAAGCAGAAGAGAGCTTGAAGGTAAGAAGTGTGTGACATGGCTCCATTAAGTCCTTTCTGCTTAACCATGTCCATCTGTATTTCTCTGAAATTCTGTTTAGTGGCTGATTCTATGCTTAGAATATTAATACTCCAGTACTGCATATCATTAACTTTGACAGTGACTTAAGAGAATAATTATTCATTATAATACAGCTCTCTAATGAGAAATATCAAGTTGACAAGAAGAAGTGGCTGGAGGAGAAATTGACCCTCATACACCAGGTCAAAGATGCCGAGGAGAGAAGGAACCAGGACATGAAGAAGTTTGCTGATGACCGTGCGCGTCACACCAAACTGCAGACAGAAGTGGTAATGTTCTTCAGTTGATTCTAATATAGGATATAAAAACTGGTATAGTTCCAGAAATATAATTTACTAGGATTTAAACATGCATATATTTTTTAAATAACGTTTTTTTATATATAACTGTTTTCCATAGTGACTATGGTATTAGCAACTTATCGGGGTACCATTACACACTCACACACACACACGCGTGCGCACACAACACACACATGTACCTTAGCCATTTGTGTTCAACACCATCACAAAAGTGCCACAGCAGTGCATCACCTGGAATTCAAATACCTGAACCACTGCCCTATGAAACTGCCTTATTTCTACACTCATTACTTTGTATCTAATAAATGTTTTTAGCAAAACTAATCTTGCCTGTACAATGACTGCCTGCTGTGTAAATTAGTCACTGGAGATTTCCAGTCAAGAGTGCCAACAAACAGCTTTTATTTTGGCAATTTCATTCACAGGAGACCCTATCGCATCAGCTTGCAGAGAAAGACAACGACCTTCTGAAGTGGAGAAAAGAGAGAGACTCTTTGGTTGCAGCTCTAGAAATTCAAATGAAGAAACTTGCATCAAGCAATATCGAGAAAGACCAAAAGTTGAAGGAACTCCAGAGCAATTCCAATTCTGTGCCACAAGAGGTCAGTATAGACTACACACAGAATACACACAGAAATAGGTTTCGTGTGCAAAAAAGGTGTGTCTGTGCTCAATCTAGTTTCAAAAGCCAAGGTCAAGGGGCTCCTGCCTCTCTCTCCTTCCTGTAGTCCACGATGAGCTCCTTGGTCACTGGAGATTTCCAGTCAAGAGTGCCAACGTTCACAGGAGACCCTAGCTTGGTGTTCGCATCAGCTTGCAGAGAAAGACGGTGAGGAGTGCGGTGGAGACGTCCGTGGACCTTCTGAAGTGGAGATTTGCTCAAAGAGAGTCATTTAAGCCTGACTCTTTGGTTGCAGTTACTGTCATTCACCTCGGCGGCGAGAAAGACCAAAAGTTGAAGGAACTCCAGAGCAATTCCAATTCTGTGCCACAAGAGGTCAGTATAGACTAGGTTAAAATCGTTTCAAAAGCCAAGGCTCTAGTATGTGAAGTCAACTAGTGCTGATGCCAGGGCCAGAAAGAACCGATTGGTCAATGTAATAGTGTGGTTAGAAATTAACAGGAGAATGAATAGGACCCATCCAAGACCACACGTGGAATCCCAATAATTTTTTGGGCATCCCAAGTCAAGAAGCACAACAAAAACGCTTCACCAAGTCCTTTGTATGTTGAGGTCTTGTTGAGACTGGGTAGCTGTGCATTGCCTGTACTGAATAAATAAATAATTTGTCATTCCAAACTGACAGTTCAAGTTTCTACTAGTTGACTTTGTGTAAAAGAGCCTTTCAATTACACAGAGGACCAGTTAATAGCTTAATTCCTTGCAGTTCTCCTTGGAGGAAACTTTGTTGTTTTCTAGTTTATCAGTTTGCATACAAAACATGCCATGTCTATTGTTAATGGTCATGAACAAGAATAAAACCAAATCTCATTCAGGTTTGAAGATATGTTCGTATTCATTTTTGTACTCAACTCTACTGCGCGCCGTGGGGTGTGCTACATAATTATTTTTATTCTTTTTTGTATTTATTTGTTTACAGCTTCTAATAAAAATATTTTTTAACAGTGGAATATTTTAGGCACACTATATTGTAGCAAGCTAGTTAGTTGAGTGAACAACTGCTAAAAGGGAAACAGCTAGGTCCCAAGATTCTGGTTTGTACTCAGTCATGGCGACTGGCGATGGGTGTCTAACCGTTGCTGGAGAGTAGTGCCAGCTACATGTAGTGAACAAAAAAAACATGGAAGCACAAATGTAAAGTCACTTTACCACCGTTTTTGATGAAACTGCCTGCTTTCACCCCCCAGTTCAAGTGTGCCTCTTGTGTTGCAGCAAACGCATATGTGATCTAACCAGTGTGTTCGCTTCCATGAGTGTGCCTTGATGTCTGCTAGTTGGCTGGGGTGATCGAAATCATGTCCTCTTGACTTGGGCATCTGGCACTATATAGATCCACCAATCTTTCATTTACATGAAACCTTTTCTTCCATTCAGACTTCCTTTTCCCTTTCCTTTTCTACTTTGTACTTGCATACACACAGTACAATATCCAAAGTGCTGTGCTATGAATGGACTTGTGTAAAGTTATAACATTTTAACATTTGGCGACAATATCCTAGCTATGCTTCATGATTGCTAAATATAATGAAATTGTTGGCAAATTTGAAATTCTTTTTTTCTATCTTCTCAAAAACATTCTTCCAGAATATAAAAGAAAACGTTGCAGACATGCGGTGCATTTTGTCCAAGAAGGAATCTGAAATAGTGGAGTTGAGGAAGCAGCTGAAGTCCTTATCAGAAAACTCAAATCAATGTCAGCTTCCTGAAAGGGAGAGATTATCAACTCTGGTGAGTTCTTTCGCTTTTCTAACATTCTTAGGCAAACAACTGTTTGCCTCATAGCTCTAAATTAAGATACAGTACTTCATATATTATGGCATGAAACTGGAGGTAAAAAAAAATATCCAGGACATTTTGTATAATTGTCACTACATTTATTTTAATTTCTGCGTTATAGACGGAGGAATGTGAAAGCGGAGCCCGGACAGGCGAAGTTCCCTTTAAGAAGCCGCACGAGCCCGATGGTAAAGCGACAGGCGGCGTGGGTAGCTCAAGGAGCTCTGAAGAGAACGAGGCAAGTAGTCGGGGCGACGAAAGACAGGGCGAGCGAGCGCCAAGCGCTTGGCGTGTAACGTTCTCTCGTGCACCGCCGAGAGACTGTGTAACACTGCGCTGCTCCTGCAGGTGTCAGTGCTGGAGTCCTCCGACCTCTCCACCGAGAACGGGAGACCCAGCCGCTTCCCCAAGCCCGAGCTGGAGATCCAGTTCACTCCGCTCCAGCCCAACAAGATGAGAGTGAGGCAGCCGGGGGGGCAGTCCGCCGTGACCGTCAAAATCACCCGGAGCGGGAGGAAGAGGAAGAGCACTGAAATGGAGAAGGTAACGGGCGCCGAGACTCAATGCTGCCTGCTGCAAATGTCCCGCCTGGCAAAACGATCCTATTTCATTTGTTTCAATCTTCCCGTGTTTGTCGATCAAATTGTATTGTTAAAAGGTAATTGCTTTATGTCTATTTGTAGATTGGGATTATGATATAGAAAAACATTAACAAATGGAAATGTGGAAAATAATTTGGTACCCTAATTTGTTTTGTTTCCAGTGGTAAGATTACATGATAAAAACAAAACAAGAGTATAGAATTAAATGTCAATGGAAATTAGTATATCTGACGGCTGCCTAATGGAATTTTATCAAATAACTACGTGCAGAAGTGGTATAAAGGCACAATAGCCCGTATGTCTACCTTTTTTAACCTGCCCCTCTCTTTCAAAGGGAGATATGCTTTCAGGCTGCTGGAAAAATAAGGCTAAAATGAAAGCAACACAAAGACACACTGCCCAGGTATTCCCTGCTTAGAATGAATGTTCTAGATCCTTCAAGTGTTGCACCAATCAGCCAAAATCATTTCAAGATCATTTCCTGAATTATTTTGAAAATAAAATTGAAAAATCTAATTCAAATGTGGGGGTGGGGTTCACAACACTTGGTAAATTGAATTATTTACTAAACACTACACTACTTATCCAATGAGCGTTTCCCGTGAAAAGTTTTTGGGGGGATATGCTTTGCATACCCCTCATTATGGGCGAAGAAAAGGATGTTTTTGGGCACAATTTTTTGTAAAAAAAAATTTAATAGTCCAGTGCTTTGAAACTGTCCAAAATATTTGTCCCAAATGGGGAATACTAAACGGTTTCCAACAAGAGAAGGCTTATATTTGAGATTTGATGAGAGAACCTCAATCTTATTGACTGTTCAAAACAGTTATTAATAGTCCCGTCACAGTGAAATCCCACAAGAATGTTTTCTTAAGGTTGATCTACATTCTGGCCTTCAGCTCTTGTAAGCTCTTCATCTGCTTCCATCTCTGAATAATATTGATCTTCATAAAATGGAATTTTCGTTCATTTTAGCGGAAATGGCAAACTTATTGTTGCCATGTGAAATCCATATAATACTTGTATGGTCTGTGTTCGGCTTATGGTACTCTGACCGTTTCAAGGTTGGTTTTTGTCATTTGATATGCACACAAGCAGCCTAGTAAAATACTTTTTCAGTGGAATTCCATATTATCTTATCATCCTTCGTGTGATTATATTAATGGAGGGGAAAAAACACATTTGTTGTCCAGCCAATGAATCATAACTATTTACAATAAATCATCCTGTTCATATCTAGATCTATGGTCATTTTGTGGCAAATGCAGCATGAAATCCATTTCATTACTTTGTTAATCAAAGCTCTAATTTGTCATTTATTAATCCAATCATACATTCCCATCCTTCCATCCTTAGATTTTTCCAAATCCCTTATCTGAATTAACATAGTAGATTAACACTGAAGTTTTAGTTGTGTTCTTTTGTGGCTTGGTAAGTAGCATGCCTGTGTAGCATCTTCGCCCAATCCTGGCCGCAGGAATACAGTCTCAGATGAAGCGTGTCTGTGTGTCTCAGGATCCAGTGGAGAGCGAGAACTGGAAGAACACCAGATTTCGAGCAACATCCAGGGTGACTACAGTGTGTGAGAAGGTCTGATTCTGTCCATTTACTGCTTTCCCTCCAGTGTTCTGTGGGTCTGTGTGTGAGTGCCTGCGCGTTTTGCATATTAAGTTATACTTGTACAACTTAATATGCAATTATAGTTCTACCATATTCCATTTATCTTTACAACACTGCTGCAGCAGAAGTTGTCTATTTTGATGTCAGTTTTTGATTTTGCCACTTATGCTGTATCTGCAGTTGACATGGGCGCCTTGTAAAAAGGCAGCATGTTGGCTTTGCATTTCTCATCTTGCAACATTCACAGCACGGGCTGATGGCAGCCACTCGAATGAAGTATTCTATTAGTAGGGTAGGAACATGATTGGCGACTTTAAATGTTTCCTTTGGAAATCAGTACAAGTCCTTTTCTTGTAATACAATGTGGTTTTGGCGTGTTTTTGCAGTCTCCAGCCTCACTCGGTAAACATACAGACCATTTGAGCCATGAGCAGGCCAAGTCAAGCCTTAAGATCAAAAAAGATGGCACCCTACAGAAGATTGGAGACTTCATCCAGAGCTCACCAACCCTCCTTGGAAGCAAAGGTGAGCAGAGCCCGACTGGTGTCGTAAGTAACCACACAACTGTCTGGCCTTCACAAAGGTCTCTCAGCTGAAGAGTTTAACACATCCCACACCTTTTAAAACCTTTGGTGTACATTCCTCCATGCCTCTTATCGAATCGGGTAGGTAGGGAAGAAAATGGCAGTACGGTGTGAGGTTTTGGGCTAATTTCTTGTTTTTCATATCTAGAGAGACCTTAGAGATCTTCCCATAACCACCAAAAGCTTACAATGAAAAACGGTGATGTAGCTGTTTTGTGACTTTTGGCAACATGGTTAATTTCGAGGTGATTGGGTTTTATTGGAAACATGACAGGACACATACCAGTTGTTTGAAAGGACTGGGACAACATATTTCAGTTGGCTGCCGAAGGCCCAACTTACTGAAATAGTAAGGCAGGAACGTTGCAATAGAATGTTCCTCCCCTTTTAAAAGAACTCTACCCATGTACAACCAAAAAGCTACCTCAGTCCTCCTCCTTCATCACTCCATCCAGGCTGATGTCATTAAAGCCTTAATACTGCATGGCTATTATAATACTCAAAAATGCAGTATTTTGAAAAAAAACATAAAACTCTCCCTACTGCCATTTCTAAGCTCTTAAACTTTGCCAGAGGCATGCCAACTGAAGGTTGAACATCAAACTTTCCTTGCTAGTTAATCCTGCTTTAAGCAGAGTGCCTTAGTGTGATTTTGAGTTTGAGGGAAACATGTTGTTGTTTTTTTGCTAAATGGTAGGATATTGTTTTTTCTCTGCAGCTAAAAAGATAATGGGATTTGTCAGCGCTAAATCCCCTGAACCAGAGGGCAGTACGGCTATGAGTTTCAAACCGAAGAAGTCCAAAAGAAAGCTTTACAAAACTACAATATCCTCTCCACTTGATATACCCTCTCATCCGGTGAGTGTTGACTGACGTAGTTTGCATAAGAGTATAAGTAGTTAAAAACTTTAGGAAATGCATTTGACTGCCATTTTGTCTGTTTTGCAATACTGAATGCATGTTGGGGGGTGAGGAGAGCAGACTTGCGGTGTGCCCTGGTCTAACCTACAACATCTCTTTACAGATCATTGGTCTGGATCAAGATGAGAAAGAAAGTGACCATATCATTATAAAGAGAAAACTGAGGACAAGAACAGGGAGGAACTAAGGAGTCACAATGTAAATCAATACTGTTCTGGTGCAACAATTTTTTTTATATTAAAAGAAATCAAGAAAGAAATATACAGAAATTTCCAGATTTAAGAGAGCTGTTTTTCACTCACTATTTTTTTCTTCTTCTCCTTTTGTCCCCTTGTGTATATATTTTATTGTATTCCCATTACATTCTTTGCTAAATATTGTAGTATTTGACATAGCCAGTGAGTCAGACCTCACTCTACAGTATTTTGTTGATTGAAATGTGGAAAATAAGCTGATTTCCTTTTAATTAATCGTGGTGATGACTCCCTCAAGTGACTTCAAAATACATTGATACTATTGGCTTGTAATCTTTAATTTTGTGTAGTAGTTTTGCTTATTGGCAGCATCCCAGAAGCATGAGTCTCACTAAGATATTACTGTACTTTAGTATGTGAAAATTGTTCCTATTGAGATGTTAATTTAGGATGTGAAAATAATTAACCAACGAGTAATCTGTTTCATCTCAGAAATCTTAAGTCCCTTTCTTTTGAAGGAATGGAGGCTTCCTTTAAGAGAAAAACCTACAACTGCTGTAAATGTATGTAAATGTTTCCAAATACATATTATAGAGGTCCTGATGATTGTGTTGTCCTGATTTAGCTTGTACGTCAAGTTTTCCATAATGTTGTCTGTATTGTGGCCTCATGAGTTGCTTTACTTCCACTTTATGCTTCTTGGCTTCTCCACTTTGTGTTCCAAATGCATCACGTTTAAATTTGCCTAACCTCTGCAGTATCTTCAATCACAACATTTTATTTATTTTTTCCAACGTAGTGTTTCCTCTATTTTCCTAATTTCGTTCAACTCGGCCCTGTGTTTCTTCATCTATACTTAAAAACATACATTTAATAAAGATATGAGTCCACATCACAAGTTTAATTTGACCATTTTAAACTTCTCTGCAACAACATGTGTTTGAACATCGATTTTGGTGTGATTTGTAAGCCAAACCTCAATTGTGAGTTAAAATTGAAATAAACATGCAGCTCAAGTTAACTAGTTAACTGTTTTTTAGCAAGTACTGACAACATTGCTGTGAAATTAACAAATGTGTATAATAGTGTATATGGTAATGTAGCTAACTTGAAGTGCGTTCACTGTGTGGCCGTCTGTAGCGAGGACAGTGGTCTCGGTTGTGCACTGGCTGCTGCTATTGTGTGTCTGAATAGCTTTGACCGACAGGTGGTTATAATACACACCTGCAAACTCAACCGCAAAAGTAATGCATTGGTTGTGGTAACATTACAGAAGGTTATCTTTACTTATGGAGAATGTAGTTGACGAGACTATCCACATCAATGTGTTGTATTTAATTGTCATAATGAAGTACCCCTTTACAACATGAAACATGGTATCGTGATGTCGATGGTCCTGGGCTGCTTTGATGGCTCAGGACCTGGACACTGAGTCGGTCAACGAGAACGATGTATTCCATCCTGTACCAGAGCACTCTGGAGCAGAACACAGCTGAAAGCCCACTGCGATGCATTGAAATGACCTGATGTGAGCTCTACTTGCAAGAAAGCCAGAGTTGAAACAATTGTGCTCCAGAATTCCTTCTAGGCAATGTCAGAGATGTATCAATACTTACAGGACATTTTTAGTTAAAGTAATTGCTAATAAAATAGCTTTTACTGGGCCCCCGGAAGGCACAACCGGTAAATGCACTCCCTCGGAGTGCAGGTTTCCCCACTGCGGCTGGGGTTTGTTCCCTGGCTGTGCCAGCCCAGTTCTGCCTGGGAGTCCTGTTCGGGGGTGGTGATTAGCTGTCCGCCCCAGGGAGAGGGGGGAGGGAAAGCCGGCCCGAGCTCGCCATGAGCACAAAAGGCTTCCCTGTGGCCAAAACGAATAGGGAAGGGGAGGGCTGGGCCTACTGTAGCACAGGCTGCATGGCCTGCAATTAGCTACTACAAAGAGATATTGTTGGTTAAACATATTTTGGTTTGAAGTAGAATGTGGCCATTGGGGGGAAGTATTTGATGATTATATTGATGTAATCCTCAGGAAAGTTGAGAAAAAGATAAGGAAGAAACAAAATTACCCAAGTTTGGGGCTTTATTGTGTGGCTGTGTGAAGTTGTGTTTACATGTCACAGGATACAGAAATGAATGTTTCTAAGGACTGATATTCTGTAGTCTGTATTGTAGTTATGTGAGAGACTCCTTAAAGTGCCAAACTGAGTGCTGTATAAGTATGGGGGTATGCCCTGCCAACCTGTGACTTGCATACCTGTCATCTAAATTATATGTATGATTTCATTTATACAATGATGCATTTCTGAATGTAGCCTCAATGTCACTATTCTGAACCAGCAAAAGTGGCGCAGAGAAGACGGATCACACATTGTTCTGCACGTCGGGGGCCATTAGTGAAGTGCCATGGCCATTTATTCATAGTGCCAGCGGTAGTTGGATGCTGTCAGCCGAGAAGTCTTAAGTAATGCGTTTCATCAGGCACCCAGAGCTTGGTCTCAGGTGAGTCCCAGCAAGTCTTAGCCTTGATGGGTTTGTTTCAATTCTCATCCCGAGTCAACGCTATGACATTCACGCCACTCTCATTCCCATCGTTTCATCTGTAATTCGACATTGTCAAGTAATGGTCCCATTACCAGTTCATTTGTAAACCTGTGTAACGGCCTAAATTACTACTTTTAATGTAGTTGACTACGCCACTCTGAGGTGAGAGACCTTTAAGTATAATTGGGGAGGTACCTCAGTGACCGGTGGACATGTATGACAACCCTGAAGTAGGCAATAATAATATTTATTAGACGATGGTAAATGCAATAAACAGGGTGGGAACGACCTGGGCTGTCCTGTAATGGCTGCCACTAGAACGGTCCAGCACGCCAGAAGAGTTGGGTAGTTGCACACTATAATTCTACATAGTAATCAGGTGTGCAACCCCCCCACATATAAAGGGCACTTTAAACAGCTACAAGTGTAGTCATAAGGCATAGCTGAGCCCTCTCCAAAGGAATGAAAATAAAATACATCAATTATGGTTTCATCGCAGAATAACAAAAAGATTCAAACACAGTGAAATCACTTCTGTGACCATTATAATATAACAGGGATCCCAATGTAAAATATAAACGCAGGTACACCGTATCTCAACAGATTGGCAAGACCAGGAAATGCGAAACAACCGAAATGGCCAAAGCCGAGGCGGACTACTGCGGCGGATAACGCTATGCACACCAGATAACGTTACACTAACATATCGCACAGACTTTACATACGACCCGCAATGAACCGGCTTTTACACCCTATACCAGGGGTCGGCAACCCGTAACACTCAAAGAGCCATTTGGACCCGGTTTCCACGGAAAAGAAAACACTGGGAGCCGCATTTTCTGTCGACGGCGGGGGGGAGGTGCTACGCGAAAATAATTCTTGCGCCCCTCGGATTTTCTGTCGACGGGGAGGGGGTGCTACGCCAATTTTGCGCCCGATTCAATTGGATACTTATTATTTATTTTCCCAAACCTCGCGGAGCCGCAACATAAGGCTGAAAGAGCCGCATGCGGCTCCGGAGCCGCAGGTTGCCGACCCCTGCCCTATACAATACCGAATAGCGCGGTGTTTTTTGCAGTTCCCAACTTGTTCGCCCTGGAGAGATCTTTTGCTTGACTGCAAAGCTTCCTTTTTATTAAAAGGCACCAAGACGCATCTGCCGCTTCCATTACAATTAGCCTGATTGATAACAGCTGAGCATCGGCACCACCGCTCGTCCGAGACATAAAAAGGAAAACGACCAATCAACGGGAAACAACCAGCGTAAAGCACAGCATGTTATGGTAACGTCATCACCAGCTCATTGTAAACACGTCAGCCCTATACATAAGTTGCGTCATATTACTATATTAGAATATGCATGTCTACATAATTAAACAGTACAAATGAAATGAGTGAATTGTTTGTGCAGTGGGTGGTGGTGGTGTGCGATAGTTGACGGATGAATCATCAGAGTAAAGATTCCAGTACCTCTATACAGTATGTACATTCAAAATGGTTTTAATTCTTAAGTCACGGTTATAGTGCATGAGTCCAGTTTTCGGCCTGAGTCGACAAGTTTTGTTGGCACCATGATTTGTGTATTTCTTGACGTCGAATTGGAGGGTGGGTTACACCTGCTTCGTTAACATCTGAGTTAGCCATTTCCCTTTGCTGGTGAAAGTAAGCATGGAAATGCTAATCAACAGCTCTGAATAAAGAAGACATCTGGATCATTCATCATTGTTCATGAGAATAGAACACTTTTAAATGCAAGCTGTTTCCCAAGATAACAAAAAGCCATATCATTATCTGGGGGGGGAAGTTGGAGAGATTAATTGCTAGAGATGATCTTCCTTCTGCTACTATTGTGTTGAAGGATCTTCCACAGCTGCTGGATTTCCTGTTCCGTATTAGTCGGAGCGCAGTTGGTATTGAAGACCCCATTAAATGCAGTATAATGGCATGAAAATGTAGTTTATCTATTTTCTTGTTATTGTTATATTCTTAACAACACAGATTACACTGAAGAAGTCCTAAACTGTCAAAGCCCACATTGATTTCAGCTTCATGCCTAGCAGAGTAGGAATGTGGCTCTCTTTTCCAAATATGAACAATTAATTCATCCTTCAATTAAAAGCACACAAAATATAGCTAGCATGCACTATTAGAAACAATCTTAATTCTTTGTTAGTGAGTGCAAGCCCTATTCCCACCAAAAGAGTAGGTGTTATGGCTTTTGAACCCCACCCTAAATTTTTGCTCAGGTCGAGCAATATCCCACAAACTAGAGGCTGCAGTGAAATTAAAACAAATTGACTGGTCTGAGTTTGGAGCCGGTGACTGTCAAAAGGTGTTGTGATATTGGGTGATTACCAGGATTAAACCATCACTTTATAAACTGGTTGCAAATTCAGTGAGAGATTGACTTCTGATTTTGTAACCAGTTTACAAAAGCATTTTGTGCTATTAGCCGCTGTTGCATTAGAACAGCCTTAGTAGCCAATGTGTCTGTGTCTACTTTGCTTAAAATACACTTCATGAATAAAAATGTTTCATCAAACATTTAATTTGAGCATGGACAAGGGGGCACATGTAAGTAGCCATGTTTACTCTTAGATAATCTTCTTGACCGTGGCGAATGAAGGGTCATAGACGATATCCGCATATTTCTAAAATGGCATTAACTGTAGGATCGGAGTTCTATAATGCATTCATTTTCCACTTTTACATATGCCCATGCTTAGTAAGTTGCATTTCTTACTGTTTACTTAGATTTTTCACTCATACATCCAAGATTCAGTGCTAACACATTGTGCTCTTGAATATGTTGGAATCTGGTTCTAATTTTGGCTTGATAGGGCCCCTTCGGAGGTATAGATGTTGATCCCTGTATCCTTTGTTTCACACCAAATATACAGTATAATCTTCCAGCAAATTATATTTCTTTCACATTACTCATTATATTGTCCCTGTAAACAGAGGCTGTTTTGTAACAGCAATGTGATGTAAGTTCCCTCTTCACACCCTGTGACCTTAAATTGAACTTAATGAACATCCTTGGATGCACAGAGTGGGTTACCAGATCGCCCACCCCCCCCCCCCCGCCCCGTGCAACCACTTGCGTGATTCTTGGCTTTGTTCCTATGGAGATTCATCTCTGATCGCAGGAAGGACGGTGTGACCATATTAAAGCCTAATGGTTATTTATTTAACCACACACGAAGCACCTCCCGAAGACAGCTGGCAGCTGCAGAGAACCAGGTTCCTTGAGACCGTTGATTTATTGTGCCATTTATTACCATCAGTACACATCATCTGGGTGTTGGAAAAGAAGCAAAACCAAATGAACAATAAAGCTTGTAATCGAGAATGGTTTTCAATACTTTACTTTCCAGCACACTCGGGGGAGAGACATTGGGAATTGAATTAAGAAAAGGATTCATGGTCCTGCTCATGAAAGTTGAGCCTACCTATTTCCAGAATTTCATTATTATTATTTGATTAATTTCAGCAGTAATCTTTACTGCATAATGATGGCAGATTTATCATACACAATAGCCTCTATTGAAGTACTTTCAAGAGAGCATCATTTTGGTTCTGTGGTTTGTTGTTGTCCGGTGATATTGGTGCCAACTCATGGAAAAAACCCAAAGTCTGCATCTGCATCTGCAAACGTCAGTTTAAACTACAAACGTCCGAGTGAGATTTCAGTACTGACTATAAAAATGTGGACAGTTGTTACACATCTAGTTTTGCTAAAACATTCTGTCACAGATGACGGGGTGTGCTGAAAGTTGTTTGACAAGTCATTCATCTCTCGTTCTTTCCTCCCCTCACAAAAGGGGAAAGGTTCTGACACATGACTCTGTCTCAAGGTAGTAACTCAGTTGAGGTTCCCGCAAGCTATAGTGTAACACTTTCAGACAGCTCTTGACAATAATTTAGTTTGTGCCTAGTGATTCCTTATGTCGCCGCAGTGGCTTTTGTCCACCCTCTAGCGCTGTCCTTCGAAGCTTTTTTTATTTACCTGACACCTTAGTTGCTTCCAGATGCAGGCCAGCTTCATTGCTCTCAAAAACAAATCCCTGCAATGGAACCACAGGGGACTCATTGCCACGTAGTTTATATGCTGTTTTGAATTAATTGGGTGTAAACTCCCACCCTGCTTGTCAGTCACATATATAAGTATTTTTCTGGGGTTAGAAAATCTGTATATCTATTCGTGTCCCTCTTTGTCACTGTCACTGACTGATTGATTGATTAATACGCCGCCCTGACGTGGCCATTTGTCCTCTCCCGTGGGGCACAGAGGCCACGGCATTGTTCTGCACAGATTCTGTTGGAGTGAAGTTGTAGCTGGAGAACAGGGCTGACAGGTTGTCCATTTCAGCCCGGCGATACCGTACACAGCTTCCCAGAGTGTGAGACAATGGCGATGAGAAGGGGTTGGATTGACGTGCTTTGAATGGCTGTGTGCCAATCCAGCTTACAAAAAGTCACTGCACTGTTCAAGCCTCTACATTTTTCACATCAATGTCCATTCACCTCTTCACACTTGTGCTGTTTTCATCTGCACTCGCACCACACGTTTCAGGCATAAGGCTTTCTTCAAACTGTCCTGCAACTCGCAGTGTCTCAGCAGAGGTTTTTGGCCCAGTTGCTGAGATGCAGGTGTAATTAAGCACTGCTCCTGGCACTGTCAACAGAATGGTACACAGTCGGGTTAATGCTGAGTCTGTCATATAAAGACTTCAGGCATTCTGTTATTTCACAGGAGAAATACTCCAACCAAGTGTTGCCTTGCCACTGTGCTTCAATTGATCAAATGATGACTCCCGGGGCCAAGTGAGAAATAATAATAGAAAATTGTAAACTAAAGTAACGAAATTTCTCTCATATTTCGTATGGATGGCTTGAATGTGGAATACCTGAGCGAGGAAAGTGGATCTAGCCAAGAGCTGAAAAAGAAAACGTAAATTGTATCTTTACAATTCACACCATTGACTCTCGCAGATTGCATTCATATTTGAGCACTTATGCAGCCAGTAACATCTTTGTTTTTTCAAATCAGGATGGGTTGGATCCAAACCTCTGCAAACTGAAGCACTTTGAAGCATGGGGGCATTAAACATTGAACACAGCCATTCCCAGTCAGCTTTAATTTTCCCCTTTTTTTGCTTTTGGTTAAAGCTTCCCTAAAGGAAGGGATATCTGCTGTTTCTGACTTGCAGAGGGCCATTGCTCTGTTTAAAAGTATCATACAGTATCTATTGCTTTCCAATGCCATTATTCCCAGGTTAAAATAGTTTTTGTATATGCATGCAACTAATCTATCTGGTTGCATTGATGTAGTCTGGCTTCAGCTTAATTTGTCAGTTCAACGGGCAATGGGAAGGATGGAACTAGGGGCTCTGTAACTGCATATACAGTACCCTGAAAAATTATTCACATCCTTGACAAAGATGAGCAAAAAAGTCTATATATACTGATATATATATATATACACTATATGGCCAAAAGTCAGTGGACACCCCTACTAATTATTGAGTTCAGGTGTTTCAGCCACACCCATTGCCAACAGGTGCATAAAATCCAGCACATAGCTATGCAATCTCCACAGACAAACATCTAAAATTCAGAAAGGTTCGTGAAGATCTCAGTGACTTTAAACGTGGCACTGTCATAGGATGCCACCTTTGCCACAAGTCAGTTTGTGAAATTTCTGCCCTACTAGATGTGCCCCGGTCAACTGTAAGTGCTATTATTGTGAAGTGTAAGCGCCTAGGAGCAACAACAGCTCGGCTACAAAGTGGTAGACCATGCAAACTCACAGAGCGGGGCCGACGAGTGCTGAAGTGCATAGCGCGTAAAAATCGCCTATCGTCTGCTGCATCACTCACTACAGAGTACCAAACTGCCTCTGGAAGCACCATCAGCACAAGAACTGTGCGTCGGGAGCTTCATGGAATGGGTTTCCATGGCCGAGCAGCTGCATACAAGCCTCACATCACCATGCGCAATGCCAAGCGTCGGCTGGAGTGGTGTAAAGCACGCCGCAACTGGACTCTGGAGCAGTGGAAACGTGTTCTTTGGAGTGATAAATCACGCTTCACTATCTGGCAGTCTGATGGACAAATCTGGGTTTGGCGGATGCCAGGAGAACGCTACCTTCCGGAATGCATAGTGCCTACTGTAAAGTTTGGTGGAGGAGGGATAATGGTCTGGGGCTGTTTCTCAGGGTTTGGGATAGGCCCCTTAGTTCCAGTGAAGGGTATTCTTAATGCTACAGGATACGAAGACATCTTAGCCAATTGGGCGCTTCCAACTCTGTGGCAACAGTTTGGGGAAGGCCCTTTGCTTTTCCAGCATGACTGTGCCCCTGTGCACAAAGTGAGGTCCATAAAGACATGGTTAGATGAGTTTGGTGTGGAGGAACTCGATTGGCCTGCACAGAGCCCTGACCTCAACCCCATTGAACACCTTTGGGAGGAATTAGAACGCTGATTGCGAGCCAGGCCTTCTCGTCCAACATCAGTGCCTGACCTATATTATTATTATTATATTATATTATATTACCTCACAGATGCTCTTTTGGCTGAATGGGCACAAATTCCCACAGACACACTCCAAAATCTTGTGGAAAGCCTTCCCAGAAGAGTGGCAGCTGCCATAGCCGCAAAGGGGGGGTCCAACTCCATATTAATGCCCATGGTTTTAAAATGGGATGTCCAACAAGCTCATATAGGTGTGAGGGTCAGGTGTCCACTGACTTTTGGCCATATAGTGTATATGTATACTGTATATAAACAATACACATAATAAGCTATATTGTATGCTCAAAAAATGGGAATATTGTATTCTGTTATACTAACATAATGGCTCAGTGAAAAATATTTTGTTTAACGTTTTTCCAGAAGCGTATCACAATTGTTCACACCCATGTTTTCAGTACTTTTACTGCCAGGATAACACAGGGTGATCTTTGAACATTCCTCCATACAGAATAATTAATTTCAAGATCATTCAGATTCCACCTTCTCCTTGTAGACTGCCCTCATAAATTCAAACCACTAATGTCTGATTGGGTTCAAGTCTGGAGACTGAGATGGCCATTGCAAAACAGTAATTTTGTGGTCAGTTAACCATTTCTTGGTTGATTTTGAGGTAGTATGCTTGGGATCGTTGCATTGCTGAAAGATCCAAGATCCAAAGATCAAAACGTCTTGGTACTGGCTGGAGTTTGTGGTTCCATTGACCTCGGAATCTTCCCCAGGTAGATGCAAAACCACCTCTTAACTTCAAAGATCCATAACCATATTTCAACGTAGGTATGATATACTTTTCAACAGAAGCGTCCTTCTTCCGATACTACTAGACACTGACGACTTGAAGTGTGAACTAAATGTAAATAGTACATTTCCTGTTTAATGGTTTAATACTGATAGATTTGTATTTTCTCAATTAATAATATGACTATATTTTTATATCTCAGCACCCCGCCATGGCATCATTATAATTTTGTTCAGCTAATTTTGGACTGGGTAAGCGATTCTATAAATTATGGTTTGGGATTAGGCATTAAGTATAAATATAAATTTACATTACAATTATATAAATAAACATCGAACAAAAAGTTCGGAAATTTGTGTTTGGTAGATTATTTCTCTGTTGTAACAATGATTCTTGGCAATAGATTTTATACCGTTGGAAAGCCTGTTTATTTCCCTTTTAAATGGTGCCCCATTTGTAAGGAACATGCATTTGTGGGATGAGCAGCACAGCTGAGTATGTGGGTTCCGCCCATGAAAAATTAGCCAAATCTTCTCTGCCAATGCCAAACAGCTTATTCTGCTGTTGCTATTGACTCTTGTTTGGTGTTGTTTGGTGGATTGGATGATTGAAGTCTATCAGTAACAAGGAAGAAACAAGACATATTGGCAATTTTACAATGTATTAATTTAACAAACAGTCAGGAGCCTCAGTAGCGTGTGGAAGAACCATACACAGCCACAACAGCCTGGCACCTCCTCCTCATGCTGGTCACCAGCGTGGTCACACACTGCTGTGGGATGGCATTCCACTCCTCAACCAGGATTTGTCGCAAGTCAGCCAACGTGGTTGTGTTGGTCACTCTAGCACGAACAGCATGCCCAAGCTGATCCCACAAGTGTTCAGTTGGGTTGAGGTCAGGACTGTTGGCAGGCCATTCCATTCTCTCTACTCCCAAATTCTGGAGGTAGTCTCTGATAAACCCTGCTCTGTGGGGGCGAGTGTTGTCATCTTGGAGGATGGAGTTCGGTCCCAGACTGTGGAGATATGGGATTGCCACTGGGTGCAGAATCTCATCTCGATATCTCTCTGCATTGAGATTGCCTCCAATGATGACAAGCCTTGTTTTTCCAGTGATGGAGATGCCGCCCCACACCATCACACTGCCTCCACCAAAAGGTGTTACTCTATCGGTGCAGCAATGAGTATAGCGTTCTCCCCGTCTTCTCCACACTTTGACCCTACAATCCAACTTCCGTAGGCAGAATCTGGACTCATCGCTGAACATAACGTTCCTCCACATGTTCAGGTTCCAGTGCAGGTGTTGCCGACACCAGCGCAAACGGGCCTGATGGTGAAGGGCAGTCATGGCAGGCCTCCTGGCAGCCCTATGAGCCCGGAGATTGGCTACGTGCAGTCTGTTCCGGATTGTCTGGGCCGAGAGCCGTGTGCCATATCGTCCTGCAAACCTTGACTGCAAATCTGTAGAAGACAGCCTACGGTTCCTACGTGCTGAAAGGGTGAGGAACCGGTCTTCTTGGGGTGTCGTCTTCTTGGGACGCCCACTTCGCGGTCTGTCTCTGACATCCCCCGTTTCATGGAACTTGGCCTTCAGTTTGGAGATGGTACTAGGGCTCACTCCAAATAATGCCGCAACTTGCTTTTGCAGAACACCAGCTTGAAGTTGCCCTATCGCACGGGCCTTATCGAGATCAGACAAACGTGGCATGCCGATTCTTGGAGCAGACACCAATTTACCACTGCAGCAGGGCCCATGCTCACAGGTGCTGCCAATCAGGTGCCAATCAGGCACCTGATTGTCAGCACCTGGGGGTACCGGAAGCTCAAAACAAGAGTCAATAGCAACAGCAGAATAAGCTGTTTGGCATTGGCAGAGAGGATTTGGCAAATTTTTCATGGGCGCAACCCACATACTCAGCTGTGCTGCTCATCCCACAAATGCATGTTCCTTACAAATGGGGTACATTTCCTTTTCACTGCTGAAAAGGTAGGCATGGCTTTGATATATGAGGGATACAGTAATATTGGCACTAAGAGAATTAGAATATAACTTATCTGTGCCTTCAGCCTCATTCCCCTAACAAAGTCTTTCAAGCTGTCTCCCCCAGCCCCAGGGATGATGACATCATGATTAATGTGTGCGGTGTTTAAACAGCTATTAGCAGATATGTTGGATAAGATACAGCTGGGAGTTATGGACTGCTAGGAACAACAGCAGTAGACTATATGAACTGGTTTTAAATAGTTTTTTATGACCAGAATCATTCACGATAATGGGAAATCTCCTGAGAGCTGGCTGAAGCTGTAATACTAAATCACATCAATGTGCCCTTGATTTGAGTCCTTTTCTCTTGGGGGAGATTCATCTGACCACAAAGCACTTAGATATGGGGGTTCCTAAACAAGACAATGCACATTATTACTATTGTTGTTGTTATTAATAATGATAATGTTTGATGTATTAATCATATAGGTGATTAGAAAGTAGCAAGTGTTGAAGGCATAACAGATTGAGGGCAAAGGCATGAGTAACAGAAATACATGTTGTACATGCTGATATGATAACAAGTACAAGTAAATGACAATGGAACAGCAATTTCTTTTTTTTTCTTTTTAAGATTTTGTTTCTGATTTTATCTCATTTTCTCCCAATTTAGTAGCCAATTACACCCGCTATTTTATGTAAATCCCCCCCTAGTAATGTGAGTTCGCTGCCGTAGTCCTGCGACCGGTAGTGACGAAGGCGAAGCATCACCTCCTCCGAGATGGCACTCACCAGGCCGTCGACCGTAACCCAGTACTACAGGGCCACACTTATGCGCAGCGAACGTCCTGTCGGCTTCCCTCCCCCCAAACGTCGTAAACACTGGACCACGCGGGAGGCCATGCAACAGCTATTTTAAGCAGGAATGAAGCCTGGGTTGATTCTGTCCCTAGTGTGACCGGGGCGAAAGCTGTGGGCTGATGTACGGCCTGTGGGTTACCGGCGTGAACCTCTCAGAATCGGCCACTGCTGTGGAACACTGGGGCACTGCTTTGTACTGAGTGCTGGCACTCATCTGGCCGGCTGGCATTACAGTCTTTAGGGTCAGTGCAGCCTGGCACCAGCCTGGGAGTCCTTGGTGTGTTGTCATCAATAAAGCGTAACACTGCCACTGCCAGCCAGCGAGAAGGGTGAGTTTGGTTATTCTGAAAGAGAATTAGAACTTGTGCACTTTGTAATTAACCTCCAAAACAAATGTTGTTAGACTGGTTAAAGCAGATCGATGATAAGCTCCTATCGGTTTTTGGAGCAAAATGAGTAAGTGTGGGGAAAGGTGGGGGAACGCACACTTTTGTGTCATTGTTGTTTGTCTGCACAAAATTGTCATTGCCAGCCTACAAAGCTACAGTGTTCTTGGCTCCTGCCCCCCACCCCCCTCCCCCCTGGGGTCCTGATTGGGGTCACATTGGAAGAGGGCAGCAGGGCTCTGTTCACGGGTGAATGAAAAGAGTATAATGCCTGTCTTGTCTCTACAGCAGCCGCCACAGGTCAGTGCACCTCCGGCACCAAGAAATGAAAAAATCGCCCCCCCTGTTCTTGACGGTACTTCTTTGGAGACTTTAATATTTACATTTAGGTATTTGGCACACGGTCTTATCCAGAGGCTAGGCAACAAGCAGCAATGATTCAGAGACATCAATAACACCCCTGAAAGTATGTCACTACGCAACATATCACATTTCATGAAGTGCCATAGTAGGTTCAAAGGAAGTTTGAGGATATGGAGTTCAGTCATAACTGGGGATTTCAGCTTAGAACTGAGGGAATGGCTACTTTGAGCAAAGATGCCATTTGAAGAAGTGGGTTTTTAGTCTGCCGCGTAATATGGACCGTGACTCCTGACTCCTGGCTGTCCTGACTGTCGTGGGAGCTCGTTACACCACTACGGGCCAGAGTAGAGAAGAGCAGTTCCTTTTTCTTCCCCATTCTGGATGAGCTGGAGAGGCTTGATGGCACATGCAGGGAGACCAGCAAGGAGAGAGTTGCAGTAGTCCATTTGGGACAGCACTAGGGCTTGGACTATGAGCTGGGTAGCATACAGTATGTTGTGAGAGATGGGCAGATTTTATATATATATATATATATATATATATATATATATATTGTACAGAAAGAATTGACCGCTCCGGGTCACTGTTGCTGTGCTGTGAACGACAGCTTGTCATCAAGGACTACACCCAGGTTCTTAGCAGTCTGGGATGCGGGAACTATTATGTTATTGAGAGTAACGGAGAGGTCCCTTAGGGGGAACACTTAGCTGGTTGGTAGAGCTGCTTGGTTTTTGGAGATTGGCTTTGAGATGATGACTGACCATCAGGATTGATATGTCAGCGAGGGAACCTCTGATACGTGAAGCATCCTGCTCATCAGTGGGTGGAAAGGAGAGGAAAAGCTGAATATCATCAGCATTGCAATAGTATGAAAAGCCATGTGGGGATATTATTAAGGTAAGAGATTTTGTATATAAGGAGAATAGGAGGGGACCAAGGACGGATCCCTGGGGGTCTCCTGTGGTAAGGCTGTGGGACTTTGAAACAGATCCACACCAGGTCACCTGGTAAGAGTGGTCACAGAGGAAGGATGAGAACCAATTGTGGGTGCTGTCAGATGTGCCAATTTCCTCTAATGTTGTCAAAAGGACCTGATGGTCAACAGTTTAAGTGAACACTGTTCAGTCAATGTTAGCTTGCGCCAGTTATAATACATGTAATTTAAACTGGCATTTATGTCATGAATAGCAGCAGCATTCATAATCATGTATTATTTATCACTGTATCTTAATTTAAATTATTTCCCTTAATGCACAATTCATACATATATAACTAACAGAACTGAATGTAACACTTTTTGTAAGAGCTGAAGCAGGCATGGAGAGCAAAGAGCTTTGACAGTGGATGGAGATTCTGCGGAGTAGTAGTAATTAACTTTTAGACAGCTGCAACATTCATCACTTTCTGGAGAAGTGCAAATAGATTTTCTCCTTAAATGTGGAAATGCATGAATGAAAGGGTCTTTAATATAAGGGAATAGATTTTTACAGCAGTTTGTTTTGCAACAACATCTTACCATCCAGGGACTTCAATTGACTAATGTGGTAGTATTTAAAAACCCATTTTATTATATTTAGAAAAGCATGTCTTCATATTCAGGGCTGAAATTGAATTTGTTTGCTCTGAGGTACCTTTCATTTGATCTGAATCAGCGCCCCATCACATTTCGTAATTGAAAACCTGCGTTTACTAATATAAAATCACCTCTCCAAAAAACGCATTTTAAATGACAGTGTGGAACAGGGCATAAAGCTTAAAGTTATGAAGGCTTTTAGAATGGGAGCACTCTGAAATGTCAAACCATATCAATTGCACTGAAAGATACGTGAGCTCATCCCAACAGCAGAGGTGACTCCTCCATGATGTATTGCTATGACAAGATCATACCCAGCTATGAACTTTAACATAATTAAGTGAAACAAATGTTCAAATAAATCAAAGCTGTAGTCCAGCTGCGCTAGAACTGTTTTCGAGCTGGTCCCGTACCCACATACTGTAAGATGTCTTGTTTGCATTTTAGTCATGCCAAACTGATATAATAACAAGGGCTGGTTAGAGGGCTGGTTTATCTCAGCTAAACGGATGAATACAATAGTCATCCATTTATAAATATACAGTTATTGATTGCAATAAGTAACAGTTAAATATAATACTGCACTACAGAAGTGAACTTTGACTAACAAAATTGAATAATAAATGTTAAGGCTCACCAAATATTAGCATATTATTAGACTATAACATTGTTTTGATTCCCTATGTAAAACAGATGCAGTAATTGTATCGAGTAATTCCATATTTTTTTGTACATTTTCAACTTTGTTAGCATTATTATTCATAATATTTAGACATGTCTATATTGTAGTTGTAGTTATTGTTCCACTGATGCTTTTCTAATACATGCCTAGATCAAAAATGTGCCTTTTTTAGCAAGTTTGTATGTGATATTATCATTTTTGGGCAGTTTTTGTACGGTATCCACCTTTGGTTGGTAGTTCTGTATTTACTTGTCTTCCATCACCATCACTGCTGAGATTTTAAAAAGAACCAGTTGAACCATGCAATTAATGTGAGTGTACTAACCTTCATGAATTTCAATCAGATGGGCTACACTTATCAACTCATTCCCAGTTGGTGTTGCAGTACGCATACACATGGTTTCAAAAAGTCTAAAATCAACTTGGCCTTTTAAAGTGCTTTTTGTACCTTTGGTGACAGGAACTCTGTGTGAGTGTTGCACAGTGTGGGTGTAAGAGAAAGTGTGGCATAACTGCTTACAGCATTCTCATGGAGACGGGAAGTGGGGTTGCTTTAGGCGTTTGCAAACGGGTTTCAATGGTAAAATGTGAAACGTTTGACCCATCTCCTATAAAACAAGTCCTAAACTACAGCCTGTGAACTTGGTCCTAATGAATCACTGGAAAGAAATTGTGAAATATTAACTGAAAAGCTATCCACCTGAGAACTACATATTAAGAGACATATTCTGAATGAGGACGAATATAGAGACTTTGGTGATTTTTTAAAAATGTATGCCTTACTGTTATTTCAATTTAACTGAGAGGGGGGTTGATTCCTCTTTTTTTGTGCAATTCATGAATTGTAAGGTGTTCAGGTGTTCAAATCTTAAATTGTTCACCTACTGAATGTGTCCCCCCTGCAGTAATATGAAAGGATCTGCCAACCACTATGCTTTAAATCAGAAAGGACATTGTCAAAGAAAAAGTTGTTGTGGTCAGGGGAATACTGCTGACGTAAACTGTACTCTACCTGGATTGGCATTTTGCATGGAGCCCAGCTGTTCAAAGTGGTAATGCAATCTGTTGTCAGAATGGAGAACATGTCAGCCAAGTGTTTACACATTTTGACACAGTGCAGAGAGATGCCATTTATTTGTAAAGAATAGGCCAGGAAGGTTTTAATTGCTATGAATGATCCAATTCTTCCTCAGGGCATCTGAAATGAAGACTCTCTGGTGTTATATCGAGAATTGTTTTTCTTTCACCCATATTGCCTTTTTAAGGGAAGGCCACTTGGTCAGGAAAATGAGTAGTCTTTGATTAAATGAATCTGAAAAAAACAGCCTGACCTCGAAACGACATTCTGGCCCATGCTGTTTTTCTGGCAACAGGGCAAGATTGGAACCTGGAACACGCTAGTGTCGCCTACCGTCACGTCGCATGCATAGTGATTATCCCTCATGCCCGGGAACGGTCACGGAGGTGTCAGAGATAACTATGGTTTATGGGAAATTAAAGAAAGACAAGACAAGCTGATAAACAATATCACACAAGTTTGAACAATCTTGAAGTTTTTCTGGTATGGTATACTGCTGGCTGGAAAATGTCAAAATAACACTTGGTTTATTTGCATGTTTTTTTTATTGGGGGGGATCCCCATTCCCTCATTGAAAGGCAGAGAAATGGAAGGTGTTTTATGGAGATGTCTAATTTGCACAACAAACCTGCCAGCAGTAACACTGAATATAAGTCCTGTCACCTCGCCACTTGATGAAGAGTCCTCTGGGATCTTCAGTGCCTATGCAGAAGCGTTTTTCTCTGGGCTAGTTAGATTTGTCAGGATAAACTGTTGCGTTCAGTTTCTGAGGGATTACACTTAACCCCTGAGATTCCGTAAATTAGTTTTAAGGAGGGTTTTCAACACAAAAACAAACTCTTCAAAGCTGTTTCAAAATATGTTTTTTAACAGTCAGGGAGGCAATTTGTTTGAGTGATAGCTCAAAGCAGAGGAGCTATTCTAAAAGATAACCCTGAGCTCCGAGAAAAACATGCTACAATTGCCACTGTGACATTAATGAATGCCTCCCTCAGGGTGCATTAAGTGCCCCAGTTAAACTGCCTAGTATTCAGCCAGGATTACTGCCACACTGCAGATTTAAAACCATACTGATTGATCCTTTGGTGCAACTATGCAAATTGATTGTATCATTTTGAGTCATTAATGAGTTGTCCTGTTGGCGTTACTCCCTTCACATTTAAATCGATCTCTTTGCGGAAGTCCTTCGTCAGTGGCTCTATGTCAAGATAATGCAAAAACCTGAAGTTCTCATCAGTATGTTAAAGTTGTAATCATTTCACCAGGCTATAAGCAGTATGCAGTCCTTGGGTGAGAGAGAAGCAAGTAGGACCTAGGTGTATCACTGCACTGATCTATTGCATGGACTATGATTGATCTTGATATTTCACTCCTCATCAAAATCCTATGATTTTGCTGATGTGCATATTTACCATTTTTAAGATACAGAGACATGTCTGCTTGCTTAATGCCAATGCTCATAGCACCTGCAGTCTTATCAGGTTTTATGCCAATGTCTTAATCCGTCTATTTCAATTGGCTGTATTCTAGGGATATTAATGATTATAGTGGGAAGGGGAAGATAAGTAAAACATTCATAAAGCAAGTAAAGTTGGATATTTACATTTTATGATGGATCAAACTCAAAATGTCATCACATCCCTAGACTGTGCATTATATGGTTATATGTGTGCATAGCTTTTATGTGTATATGAGCATGTATGAGCGTATGGATGTGTTTATTCATGTGCGTGTGCGTGTGTGTGTGTGTGTGTGTTTCTGTGCATGTGTGTGTTTTTATCATCCTCATGAGTTGAGTTGTTTCAGCATCAAAAATAATCCCAGTAAGTCAAGTTGATCATGCTTGACCATCACAGCAGTGGATTAAACTCACTATCCTGTGAATGAACTGCCTCTTTGTTAAATCCTCAGATTTGAAATGTATTTTTATCACTCCTGGAGACCTTACATAATATGTTCCTGGGAGGAAAGTACATGGAAAAATGTGGATAACCTGTAGTATTTTGAAATAAATTGACCATACCTAATGACATGGTGCTCTTGAAAAGACCTTGAAAAACTATATATATATATATAGACAGACAGTCTGCCTGTCTGTCTAGCTATCTATCTTAGTGATGTATCCATACCTATTTTTGTACACATAATGGCCGAAACCAGGAATGTGAACCTGTTAATCTTCTGTCCTTTCTCTTTAATTGTAACAGCGGCCATGTCCTGCTTTACCAAACTCTAATGAATCATGCTGTCATGTTCTCCATCTCTCAGTTGTCTCTCTTGGTCCAAGCGGAGTTACAAAATTACCTGACCAGTCAGTTCAGGTTGGCAGAGGTCACAGACGCTGGACAGCTGGTCTCACAGCTGGGGATTGGTGGCGATGGTGATGTGTGAGGATGAGGTTTTTGGCAATTGCTTCTACTATTTGGAAACCTTGGAAGTGTCCGTGCATCTATGGCAGCTACTGATATGTCATGTTTGTAGATTCCCGCTTCAGTCAAAGGTCAGCCTTGTGAACAGCATTTAGCATTTAACATCACCTACAAGGTAGAAGCTTTTTATAAATAAATACATTTGACCACTCTGGGTTGTATGAAGTCTTCCGTTTGGGCATTTTGCAGGGCTGGCTCCGATAGGACCGAACACTCTCCGATAGTACTTGGTACCTGTCTGTGGCCTTATTTATTTATTTTTATTAAGTTAATTTAAGGATATTCTATCATGGTTATACGATTTATTTAAACTGAGTCTCTTCTGCAGTAGTAGACTTATGTTCAGTCTACACTAGGAAAACAGATGTATTATGTATTATGCTTTTGTATTATACTGTTTCTGTCCATCGCAACCTCCGCTCCCTCTTCCCCACAGCCCTGTCAGCTATGGTTCTATCCCTTCCCCCTACTGATACCTTCTCTCAGCTACCTGTTGCCTCACCCACTCTGCTATCCTCTCTCTTCCCCTCCTTTGATTCACTCTATCCTCTCTCCACCAAACCTGTTTGTCTCCTACTCCCCACCCCCTGGCTAACTGACTGCATTCGTGCTGACCGACTCAAACTACGAGCGGCAGAAAGGAAATGGAGAAAATCCAAATGCCCTGTTGCCCTGACTGACTTCCACACTTTCCTGGCTACCTTTTCCTCTAACCTCTCCTCTGCTAAGTCTGCATTTTTCTTCTCCAAAATTCAATCCTCTGCTGCTAACCTACGCCAACTGTTCTCAACATTTTCCTCTCTCCTCACCCCTCCTCCTCCCCTACCCCTTCCTCTCTAACCACGACTGACTTTGCATCCTGCTTTCGCAAGAAAGTCAATGACATTCACAACTCCTTCTCCCCAACCTCTCCCGCACCTAATCCTCCCTTACCCATCTCACTACCCAAACCTCTCATTCCCCTGTTTTCCTTCTCACTCATCCCTGACTCTGACATCTCACAACTTGTTCCCTCCCACTATCCTACCACCTGCCCTCTCGATCCCATTCCTTCCCCCCTCTTCCAGTCCATTGCTATGGATATCCTCCCCTTTGTCTCCAATGTAATCAACTCCTCTCTTTCCTCTGGCTCTGTCCCCTCTGCCCTCAAAAGGGCCCATGTCATTCCCCTCCTCAAGAAACCCTCTCTGAATCCTGCTGACATTTCTAATTACCAACCTGTCTCTCTCCTCTCATTCCTATCCAAGACATTCGGGCTGTATACAATCAACTGTCTCTCTATCTCCCACAGAATGACCAGCTTGATCCCAACCAATCTGGCTTCAAGGCAGGCCACTCGGAAACTGCTCTGCTCACTCAGCTCCACTCAGCTCCGTCCACCTCCTTCTCAGCCTATCAGCTGCTTGATCAACTGTTGATCGCTAGATCCTGCTCTCATCTCTTGCCGAGAATCACTGGCATGGTTTAAATCATACCTGGCTGACCGGTCCTAGCAGGTGGCCTGGAGAGGATCCCTCTCCTCTCCCCACACTCTCTCTACCAGAGTCCCGCAGGGCTTGGTGCTAGGCCCCCTCCTAATCTCTCTGTATACCAAGTCATTTGGTTCAGTTATCTCTGTTCATGTTTTTTCATATCACTGCTGTGCAGATGACACTCAACTCTCTCCCCTTCTGAGACCCAGGTCCAGGCACGTATCTCTGCATGTATTTCTTTAGTGATCTCATGTCTGGACTACTGAAATTTCTTACTGGAAGGCCTACTGGCCTGTGCCATCAAGCCATTGCAACTGGTGCAGAATGCTGCCGCACGTCTAGTGTTCAACCGCATGTCACCCCTCTACTCACCTCTCCGCACTTGCTCCCTATCGCAGCATGCATCAAATTTAAATCACTGGTGCTGGCTTATCAAGCCGCCAGAGGAACTGCTCCCTCCTCCCTCCAGACACTCATCACACCCTACACCCCAGCCAGACCCTTCCGCTCAGCCTCTTCTGGCAAACTGACTGTCCCATCTGTCCAGGCCCTAGGCACCCACTCCTCGCGGTCTCACCTCTTCTCTGTCGTGACCCCTCGGTGGTGGAATGATCTTCCGCACTCGGTCAGGACTGCAGAATCACTGGCCATCTTCCGCAAGAGACTCAAAACCCACCTCTTCAGACTCCACTATCACTGACTCTGTACATTTAACAAATTGTCATCACCACTGCTTACATGTTTAATACTGAATTTTGTAATATGCATCTATGTTTAAGACATTTTTTTTTTTTTAAACCTCTACTAACTTTTTCCTTCCCTGTGTTACAGGTACTGTATGCAGCTGCCAACATTTATGTCTATTACTGTATCACTAGACTGATCTCTTGCCCGAGCAATGATTGATCTTACCATGTATTAATGCACATCTTGTAAGTCACTCTGGATAATGGCGTCTGCTAAATGCCAAAATGTCAAATGTAAATGTAAAATGATTGTTCCATATAATAGTAGTATGAATATGAATATTGTAGTGTACCTGCATTGTATCATGAAGTTTAATAATTAGAAGATAATTTGAAATGTTTATTAAAAAAAACTTCTTGGTTGATCTTTTCATCCCACTGCCTAACTGTACCCTTAACATGGTCAGTATTTTTTTTGTTATATACAGATATTTGACAATACATTCTCAAGTACCTGTATTCTTGGATGCATACACTTTTAGGTATTAGCAACAAATAGCATGCTTCTGCGGGCCTGTTTTGTCCAACTTAAATTATAAACATTAGTTTGCTAATGCTCTTGCTCTTGCATACACAAATGCAATTTGTCCCATTGTAGATCATATTCATTGTGGGCTTGGCCACTTATGGTTGACAAATAACTAAAGACAATCTGTCAATAATTCAAGGTTTACCAGCAAACTATGTATTTTGGAGGTCACCTCTGAAGAGTTCAGCAGAACTGCAGGAAAAGGTGCACCAATACACTGTGCCCTTTCTAAACAAACCTTTTTTGACATCAGCTCTTCTGTCTCAGAAAGCTCACATGGAATCATTTAGGGGAGAAAATAAACATTCAGCTTCAAGGGGTACGTCATTGAAAATAGCTTGATGGATACACAGAAGTTGAAGGAAAGTATTTTTCATGTATCCAGGGGAGTTCCACATTTCAGTGTTCCAATTAGAATTGTACCCTGTGGTCCTCATTGCTCAACACTAAGTGAACTTGCCCTGGGGCAGCTTGATATAACCGTGTCTCCCTGTAGAATGGGCTGTAGTCTCTTGTGTTGCACGATTAATGCAAAAAAGGGAGGTGGTAAGAATAATTTCTAAGATACCATTTATTTTATGACTTACAATTATTTGCATGAAATCATTCCGGCTTTCAGGTAGTTACAAATGTCTCAGCTTCATACCTATTCTATTGCAGGTGTACTGCGAACAGATATGTCTCATAAATTCACCTTTGTGGTTGCTTGAAAGGAAGACCCAGCAGTACAGCAGATGCACTGAAGATGTTGCCCGCTTTCATTCTGCTGAATCTGCGAAGCGTTCCACTCCAAGATTCACAAAGGATGGAAGACTCATCCATTCCTTCCCCCCTCTTCCAGTCCATTGCTATGGATATCCTCCCCAGAAAGAGTGAATTCAGTTTGGAGCAGGGTTCTTTGTTTTCTTATTCATGTCCTCCACCACCAGGATGAGACCTTTGAGGACTCCTCTTGGGGGGTAATTCAGCATCAGCCTGTGCCCAAATACTCTATAACCACATTCAATGGACCTCATCTTGTATATCTATTGGCTAGTTTAATGTTGGTGTTTACTGATACTAATGTTGCCATGGTGTTCGTGGCTTGATTTAGAACTTGGCTTTATTTTTGTTTATAAATGACTCACCAGAGATTAACGCACGGCTTCTAATCACTGTTCATGAAATCTACCTCTTCAATCTTCTGAAACTGTAATCATTTCAATCAATAATTTAAATCATCAAGAGTTCAGTTCTAAAATAAATAGGAATCATGGTGCTATTTACTTATCTATAAGACATTGATTACATATGATTTCAGATTTGGCCAGCCTTTTTATGTTTATTTTTATAATTTAAGTAATTTAGGGGGGGGGAACTATAATTTGTTGAAAATATTTAGAATAGAATATTTTGTATTCATTTAAGTGATTGCTGAAGTTGTTATGATGTAAGACAAACATTTGCTCAAATTTGTATGTGCCATGCTAGTTTGACTGAATGAAACACCAAAGATTTTTTTTTTTTCTTCTTTACTTCATTTTAATGTGTCCCTTCAGTGTGAAAGGTGTATAGCATTATGTGACAGATGTTTGTGGTACTCTGGTTAAAAGGACACATTCTTCAATAAATAACTGTGCTGGCCCTAATACAATGTGACACTGTGATTAATTGGTCAGTTGTGTATCCCAGAACAATGTGAAACTCAATGTCGGTATGTGCGTGACCCTTGGTTCCATTATCATCGCTGCCTTTGCTGCGGCACAGTCAGAGAACACATTTTATTTCCACAGAGGACACTGCCGGTACTGTGCATTCATATTATATTTAGGGAGATGTGGTCCCAGCCACCACCACACAAATATTCCATTGCTTTGTCTCTGAGCCTCTATTCTCTGTCAAAATGCTCTGCACTGTGGATGCCTGACATCACCTTTATCTGGAATGGTTAAGACATATGACATGCTTCGCTTGTGGACTACTCCACTCCACGACACACCTTAGTTTCCCGGTTGTGTGCGGATGCCGTCATTCTGATTATATCAAGACCCAAACTGAGGAAAAACTGGAGTCACCACCACACCTGCCCATAACATTTTGACTGTATACTGGTGTCCACTTAACTCACTTAGCAGATGCTCTTATCCAGAGTGACTTACAGTGTGACTCTACAAAGTGCATTCCACTAGGGGGGTGAGACAGCATATTACATCAATAGTCGGTACTTTTCTACAAAAATAGCCACTAGCAGCACACAGAGTTACTCAGGGAAAAGGAAATGCCTTTTTCCCTTTATGTTAAAGGAGATAGGTTTGGGTTAAGTGTCCCAAATGATCCATGTTAGGGGGTGCTAGGGGGAAGGATGGGAGTGAAGGAGCCAGGGTGCAGTCTGAACCCTGAGATGGGATTTCAGTCTGAACTAGAATATAGGCAGCAGTTCCAGGACAGCGAAGAGCTATGATTGAGGTAAGCGTCTGCTGGATCCTCATAATGATGGGAGTGCCAGGTGGCCAGAGGTTGCAGAGCGAAGTGACCAAGCTGGGGAGTATGGTTTGACCATGGCCTGAAGACTTTACTTTTTGTAAGTTAACCCTTGAGTGTCTAGGAAATGCTTAGTACTTTATATTTTAGACCCTGAATTAATCTAGCCACCGTAATGCTTTCTATTTTGAGTAGCAATTTAATATATTTTATTGTATTCTTTAATGGTTTATTCATTTTGGAGGCATGTTATGTCTTTTAGCATAACAAATACTTGTTGCACATGTGATACTCCACTTTAAGTAAGTAATCTGTGTGTTTGAGGAAGGTGGACACTGGCCATTGAAGTCCACGGTGGGGGGGCATGAACATGCTTTAAAGAATCCTCTTGACATTGCCTGATCTTCTTAATCTCAAGTATGAAGCCGTTCGTCATTAACATTTCATCTCCTTCACAGTGGATTATTGGTCTCCATCAAAATGTACGTATGCCATGGACTTCATTTCAATTCAGTGTGTACAAGCTTTATTAACGCAGTCAGCAGGCCTCTTCATAATGATTCATCATTGGCCATCTGTTGGCGGATGCTGTAGGTTGAAATGAAAGGCACCTGGTTGGCCATGCCCCTCCCTCCACCCTCTCTCCCGCTGCCAGTAGACAATTAATGCCTCCTTTCTAGTAATAATGCTAATCTCCGCAGGTGAAAGAAACACAGCTTGTTGACACATGAGAGCTGTCAAGGGGACATTGGGTCACATCTCATGGCTTTTTGGAAGAAAGGAGGCATCTGACCCGCCATCTGTGGGTTGGTTTTATGCACTGGAAGGTCCATCCCTTAACTCGGTTTGGTGCCACAGTATCAAGATACACATGTGGGTGTGTGTCTCTCACTGGGCACATGACAGCTTGTGTTTTTACATTAATGTGTGAAGGCATAGGCTATGCTTTCTCCTTGGTTTGAACACGTGATTTGGACTGTCAGCAGCTACAGTAAATAATATTTAATTGATTGGGATTTTTATCTTTTCTGTGTGACCAGCTTGTGCAAAGCCACAGTACAGCGGACAAGGTCAGGTACAAAGTCGACACAATGACAAATGGCATGCTCACTGTCATGGTACTTGAGATGACCTAGAAAATATATACATATATATTCAATTATCATGTACGCACACCATTGACTATCCAAATACAGAATACCACTTTTACATCCTTGGACATGCAGTGACCATACTGATTAAAATGCTGAGTAAAGATTAATAATAAATCGAATTATTTAAATTTCTTTCAGGAGAATCTAGGATTGTTCTCATAAAAGGATTAACTCAACAGGGACAGCGTACGGTGGAACGTACCAAGCATATTTCAGTCCAACTGTAAGGGTCTTGGTATTTGCATGGTGCATACAAGTCAACACTTAACCTGTGTTTTATCTTCAAATGCAACTGAGCTTTGTCAGAATTTCAAGCTTAAATTACATCATGTAACAGCAAGGTACAGTATTGTTAATTTTTATTACAAAGAAAAATGTCTCATTAAATGTTATAAAACGAATAATTCAGAATGAGGTTAAACTATGATTGTAGGAATGCTTTCTCTAATATGTGTTTTATTGTATTAAAAATCAGTCATAACAATTTATTTTGTTACGTCTTGTAACGTCTTGCCCAGATGCTATCAAAAAGAAATCATGAGTACCTCATATGTGTTGGCTGTATGATTGGTCTTTTGTCTTTGTACTCCAATCCTACCTTTCTTTTCTATTGTGTTCTATAGTGTTCTAACATATGAAAATGCCAGATATGGGTCTACCAAGAATGCATCTTTGACACACAACTATAAATATTATTCAGAGAACAATTTATTTCCTTAAAAGAAATATATTTTTGTGGACACAGAGCTTGTACAGGAGAGAGAGCTGGTCATACATTACACATACGTCTATTTTGCTGTCAGTTAAATGGCCAGTTAAATATATGGTTATTGGTCAAATTCAAGATAATTACTACCTATTGAATTATTCCAGATATAATTATAGAAATAAATCAGTACCTAACTGGCATAATATTATGGTGTTGCTTGGTTTCTGAAAAACACTGGTTCATATTTCACTGAAGACCTACATACACTTCCAGAGTATGTCTCATTCATGATTTAGACCAATATATCACACATTGTACACTAAGGAGTTGATTCAAACAAATTGCAAGGTTAATTTGATATTTTTTGAGACTCAGGACTTGAACCTATAACCCTGAAATTATAAGGCTCTAAATTGCATGTACTGTAATCAACAAACTTCTAGTTATAGGTGAGTTTGCTAAATAGACTGTTGTAACGAATGCCTTAATTCATAAAGAATATAAAGTATGATAAATGTCACATTATGACATTTATATATAGGACTTGTCCCATGACCAGGTTTACATGCAGGCAATATTTTAAATAGTCCTGAACATGTTGATTCAGAATGTATATTCCAAATGAGTACTTTAAAATATTCCATGAAAAATTGTAGTTTATAAGCAGCCTATTCTTGGAAAATGTAAGCATGCATAGCTTCGTTCTCTTGGAGGTATCAGCCATACGAATCAGTAAATGGACAGCAGTGGATTGCGTTTTTGTTCAAATAAAAGACTGTTGAGAAACATGCTAATCTTATTTCCGCACTTGGAATAACATAATACAAGAGTTTAAAATTGTAGGCCTGTATAACCAGCAAGACATGTCACCAAGCCCATACAAAATCAGTACTTTACATCCAAATTATTTTATTTGCCACTATAATTCAAAACGTTATTCATTGTAACCCATCATCTTTGCAGAATATTAATATGACTTATTGTTTGATTACATGGAATATGCATTAAATGTGAAGTGGTTCTGATTCACACTCAGATTCATACATTCAGATTTATAAGTGAATATTAGTGTACATTTAAAACGTGGCCAATATGTTTATATATGTTCATACATTCACACATATGTCCAGGTGTGCATGCAGTCTTGTGGTTGCTCCTGAGTAAAGCATTTCACTGTTCAAGGTGAGTTTTGGGCTATAATGAAGGAATATGAGACTTATGCACAGTTACAATTCAAAATACATTCTTCCCTTTTATCAATGTGTTTCATCTGTATTACCAATGATGTACAAACAATGAAACCTTCACACTTCAGCGGTAGAGATAAAATAGTTCATCTTAACTTAAGATGTCTGCTTTTAGATTGCCTGGCTGACTATAATTTATCATTGTAAACTGAAGAACACATGACCTTTTGAGTTATAGATCAGGCTCAATAGTACATTCAGAGGATAACAGAGCTGCTTGTCTTTGTGCTATCCCGTCTAGAGCAGTGAGTTATGGGTCAGGTCTCATTTATGAGTTTCAGTTTCACTCCACATGGGTCCTACATCATATAATAAAGATGAAATAACTGATACATATCTAACAACAAACATGAGTGGTGTAATGATTGTGTGTGTGTGTATGTGTGTTGTGTGTGTGTGTGTGTGTGTGTGTGTGTGTGTGTGTGTGTGTGTGTGTGTGTGTGTGTGTGTGGGCATGCATGCGTGTGTCTCTGTATGTATGTGTGTGTGCAGTCTGTACATACATTTAGCTAGAAATGGCAAATATCCAAATGTCTTACATTATAAAGATAATTTTGTTTTCCAAACAAAATTAAACATACTTTAGTTTTTCTGTTGTGCTATAATGACTTACTACTGTACAATGACAAATTAGCTGCTTGTTTACTCATTTAATTCTACAAAAACATCATGAAGGCTCAACATTAAAACGTGTCCTAGGTTTAGATCCGTGAATATTTTTAGTTTTTGTCCTTTGGGGCTCTAAGAGAAAGTCTAATCAATACAAATCTAGAGCACTAGATCTGGCCTTCCGGATAGCTTGAGCGCCTCCTGCATGCTGGCAGCGGAAAGTTTGCGGTTAATGTTCCTGTACTTGCACTGGAGCAGGTTGCGGTAGGTGGTCCTGAGGTCCCGGTTGAAGAACGCGTAAACGAAGGGGTTGATGAGAGAATTGGCGTAGCCGAGCCACAGCAGCGTCCTCTCCACCCAGAATGGGATGCAGCTGCACTGCACCCCGCAGACGAAGGGCCGCGCGGTGGACAGCAGGAAGAAAGGCAGCCAGCACACGCTGAAGGCCCCCACCACTATCCCCAGCGTGGTCGCTGCCTTCTGCTCGCGCTTGAAAATCGAGATGTTTCTCCTGTCGTTCCTCAGGAGGCGAGAGAAGCTCGCGCAGTCCTCCACCTCTTTCTGCAGCTTCAGGGCCGCCGTGACACAGTTCACGCTTTCGTCCTCCTCCGCCCGCGGGAAGCCGGCGATGGTGTGCTTCGCCACGCTCACCTTTGCGGCTCGGTATATCCTGTAGTACATGATCAGCATGACGGACACCGGGATGTAGAACGCAACCGCGGTGGAGTAAATGGTGTAGCCGAAATCCTGACTGATCAGACACACCTTGTCATCGTTCACGTTCTGTGCCCAGCCAAACAACGGCGGCAGAGTAATGGAAGCAGACAGAAGCCAAACGGACAGGACTATTTTGGCCATACACCAGCCGCTCTGTCTCACAGGGTAAGTTAGGGGCTTAGTAATGCCGAGGTACCTGCAACATCAAACAGGAGATGATTATATAAATGTGAGGCTGCCTACTAGATCATGATTATTCCAAAAGCCTTGAATTAAACACATTTATAAAAGATAATGTAGGTCTACATAATAATATAATATAATATAATAATTCACGAGTAGCCTATTTAACTACCGTTGTTCATACAGATATGGATAATAATGTTCATAATAAGAATAAGAACTATTCTTATCTTACAATGTGCAGTGGGTATAAAAAGTATTCACCCCCCTTAATACTTTGTAGAAGTCCCATTAGCTGCTATTACAGCTGTGAGTCTATTTGACTAAGTCCTTTCCAGCTTTGCACATCTGGACATTGCAATTTTCACCAATTCTTTTTTTTACAAAATTGCTTGAGTTCCATCAGGTTGTATGGGGACCAGTAGTGAACAGCAATTTCCAAATCTTTCCACAGATTCTCAATGGGATTGAGGTCTGGGCTTTGACTGGTCCACTTCAAGACAGATTTGTTTGTTTTTAAACCACTCCAATGTGGCTTTTGCTGTATGCTTTGGCTCATTGTCCTGCTGGAATATAAATATTCTCCCAAGTCCCATGTCTCTTGCAGACTGCAGCAGGTTTTCCTCCAAGATTTGTCTATTTGGGGGTGAATACTTTTATACCCACTGTAAGAACATTTAAATAACAATAACAGGCAATTTGCTATATCTCAGCTCCTAATTATTCCTTTAATAATAATAATCATCATAATAATACATATGATTATTGTCATCATTATTAGTTGTAATATTATTATTAATAATAATAATAATAATAATATACTTTATCAACAATTACAAACAAACAACACCTCACCTGTCGATACTGATTACACAGAGGGTCATGATAGAAGCTGTACAACACATTACATCCATGGCAATGAAAACGTTGCAGAAGACCTGACCGAAAATCCACTGTCCGCCTATGAGGTCTGTTATACTGACAAAGGGCATCACGGCCAGTGCCACCGACAGGTCCGCTACAGCAAGGGAGACGATCAGATAATTAGAGGGCTGCCTCAGCTTCTTAACAAAACACACAGATATGACCACCAGCAAGTTTCCGCAAATCGTCAGAAAAGTAAGCATGGTGAGAATTGCCCCTATCAACACCTTCTCCACGACACCGTGGCGCATAATCTGTTCCGCGCACCTTGTATCATTCTCCATCACATTGGAAGTTGGCAAAGTGGTGGGTGTTGCGTCTTGCACCATCAAGAGACGTGGATCGAGGGTCTCTGAAATCATGCTAGTCGTGACAAGTTCCTTCACACGCTCCTCTTTCATGTATGCTCTCATATTAACGTCGCAAAAAATTGCCGCTGAAATCCAAATTGATTCACATGTTGATCCTCGTTATCCATTTGGTCTCAATAGCGTGCAGACACGACCTACAGATTTAATCTAACGCAGCACCAAAACCTAACTGAACTTCCTTTAATGGTAGTGTCAGTGATGCAGTTATTTAAATAAATTATAAGCATTGCACAACATTCATAGGCAGATTAAAAGCTGTGATATTAAGGTTTAAAAAGTGATCGAAGAGCAAGGTTATTTACTGCTGCTTTCGCACATACTCTAATACCAGGAGAACCGAAGTGCTCCTCGCGGCTGAGTGAGACGGGCATCTCCCACAGAATTCATATGACGTCATGGCCGCACAGAGAAACCGATAAGCTTACAAAGGAACAAATTAGATGTGAGTCAATAAAAGTGTAGGCAGTCCTAAATCCACGTTGGTGTGTGAGGTACAACCACGGGATGATAGAACTCTGAAGAAATTGCCCATTTCTAATTACAAATGTACATATGTTGCTAGATGTTCACTGAATTAAAATTCCATAGTTCATAATATTTCTGATTTACATCAGCACAACTGCCAAAAGCTATTAATTTATTTGCCCTGCGATTTACGGTTATATTAATATACTGAAATGGTCATTCCCATTATACTGAATTGTGTGTGTCTGTGCGTGCGCGTGTTTGCTGTAAATATTCAGAGATTAGATTAAAACACGACTTTTTCGAATACTTTACATACACGTTTTTTTTGACAGCCGTTTGGACTGCTTATGCAACCAAGACCATTTATGATACGCCCACCGAATGTATGCTACGCTACGGCCATCTTGTGGCCACATACGAAAGTGACAGTTTAAAATGTGATATTCAGTTATGTGAATTTTTATGTATAGGTCACTTTGGGATTCAGCGTCACCCAGCACATACAATACAAATGAATGTGTATTAATACAACACACAAATTAATTCGTATATTTACTTTAGCATGGATTTTATATAGATTTTTACTGTATTCTTAACGTTTTCTTATTGTGTATTTGCTATTTATTCAGGGCAGTTTGAAATGAGTGACCCAAAATCAATTATGTTGATGCAACAGTCCTTAAATGTCACTAGCATGAAATGGATCTAAACACCCCCCCAAGCTTTGAGTTAGATGGTGGTCCTATTCTTCATTCTACTTAGGGCTATTTCCATGTAGCATTTCTAATGAGATGCATGGGGTAACGGGGTCATGAACTGTTACTAACTGTGCCATATTGATGCATTTGAATGATGCTCTAGTTGTTTATGATCGCTTTGTTGTTTGCCAGTTTTCATAGGGAGACCTTTGATTCTGCTTTTACAGAAGTACAAATAGTGCTATCATAGTAGGGCTTTTGGTGACATTTGAACCTTGAGGTTATGGGAGTCTTGTTATCCCAAGGGTAAAAAAAGTAGGCCACAGTGGAATAACTGATCCATTTCCCTATTTAATTTGGTTGCCCTTGACCATAATTATGACACCTAGCTGAAATGCTTCAATATACTGGACAATAGGAAGGAAGTGTATGTTTTTGCCTGGTGTAAGGCAGGCTAGCTGGTATTATGTACTGTGGGAGGAAAAAAACATTCACATATTCACAAAGCAAATGGCCATTCTCTTTTTAAAAATGAAACTAGTAGATCTCACCAAAATGTAGCATTAAACTGGAATAGAAAAAAAATCAAAACAGGGCCTGGGGAACTATTAAATCAAGCTAATGGATTTATGGACCCTGGGAAACAAAAACAAGGACTATAATGTTTTGAATTTGTTAGGTGATTTAGAACTCCACCATTGTCATTAAAAATGGATAATTAAACAATTAAGACAGGGGTCTCTGGAAATTCACTGGTTGAGTCAGAAAATATGGACTTGATTCCAGCCAGTGAATCAGTGAAAGATAGGATCCATTCAAGCGGGTTTATTTGTAATACAGAATTTTATTTGTAATGTGTGTGTGTGGTCTGAAAAGGAAAATAAGGGGAAATTATAAAGTAGGTTCATTACAAATGTCTCCAAGTAATTTGAGCAAGTAGTAAGTATAGTAATAACACATATCACCATATGCTCTTTCCGTTGTTCAATTACAAATAATAATGTTTGGCATTGAAACATAGACAAACTAACCAGCTGCCACATTTGAATATAACTAACTAAAAGAAAATTGCATGATGCATGAAACTAGCGGCAATCAATCGACTCGTAAGGAATCAATTAAACTACCCTTAAAAACGACATTGTATAAACGGCAGTTTCTTGATAAGTCTATCGTTAAACAATAACTGAACAATACGCACAGTTTACCAAGCATAAGTAAAGTGCTTACATTGTATTCATTCGCGCACATTGCTACATACAAACAGGGAATGAACTTGGAAACTTTCTTCATCACTTAACACGGATATCAAATTATAATGGTCTCGCGTCACTAATTAGAGAGCGCGAACTGATGAACATAAGGTCACAATTGACGACCTCATATTTGTTTTGTTTTGTTTGCATTATTATGCTTTCTTAATTTATTACAGCATTAAGAGGATATACACCCTCTAAAGCAGAGTTACTCAAATCACGGTCCTAGTGGGTCGAGTGCTGCTGTTTTTCCACACTCCCTTAACTAGGAGTCAGATGTGAAGACACTGGCCAATCTTTTGCACTAATTGTTCAAGTAACTACCAGAGAGAAGGGAAAACCAGGACCGAATTTGGATTCTTTGGCTAGATTTGAGTAACCCTGCTCTAAAGTGTTGACCAAGGCTGTTTCAGACAAGTCTCCATACTTCATGTGCAGTATATACTGTATATATAAACATCAAACAAACAGTTTGGAAATTTGTGTTTGGTAGATTATTTCTCTATTGTAACAATGCTTCTTGGCAATAAATTGTATACCGTTGTATACAGACTGCACACAGCCAATCTCCGGGCTCATAGGCCATGACTGCCCTTCACCATCAGGCCCGTTTGCGCTGGTGTCGGCAACACCTGCACTGGAACCTGAACATGTGGAGGAACGTTATGTTCAGTGATACACGCGACTTGATTTGTGATTTGTGATTTGTCGCGGCTTGTGACAAATCCTGGTTGAGGAGTGTAATGCCATCCCACAGCAGTGTGTGACCACGCTGGTGACCAGCATGAGGAGGAGGTGCCAGGCTGTTGTGGCTGTGTATGGTTCTTCCACACACTACTGAGGCTCCTGACTGTAAAATGAATAAATAAAATTGCCAATATGTCTTGTTTCTTCCTTGTTACTGATAGACTTCAATCATCCAATCCACCACACAACACCAAACAAGAGTCAATAGCAACAGCAGAATAAGCTGTTTGGCATTGGCAAAGAAGATTTGGCAAATTTTTCATGGGGGCAATGTTATGTCTCCGTCCCGTCCTGTCCACCTCCCTTGTGTTTCCTGACAGTTTTTCCCTTGTTCCTGTCTCGGTTTTCCTTTTCTCCCTTGTGATTGTTGTGTTAATTGTTTTATTATTTTCTATTATCCTGTTATCATTCCCTCGTTGCCACTCATCATGTTCACCTGTTGCCTATTCCGGCACACCAGCCTCCCATCAAGTTCATCAGCCCTGCAGAGTATATGTACCCCGGTTTCCCCTTCATTCTTTGTCAGATCGTTGTGTGTTTTCCCTGCCTGGCTCCTTCCCCGTCGGTATCCCAGTTCCTGTAAGTTTTCGACCTGCCTGTCCTGCCTGTCCTGCCTGTCCTGCCTGTCCTGCCTGTCCTGCCTGTCCTGCCTGTCCTGCCTGTCCTGCCTGTCCTGCCGCGTGCCCTCGGACCAGCCAGCTCCCTGCCCTGCCTCCAAGCCAGCTTCCCTACGTGCTTGCCTGCCAGCCAGCTTCCCGGCCTGCCTTCGTCTGCCCTTACCTCTGTTCCCCTGTTCCAGTCTTCGTGTATATATTTAATAAATACCCTCACCTATTTCATCCCCTGTGTCAGCGTCCTGCGCTTGGGTCCTACCTGTATTCACCTGCGTATCTACACGTAACAGGCAACCCACATACTCAGCTGTGCTGCTCATCCCACAAATGCATATTCCTTACAAATGGGGCACCATTTAACAGGGAAATAAACAGGCTTTCCAACGGTATACAATTTATTGCCAAGAAGCATTGTTACAAGAGAGAAATAATCTACCAAACACAAATTTCTGAACTTTTTGTTCAATGTTTATATATAGCCTACCATTTAGCAGATGCTTTTATCCAAAGTGACATACAGTAGTGAATAGTTTGATTGTATGTGAACTTGTATAAGCTGCAATTTGATCATTTAGTAAACTTGTAAACTTTTTTTTAAATAACTTTGATAGAATATAGACATAACTAACATTGTTATGAAAGTCCCATGTCAATACACCCCACTGAATATTAGATATTTGAGTTTTCAAACATAATCTAAGATGCAATTTGTTCAATATTGCACACTGTCCTTAACACCTTAACTCATAATTAACACTTTACGTGACTATGGCACTGTGGCAGATGTGGCCACCATGCCAGGTGGTGAGTGAATAAAGGACAACAAAGAGACTGATGAAATATTGCAAATATTGCAAAATAGGATAACTGAAAGTACAGCCAAACAGGACTTCCACAATTAAGAAAAATATAGGGTTGTGGGGACCCAGACCTTACTGCCTACAAGGCACTGTAGGCAGTACTTTTTTAGCCAGCCTGTAGCTGGGCTGGTTGCCAATGAGCCTCAGCGGTGTCTGCCTTTATGTGGGGATGCCACATATATATATATATACTGTGGTGTCCCCAGGGGTTGGGCGACACTCACGGACCTTGCAGAGGGCGTAGGCAAGTGCAAGAACACGGAGGAGGCAGTAATATAAGCAAAATGATAATTTATTAAACGACTAATCTCTTGACAAACACAAAACAAAGGGTGGGGTCTTCAGGGGAATATAAACACAAAGTCCACAAATCCTTATCTCGTTGTCAAAGTCCAATCCAAATCCAAAATCTAGTTCCAAGTCCGCAATCCAGTCCGTAGTCAAATCCAAAGCAATCCAATTCCAAAGACACACAAAAACACACTCCAACACTCTCTTTACAAATCCTGGCTGGTCAAAAGACTTCACAGGTATTCTCTCTAAACTCACACAGCAACTACTTCCCAAACACTTTCCTACTCCTCTCCCAGTGTAGTGAATCAGCCCTTTAAATAGGCCTCAAAATGGCTTTCAGCTGTTCGTTAGCTCCATTGTTTGACTCTGCTCAGGTGTTTCTGTGGCCTGCTGGGAAATGTAGTGTTTCCTGGCTCCCATGTGTTGTAGGCCAGGCAGCCATTTTGTTGTGCAGCCCCTTGTGCTGCCACAATACATATATATATATATTTATATACAGTATATATATATATATATATGGCATATATATGCCACTGTCTTTGGTCCTGAAGGCCTCCCAAGCTTTGGAAGACAACAAGACCCTCTCTGATCCTCCCCCACCTTTGCTGCTATGGCAGTGAAGTGACATGAGCATCACATTAATTAATGCAGTACCTTCCACGTGAGTGAGTGAGGGTAGGAACAGAGCATGGATTACAGTGCCCTTACCCTTTCTATACTTACTGATTCACAATGCACACAGTGTGAGGGCTTGTAGGGGTGAGGCCCAAGTGCGACCAATGGGGGATCAATAAGGATCGCTCCTGACGAATCAGGGTGCCCACTAAAATACAATAGGAAGCAAGGGACGGTACCCCGCGAGAAACGTTACAGTAAATAAATGGGAAAACGAAACCCCCCGCATATAGCGAAATAATAACTACCCACAACAGAGGGTGAATAAACACGGTCCGCGAACGGTAGTAAAACTGAACAAAAACTCTGGCGTGTATCCAAACACACCACGACCCAGAAAATAGGGCGACTCTCAGAAATCGGACAGCTTCATTTCATAAATGCAAAGCTGCCGGCGAAATAAAAGGACCACTACGGGGAACAGAGAACTGATAATCTACCTCCTAAAAGATGATCTCGGAGTGCTACGTGTTTAGCTCCCATAACCGATCACATCAAAAGGAGGAGAAACCAGCCAATGACCCACGCAGAGGGAAAAGAAAGAAAATAAACGCCTATGGAAAAAGGGGGGGGTGGCGGGGCATCAGCGGAGGCCAACACGCTAATGATAACTGGCTTGAGACGGGAGATGTGGAAGGTAGGGTGAATCCTCATAGAGGGCGGCAATTGCAACCGCACTGTGATGGGGTTAATTCTGCGGGTGATTTTAAAAGGCCCGACGTAGCGGGGTGCCAGTTCTCAGGATTCGACTCGCAATGGAAGATCCCGAGTGGACAGCCATACCCGCTGTCCTACCTGGTAGGACGGCATGGCCCGGCGGTGCCTGTCAGCCAGTCTCTTCTGGGTCAAGGACGGGGTGCGTTGGGCCCTCGGGAAGACCGGCGGCAGCGGGGCATGGTGGGCCCTCAGGGAGGCCGGCACGGTAGTGGCCCGCTGCTTGCTGAAAACCTCGGCTAAGTCAGGGTATTTGGCCAGCACGTTAGCGGGTAAGGGGAAACCAGTGTGCATTGTATCTTGGTTGGAATCGTCTCGTCGCGTGCTAGAAAGTGTAAGTTATCCGGCGTTAGATTTGGTGTTTAGCTTCTGCGTTCGTATCCTGTTTACTGGTTACAAGTAGCACTTAATGCTACTTTGTTATCTTAATTATTATTGTGTTGCTGATGTCCAGCGGTTATTATCTTCTATCGCTGCTTAGAAGTTTTATTTCAAAGTTGTTTGGTACTTAGCTGTTTTCAATCGATTTTATTATATCAGCCCGTGTCTGTAGTTGAGCGTTCCTTGAGTAGTGGGAGGAACCTGTGATTTCTTAATGAGTCTGTATTGTTGTCAGGTGGCACTCGGCTATATAAGCAACCATAGTTGTGGATAGTGGCAGCTTTTCGCGGCAGCCTCACCTTCCTAGCCTCGCCGAACGAAGACTCAGCGGACAAAGACGGAGGAGTCCACCGTGGGAGGCCAGCTAGGGAGTGTTCGCCGCATGGTAAGTATCATAGTTTTGTATCTCCCTGTTCTTCTTCCTCTGCATCTAACACTACATGCTACCTCCCTATCCCAGTCCATGTCTCCTCTTCTAGATTGCCTAGAAGGAGAGATTCTACCCACACCTGTAATCTGTCCAATCTCATCCTCCCTCCGAGATCTCCCGGTGTTGACGTAGTGGTAGCAGGCGGACTATGGAACTGCCAGTCCACTGTCCGGAAGGCCGATTTCATCTCGGCCCAGGCCTCACTACTCTCCCTGCAGTTCCTGGCGCTCACGGAGACGTGGATCACTCCTCAGAACACGGCCACCCCTGCTGCTCTCTCCGCTGCCTACACCTTCTCCCACACTCCACGACCCTCAGGTAGAGGTGGAGGGACAGGTATACTGATCTCCCCCCTGTGGAGATTTGGTATTGTCCCTCTTCCTCACTTCTCACCCTCCTCCTTTGAATTTCATGCTGTCACTGTCACTGTTCCTTGTAAACTGCACATCATTGTTCTTTATCGCCCTCCAGGTCCACTGGGTAGTTTCCCAGATGAGATGGATGCCCTAATCAGCGCCTTCCCTGAGGATGGCACTCCCGTCTTACTCCTCGGTGACTTCAACCTGCCGCTGGAGACCTCTCAGACCTCTGCATTCCTCCCCCTGCTTCAGTCCTTCGACTTCACCCTGGCTGAATCCATCCACCCACAAGGCCGGTAACCAACTGGACCTGGTCTTCACCAGGAACTGCGCTCTTCACCCAACATTACGGTATCGCCTCTACATGTGTCTGGCCATTGCTTTCTGTCTTTCTCCCTCCCCTCCGGCACACCCCTCTGTGCCTAAACCATCTTCACCTGCTCCCACTGTCCTTGTCCGTCACAACCTCCGCCCTCTCTCTGCCCCGCTGCCCTGTCGGCTACTGTTCTATCTTCCCTTCTGACCCCTACTGATGCCTTCTCAATCACCTACCTGCTGAGAAGGTATCTTGCTTGGCATCCAGGCCTCCCTGTGGGTCCCCCTACTTTCCTCTCTCTCCTCCTCCTTTGACTCACACTGTCCTCTATCCACTAAACCTGCGCGCCTCCAGACCCCCGTTCCCCCCCCTGGCTAACCGTCACTCCATTCGGGCTAACAGACTGGAACTACTTTCCTCTCTCTCCTCCTCCTTTGACTCACACTGCGGCAGAAAGGAAATGGAGAAAATCCAAATCCCCTGTAGCTCTGACTGATTTCCACACACTCCTGGCTTCCTTCTCCTCTAACCTCTCCTCTGCTAAGTCTGCATTTTTCCTTTCCAAAATTCAATCTTCAGTTTCTAACCCTTGTAAACTCTACTCTACGTTCTCCTCTCTCCTCCCCCTCCTCCCCCACCCCCTCCTCTCTAACTGCGGATGACTTTGCATCCTTCTCTCACGAGAAGGTCGATGTCATTCGCAACTCCTTTCCCCCAACCTCTCCCTCACCCATCTCGCTACCTAAACCTCTCACCCCTCTGTCCTCCTTCTTGCCCCTCCCTGACTCAGACATCCTTCAACTTGTCCTCTCCCACTGTCCCACCACCTGCCCTCTTGATCCCATTCCTTCCCCCCTCTTCCAGTCCATTGCTATGGACATCCTTCCCTTCGTCTCCAATGTCATTAACTCCTCTCTTTCCTCTGGCTCTGTCCCCTCTTCCCTCAAATGTACTCATGTTGTCCCCCTCCTCAAAAAACCCTCTCTGAATCCTGCTGTTATTTCAAACTACCGACCTGTCTCTCTCCTTCCATTCCTTTCCAAAACGTTAGAGCAGGCTGTCTATAACTAACTGTCTGCTCATCTCTTACAGAACGACCTGCTTGATCCCAACCAATCTGGGTTCAGAGCAGGCCACTCCACAGAGACTGCTCTCCTTGCGGTCACTGAGGCTCTTCATTTGGCAAAGTCCCAATCTCCCAGCTCCGTCCTCCTCCTCCTCGACCTGTCAGCTGCATCTGATACCATGGACCACTAGATCTTGCTCTCGTCTCTCATAAAGATGGGAATCTCTGGGTCTGTACTGGCATGGTTCAAGTCATACCTGGCGGACCGGTCCTACCAGGTGGCCTGGAGAGGATCCCTCTCCTCTCCCCACACCCTCTCCCCCGGAGTCCTGCAAGACTCGGTGCTAGGCCCCCTCCTATTCTCCCTGTACTCCCTGGATCTCTGCATGCCTGGCAGACATCTCTGCCTGGATGTCCACCCACCACCTGAAGCTGAACCTGGGGAAGACAGAGCTACTCTTCCTCCTAGCGAAGGGCTCCCCGATGATTGACGCTTCAATCACCGTGAAAGGTTCCATAGTGTCTCCGTCCCAGTCTGCTAGGAGTCTTAGAGTGACCCTGGATGGCCAGCTGTGCTTCTCGGGCCACATCGCAGCAATCATCCAGAGGATCCAACCGTTCCTCACCCAAGAGGCCACACAACTCCTGGTCCAGGCCCTGGTGATCTCACGTCTGAACTACTGAAATTCCTTGCTGCCAGGCCTACCAGCCTGTGCCATCAAGCCACTGCAACTGGTCCAGAATGCTGCCGCACGTCTGGTGTTCAATCAACCCAAGTTCACGCATGTCACCCCTCTACTCTCCTCTCTACACTGGCTCCCCATCGCGGCACACATTAAATTCAAATCACTGGTGCTAGCTTATCAAGTGGCTAGAGGAAGTGCTCCCCCTTATCTCCAGACACTCATCACACCCTACACCCGACCCAAACCCCTCCACTCCGCCTCCTATGGCAAACTGACTGTCCCATCCCTCCGGGCACTTGGCAGCCGCTCCTCGCGGTCTCGCCTCTTCTCTGTCCTGACCCCTCGGTGGTGGAATGATCTTCCGCACTCAGTGAGGACCGTGGAATCACTTGAGATCTTTCGCAAAAGACTCAAGACCCACCTTTTCAGATTCCACTACCACTGAATTCTATACATCTAGCTAATTGTCATCACCACTGCCTACATGTTTATTACTGCTTTTTGTATATGTACACTTGTTTAAAACTTCCTCAAAAAAGAATAAAAGAAATAAATGTACTAACCTTTTCCTTCCCAGTGTGACAGGTATGGTATGCAGCTGCCAACAACGATGTCTATCGCTGTATTACTGCACTGATCTCTTGCGCGAACAATGATTGATCATACCATGTATTAATGCACATCTTGCAAGTTGCTCTGGATAAGAGCGTCTGCTAAATGCTTGATCTGCTTTCTATCCACTCTCATCAGCCTCTTAGTGAAATACATATACGTTTTATAAAATGTTTATGGAACAACAAATGGAAAATATATTTTGTTGTCTCCGATGAATAACTGTGTATCAGGTACTTTCATGCGTGTGTTCTGGCAATGGCCCCCTGAGACGACTCTCCCTTACGTATAGGCTCACGGGGGGGGGGTTATGCCGTAACTCTTCAAGGTCTCTGGAGAGGCCTGGAGCCATCACATAGTTAAATATAGATAAGACCAAGAGAGTTGCGTAGGACAGACGGGGATAAATGCGAACCTCAGAAGCCTGTGATTCAGAGAGAATATTGTTTCAGGTAATCTCCATATGCACACGCTTTAATAAACTGCAGGTTATTGTTTGAAGCCGGTATCCGATTGGGTTCCTGATTCTCCTCATTCAATGAAGCTCTTGGGGTGAAGAAAGCACCAGTCCTACCACTTTAGGTGGTGGGTTAGGTGCTGTGCACTTTTCTGTTGACCTTATTCGTTTTAGTTATGTAATCTTTATATCATGGTGCCCTGATACCAACGATTTTAGATATAAATGAAAAAATATTTAGTATACCAAGATTTAAAGATGTGGAAAAATATTTCATGAAAGGCCAGATTTAGGATAGAATAGAGTCAAATGTTTATTGTCAAATTAATATTTAATTTGTAAACTCAAATTGAAAAGAAAATTAATATGAAAATTAATAATTAATTAACGGGCAAGAGAAGGAACAGCAGGAGATATTTAAGATCGTCTTTGCCATATTTTGGCTTTTGATATTATTCCCCAAAACATTACATACATTTATTATTCAAATATATTAATATAATCGTTTATATAGTTAGGGGCGGCTGTACAGGTGAAGTGTTCGTGCTCCGTTTTACATTTTACACACCAGTGTTTCGCATGTATGCCTATGTAGATCTTGAACCTCACATTTAATATGTTGTGTGGTCAGCTGACACATTTTGCATACGCGTCGAGATAAAACAACATTGTTAAAACGGTTTATTAATTATAGCGTATATGTTAGTTCATTTCATTTAAATAATAGAGCAGTGCTGCTCTTTTAACAAGAAATAACGATTTACCGATATGGCATATTCGTTTCTTCAGTTCTAGCATTGAGAGGTGAATGGGGGCGGGGAGGCATGTAGGCTAGTGACGTAGAACCGGCTGTTTAACTCGGAAGCTGCTGCAGGAGAGGAGCATGAAGGAGAAGAAATGACCGACAGTGACCTCCACCTAGTGTTCTAGCCGTTGTGTTTCCTGCGTGTTGAGAAATGTAAATCAACGCTGTCCTCACCTTCAAGTACACGTATATGATATTCTAGTAAATATTTGAGCAAGTACTAGAGGTGCGGAGTGGAAATCCGGCTTAAGATCTGTATTTTTTTCTTATTGCTTGCTCCGCGTTGCCTGCTATAAAAAAAAATTATGGATAAGACGAAATCAGTTGCGGAACAGAACGGATTGGGTATTTGCTACGCGAATGGGCTACAGAATGGATTTAATTCTCCGCAACTAAGCAATGGAACGTGCGCTCATGGTTCAAGTGGAAGCGGTGGTGGTAGTAGCAGTGGTAGCCATAGTGGTATTGAAAATTTCCACCATCTTCACCAGGGTCTACAGAATAATGGATCCCCTGCTAAAAGGTGCAGACTTCGGAGAAGAATGGACTCGGGGAGAAAAAACAGACCGCGTAAGTCTATCTGTCTAGCTAGCCTATATTGTTACTTAGCTTGGTTGAGCAATTAAAATTGTTTCACACTGCGAGGCATTTCTTCTTGCTCTCCCTCGGTAGGATAAGCTAGCGCCTAGTTCCAGAAGAGCTGTAATCAATGTAGGCTATCGGTTATTAGAATGTCAAATCATTAGGCTAAAACGCACTGTGCGCCGTTGTCATGTATACCATGGCATTGCCTCTAAAATGGTCACATTTGCCATTTGTGTTTAGAATTTAGTATTTTAAACTACTTCGTATAAGACTAAATGTCTTGTAAGAGCTTAGCGCACATGTCGCCTGTCACTCAGTCTGTTGACACTAAGTACTGTTGAATACTATTTTACTTTGCAATTATGGACATTATAACGACTTTGGAAAGGGGCTAAATTAGAAATCCATATAGCTGGCTAACTTGATACCTCCAGCCGTTGAATAAGCGATTTTTCACTAGCATTGGCAGGTCCGCTTTTATTCCCGTAATTAAATGGCATGGCACGAACACGCCGTAACTCCCAGTTTCTTTAGGTTAAGAGGCCACACTGTTTGCCAGATTTTCTAACACCGTCGCTTGCCTAAGCAAGAGAAATGGAAAAGGATTCCACCTCTTCTTTTGTTATTATGAAACCTTTGAGATAGTTGGTTGTTCCATTTGATTGGTCGCTCCAGAGTCAGGAGGTGTGCTGAAATCGCCCCTGATACGAAGGCCCGGTCTTCTCAACCAATGGGCGTTCAGCTCCTGTCTGCGAGGCTGGGTTAACGAAGCATAAGAAACCACCCCATTAAAACAGCAGAAATTCTTTCTGCTTTATAGCTTTTACAAGTTGAAACTTTATTACAGCTACGATGCAGTTGAACTGTATATTACCGCCGTGACCGCCACACATGCAATAAACCCAGGAATATAAAGTGTAACGTTACTTTAGGTTGCACTGTCTCTGGATTCCAGACCTGTAGTGTCGTTGCGTGCATCTGAGCATCACTATGAAGCTTAAGGGTATTAAGAAGCCAGGTAAGGGATGTTATGTGCTGTTTTGAACGAAATCGTGTTTAGTGATCTGGTTTCCCTTAAATCTTCGGTTTCCTGAATAAAACGGATGGCATTGTCTTCAGATAATGTCGGAAAAATAACTGACATAACAAAATGCTAAACATAATGCTTTCAGACGATTTTGTGTTGAAACATTGTGCAGAAATGACCCATCAGAAGCATGCTACTGTGTTCAGTTGCATTCATATGATATATATTTAAAAATAGGAGCCATTTTGAGCCTCAAAATAGAAAAGGAAATGAGTATTGACTATTGTCTTGACTGAATTGTGGTTTCAGCATTTGGTAAGGAACCCTTTGAATAGTTAGACACCAGCTTGTCAGCAAAATTTTCCTAGGAATCCAGACTCTATTTGTAATAATTGTCTGCCTTCAATATCCTTTTTGCATAGAGACAATGACACTTGAACCCCAGTGGCAAGTGACAGCCAACCATGGATCAAATTATATACTTAAGAATCACATTAATTATATATATAATCAATATACCAAATAAAATAAAAATCTCTCTACTGTTGTTGAATATATTTGTTTGAATCTATTAAACTTATCTATATTGGGGGGTAATACCCAATATTGTAGAATGTTGGATGTTGAAATCACAAATTGATTTTGTCAGGTACTACTTTAAATGCAAGCAATTTCCATTTTAAGCTACCACCTACTGCTGAACACCCCACCTGTAGTGTCATGAACTCTAATGACCTTGACCTAAAATCAACATTATTTATTTTCATACTATTGCATTAAAGAAGATGGTACAATGCACTGCTCATATGAGTGTTTTTGCTGTTTGTGTGTGTATGCCTTTACTGTACTTTGTTTTTTTCAAAGGTTTGTTAGTGTGGCATTTGTTTCTATGAATTTATTAATTACTAAACAGTGGTTCTGTGTGGCTCAGTAGGTAGAGCATGGCGTTGGAAACGCTTAGGTTGTGGGTTCAATTCCCACTGGGACCACATATACTGAAAAATGTACGCATTCACTACTGTAAGTCACTTTGGATAAAAGCGTCTGCTAAATGTCATATTTTTTAACACCTCAAAATTATATTCCAAACGGCAATATGTGGCTCAAGTTATATGAATCACATCCACTGCTTGCAGCTTCTTAACTTGAATGACATAACACCAGCTAAATAATGTTATCTTTGTTGCACCAAGAGCTTAGCTAAAAGCTTCTGATGTAGGAAATGTTGTCTGTAACATTAGCTAGCACGTTAACACTGATGAAATATGCATATTGAATACATGCAATGCATGAATTTGACATTTAAAATATAGTTGGTTTTTTCAGTGAGTTGGTGATTAAAGCATTTGTTTATTAATTGCACCCATGAATAGATTCATTGTTACAGTCCTAATAAATAATAAAATAAATTATGTATTTTATTTGTGTATTCAGCTGAGATTGACGTTGCATAGTTATATTGTTTATTTCAGTGCTACCTTTAAAACCTGTAGTACTCTTACTACCACATTTAAGTTCAAAGTTAGTCAAAAATTTTCCATATATAGTTTTCTCCTCTTGCACACAGCAAAACGCATAGGCCGGTTGAACAGATCTGACCATGCTGTTCTTTTCCATGTGGTTATTGATGTTTTTATTAGGAACTTCAGAGAGTGGTCTCTTCTGCAATCAGCCTTTGCAGCGAGAGTTTTAATAGTAGAGGCTGCAGGTGGGTACTTTTGCGAAGTACTTTGGTCTCTGAACCTCCTGCCAAGGAAGTAAACAGCCCTTTCACCTACATGCAGTGCCTGTCAAAATGCCCTCAAAGGACAAAGTAGCACTGGGTATCCCTCATTCTCTGCGTCAGGTTGCTCTCTGGTGACACGGCTGCTTGACCAATGAAGGACAAGGGCTTTCTTTATTTGTTTTCCACCCTGTATAGTTGACCCTTTAATACCCAGGAAGGGTGGTCAGATCTGGAAGGCCATGTTATGTCACATTACCAAACATAGGAGTCAGATGCTCTGGCTACAAACAGTCTCCCGGTGCCAATCACTGACATTAAAGCGGAAATTAAATTGCGTAATGCTGGATTTTTGTGATTGCCAATGTGCCTCCATCCCCAAAACTTGTTTTTAGTTAGATATGAGCTAGGAGCTTATCATATCGCAGTGTCTCAGCGATACTGACTCTTGGGGTATTGATTTGGTTCACTCAAGGTGCCAGTGTATATCTGATTTGCCATTTAATATTTAACTTATATTACTGCATTCACATGCAGTTGTTGCCTGTACATGCTTTATCGGACAGAGGTTTATTATAAACTTGGTATTCAAAGTTCAAAAAAATATCTTGCACCTGAAATTCCCTGTAATGCATGCTTGTTTTCCTAGTAGACGTAGAGGCTGAGCAATGCATTTGGTGGAATTCTGTACCGTATTATGTACACAAGGGATTTGTCATCTTCGTTTTGTATCGGCACATGGTGTCACAACTGTAACCAAAACAATCGCACCGCATCGGTGTAGTTCCACATGACTCCATCAATTTCTTCAATAACAGCCGTGTGATCACGGGAGAACTGGCACGCGCTGTATGGAACGCGTGGACGTGGTGGGGGGGGGGGTTCATTAAGCGTGGCTGTACATCCATCAGCCCCGAGGGAAGCAGAGCGATGTGTGGCTCAGTCCTATTCTAGCAGATTTCACACACCCAGTCACAGGTCAGATCCGCGGTTCGCCAGCACTAACATGACATTTGTAATGCGAGCCTTCACTGTTTCAGGCCAGATGTGGCTAACTTTAGTGGCTCAAGAATGTTTCTGGTTATTCGAGGGAGGGGGAGGGACTTGGGAGTGTCACATGAAGACCTGTCGGACGGGACGGACAGAGCCTGCTAGTCTTCAGCCACTCCCACTTCCACTCATTTCGCTCGTTCCACAGGTTTGGTGGCGTGATGGTAATGCATGTTTATGGCCACACGTGTTTATGAGATGAGTCATTCCACCAATCCGGTCCGATTTGAGTCCCTCTGATGTTTTTAAGTGTCTTTTATCTATTCAGTCACCAAAATATTTTGAAAAGCTTTTTATTTCAGTTGAAATGTCCCCTTTAATAAAGTGTAAAAACATTGCATAAATGTTATTTTTAAATTATGCATTATGTTGTTTTTTTCAGTTGACACCATGTATTTTGACATGTCCCTCGTGGCCTTCCATGAAAATGAATTTGGGATATGACGAACAAAATTAGTAAAAAGTCCATACTTTTTTCTATGAACATAAACATCTATTTGTGCTTTTATGCTGGTAATGATTTATTTCAAAATAAATGAATAATTATTCATTAAAATAACATTATTTAGTTCTGTACCTCAGTAACCCCTCAACCCCGTTACATGGAGCATTCTCCCCCAAAAAAATAATGGTCCAGTGAACGTCCCCGCTGGCCACGGAGAGGGTTCATGTACAAGTGTCGGCTCTGGGAAGTGACAACATTGGCTGTCCGCCCCAGGGGGGGGGGGGAATGTGACGTTCGCTTAGAGTTGAAAAACCTGCGGGTAACATCAGGCGAAACAGGTCACAGGTAGAACTACATTATTTTAATAGTGGGTCTATTTTTGAAAAATGGGATAAAATCAGAAACAAATTTATAAAAATAAAAAATTAATAATGGTTATTATAAGCATGTACAACAGGAAGTGACAACATTGAAGTCTTTTGAAAAACATAACATCAGAAACACTCTACCTTATTTTACTATATTTTGAGTCATTTATCTTGTAATGTTATGGTAGTCAACATAATGACTCAACACCGTCACATGAAAAAAAGATAGAAAACTATTACTTGTGAAAATGATCTTTGTTATTTAAAAAATATAGATGATTTCTTAATCTCATGCATGCCATGTGTGCTCTCCTGGTATTCACCACATGTGGAGTAGCAGCCATTTTGTGCAAAAATCTCAACCCCGTTACACTCAACCCCGTTACATGTTGTAATCTTATTCAGAGAGCTTCCAGAGTGTCCATAACGGGGTTGAAGAATAGTGGTGCCCATATCATACAATAATGACCAATAATAATAGGGATTTCATGCCTGAGATGGGAAAATATATTTTTCTGGAAGTTAAATATGTTCTTAATCTTGTGGAGTGTTCAGAAAAGTAATACCTCTTGGTAAAAGATATGAAAATCAAAAAAGTGGTAAAAAAGTCCAAATCGGACCGGATTCGTGGAATGACCCAGTTACATTCACGGAACTGAACCACTACTGATGATGTCTTCAGATGTGCTATTCGATGTGACTATTTTAAAAGGCTAGTTGAAATGTGACCTAATATTCTGAGAATAAAAAATTAAAATAATCCATAAGGTAGTACATACTGTAGCTATGAGTTCCATCACTCAAAAAAGCTCAACATGTCATAATACAATCAGATATGATCAGATAATCAGATTCATTATATATTCACTATATATCTATGTTTGTGTTTTATAACAGTCAACGCCCTTGATAAATAATCTGTTAGGCTTCCCATGGAACAATTGTTCAGACGTGACAGAATTGATATAATGATTAAAATTACCACAATTTGTCACATCTATAACGACTGATCTCCCTACCCCTAAAACTGTTTGTCTAAATGATTCGATACGATACATTTTTAAAAACCGATTTTAAAAACATTTTTATTTTATTTTTTTATTTGCATTTGACTTTTTATTTAACCAGGCATGTCAACTGTTGAACTCAATTCTCAATTGTAGTGACTACCCGGAAAATCAAATTGGGTAAGAGATGCAAGGGACTGGTTAGACAATCAGATTATTATCACAAAACTCACTGCTCATCTGAGGAAAACTGGGAACAATACTAATATCACTAAGAATATCTATATCCTATGCTGGAAACACAGATTATCAGTTTTTAGAAGTGTTTATTCAATGAGTGTTTATTAAACCTAGCAGAAGCATACATTTAATAGTGTAAGTATTTAGTGTAAGTACATTTTTATAATGATTCAATTGTAATTGTACTAACATATAGTGTGTTAGTAATGCTTCAAAAAGTTTTTTCAGATTATAATAATGTGTGCACCAATTTTATGCCAGTACTCATCAATGAATCATGTGGTACAAATATTGTCAACATTTATACAGAAAGCATTGCCATTGCTTTAAACAAATGACTAATATTATTATTATTATTATTATTATTATTATTATTATTATTAGTCGTATTATTATTTTTGAGGACACCCAACAACTGTCAAGTCTTTGTCGTTTTACATATAACATTGAGATGTGCTGTGAGCTGGATAAACAAATCCCAGAAATACACACACAACACACACGCATATATATATATAAATTGCATGCTTTATAACATAAGGCATTTAACGCTATTTCAAAATACCATGAAATGATCAAACTGGATAGCTGAATAAGCAAGTGCTTCTGTGACATGCGGTTGCTCGCAGTAGTGCAGAAATATCCAGACAAACTCTTGTTGCATGCCTAGCACCATGCTGCGCAGCATTATCCGCCTGGCTAACATTGAAATGTGAACCCCACACACTGTTTCACAAGTACCTGTGATTTTGCATTTTTCCAGGAAACTGGGGGGGAAGCATTAAACTGTTCCCTGGCTTAAAATTAACACTGCACTGCTTAAGACAAAGCTCACAGTTCGGGCTCGGGCTCGCATTTATATACCAGTTTTTTTTCTTGGTAAGTATTTGAGAGAATGCACTTTCTTACACCACCTCCAGGAAAAGGTTAGTTCTCTAATCCTGATGTGAAGAGGATAATCAAGGTGTAAATAATGAGGACAGGTTCACTACAGGCAATGAAACGAAATGGAGGGAAGTCAAATATGTCAGACAAATAAACTCACTGGGGTTGGGAAAGCCAGATTTTTAAGCTTTTTGTAGTTTGTAATGTATGAACTAACTGCTGCATTATTTAAATAGCGTTGGCTGGTTTAGTTTGGATGGCCAGGCAGTCTACTTGCTGGTGTTTCCATGGGAACCAGAACCCTCAGCTGTTGTGGCCCTATTGGCTGCAGCAGATATGAGATGTTTCTTTCTTGCGGTGAGGGTGATCAGCTGGCAGTGCACTACCAGATATGCTTCTTACACGCATGATTTCACGCAATACTGGCATCAAAGCAACCTGCCATATCTAACCTTGTTCGTTTCTAATGTTCTTCAATTTCATTAAGCATGGCGTTATAGGATCAGGGGCTGTGTCCTTTTTAGAGCGTGAGTCCTTGTAGTAACTTGGGTTTAAAAAAAACCCATTTGATATGTTTATGCTTTTATTCCCTATTTTCTCCCTATTTTTAGTTGCCAATTATACCCTCTCTTTTTCATGTCAATTATCCCCACCCTTGTACGAGAGGTCGCTGCCGTAGTCCTGAGACCAGTTGTGGGTGCTGTACCACCTCCTCTGAGCCAGCACCTGCCACGGTCTCCGTAACACACAGGACCACTCATATGCAGCGAGCTCCCCCCTCCCTGGGGCGGACAGCCAATTGCCACCCCCTAGTGGCACTCCCGGCTAGAGACTAAATTGTGTTTTAATAAAAAAATATGATCTTTAGCAATTTTTTAATTGATAGGAATATTTCAAATCAATATTGTACATTGTGTATTTTAAATGGATAAGACAACATGCAGAACATGGTAATGTAGGCTAATTCTAATGATCAAAAAAGTGTTTGCATTAATGTAATGAGGTAGCCCTTAAAGCTGGCTCAAGGACATGTTCAACAGGACAGTAACGTTAATGCTGTGAAGATGTCTGGTAACATTCTAACAGAATAGGGATAGCATAGTGGTTATAACAACTTGTGTAGTAGATGCAACAATTTCCCTCTCTTGTATTATTACATCAAGCACTGTATCTAATTATCAGCAGGAATCGGTTCATTGAATTATTATTATTGAATAGAAATGGATGAATCCATTACAAATAATGACAAATAATTATGCAAATAATGAACATTTTAAATTGTTTGCAGACAGACTTTACTATTAACAGTGAAAATGATGAGTGTTCAAGAAGTTGTTATTGTTGTGAAATGAATAGAGGTTAGCTGAGAATATGAATTCCAGTAAAATCCTCTCTTAAACTGGTCTCGTTTTGCAGCCTTTCCCTGGTTTGGGATGGACATCGGTGGCACCCTGGTGAAGCTGGTGTACTTTGAGCCCAAGGACATCACGGCGGAGGAGGAGCAGGAGGAGGTGGAGAACCTGAAGAGCATCCGCAAGTACCTGACCTCCAACACGGCCTATGGCAACACTGGCATCCGTGACGTGCACCTGGAGCTGAAGAACCTCACCATGTGCGGCCGCAAGGGCAACCTGCACTTCATCCGCTTCCCCACGCAAGCCATGTATCGCTTCATCCAGATGGGCCGCGACAAGAACTTCTCTAGCCTGCACACCACCCTCTGCGCCACTGGGGGCGGAGCCTACAAGTTTGAGGAGGACTTCAGAACGGTGCGTGTGCCAGTCGCATCAGGCACGCCAAGGCAAAGGCAAACACGTCAGGAAAAGCAGAGGGGTGGAGAGTGACGTAGGTTTGGGCTGGAATTGGAATGCGTTTTACTTCAGTTGGCCAATATCAAGTCTACAGTTAACTGGGGTGGATGTGCCTTGAGCTGAATAGGATTGAAAGACATGCTACATCACGAAATGAATGCCCTTAAAATGATGGCCTTGGATGTACCATTAGCACATTTTCTGGTCATTAGCTGGTAAGACAGTGACTGAGCTTTAGGTGGCTCAGTTTGTGACTGAGTTTGTGTTGTTTATTTGTTTTGTCGATTAAAATGTAAATGGAAGAGAGCATTTCTTTAGTAAATCCTTTTTCAACCATGAAACGCATGCTGTCTTTGAACCACAACAATCCATTATTCCATCATTCAAGTAAACCAAACACGTAGTAACACCAAGGAGTTTTATTTATGAATGATTATACTTAAATGTGGAATACAACAGAATATGGAAAGAAAAACAGGCCATAACAGATCAAAATAGTGTAACCAAACATGTCTCAAATAGTGACCAATAAGGGGCCTCCAAGGCCTTATGTGAGGCCTCTAATTGGGCATAATTGTGTAGTAATGTGTGCGTGCGTGCGTGCTTCCCCGTGTGTGTTCTGTCAGGCATGTGCATGTTTGTATTGGGCAATGTGTCATTACTGAGCCTGCACTGGCGCCACAGGGAGTGCTGGGCTGTGCAGCAGCCTGTGTTTGGCGTGGCCGTGGAGGGCCTATTTACAGGGACACCTGCTCACTGATTACCCGGCCGCCTCATCACTGTCATCTCACTCTCTTTCTCTGTCTCTCTCTCTCTCTCTCTCTTCTCTCTCTCTCTCTCTCTCTCTCTCTCTCTCTCTCTGTCTTTCTGATTTCCCTCCAGATGGCCGACCTCCAGCTGCTGAAGCTCGACGAGCTGGACTGTCTGATCCAGGGCCTCTTGTATGTTGATTCTGTGGGGTTCAACGGCCGCCCGGAGTGCTATTTTTTTGAAAATCCTTCTGACCCTCAAAACTGTGTAAAGAGGCCATGTTGTCTTGACAACCCCTTCCCCATGCTGCTGGTGAACATTGGCTCTGGGGTCAGCATCCTGGCCGTCTATTCCAAGGACAACTACAAACGGGTCACTGGGACCAGGTAGGCACAAAGCACCGATCTTCTATTTTTGTTATTCAGTCGCTGGGTAAAAAAACCAAAACTTTTAATAACCCTTTTAATAAACACATGGGAGCCCTTTCCCATGTAAAGGATCCTTCTTCCCTCTAGGTTTTTTACTCGTTTTGTACATTCCAGTCCTCAATCTATTCTCTGTTTAAATCCTCTGGCATTGTAAGTCACTCTCAACAGTGAATGAATGAATGAATGTAATAAAAAAATAAAAAATAATCCTAATTATTTCTGTATTTACTGTGATATCAAATTGTTAGTCACTGTGCAGTACACTAATAATCTTCTCCTATCTTGTTAAACCTCTGCAACTTTTCCAGGTTTAGAAAGGTTCTGATGTGAATTTTAATCTCCTGGACAGCACAGGTTCCACACATTTGGATAACCTGACCAAATTAAAGGAGAAAATAAATAAATAAATAACTGACTGACTCTGAGCAGTCAAGAAGGCAGAGATACATTTCCGCAGTCCAGGTGTTGACCTTTCACCCCCTCCGTGTGTCCCCCCCCCCCTCAGTCTGGATGGACACACCTTCCCGGTGTCCTGATAACCTCTCTACCTCCACAAGTCAAGGAGGTGCGTAGTCTTGGTGAAATGGCCTCACGCCCACTCTGTGCACCCCTCAGCCTGGGCGGCGGCACGTTCCTGGGCCTGTGCTGCCTGCTGACCGGCTGCGAGACGTTCGAGGAGGCCCTGGAGATGGCGGCCAAGGGGGACAGCACCAACGTGGACAAACTGGTTAAGGACATCTACGGGGGAGACTACGAGCGCTTTAGCCTGCAAGGGTCCGCCGTCGCATCCAGGTGAAGATGCCCGGTTTCCGTGCAACCCAATTTCCTGCACGTTGTAAAAAGGTTACGTTCACCGTTGGTTCTGCATGGAGCTGGTTTTAGACACATTGCAACATTCCACGCCTTTTTATTTCAGCTTTGGTCACATGATGAGCAAAGAAAAGAGAGACTCCATCAGTAAAGAGGACCTTGCCAGAGCCACTCTGGTCACGATCACCAACAACATTGGCTCTATCGCTCGCATGTGTGCAGTCAATGAGGTAGGCCCTGCAAATGCCTGATTCCAGGCCATCTTACTGACAGTGTATTTGTTAAAGCTTACCTATCACGCAGGCGCCAGTTCAATTTGGACAGGTCTGGAATGATGTATGCATTAGTGTATTGCCTTTCTCTTTTGTCATGTTGATGAGACCAAAGGTACCTTTTGAATTTTCTTCTTTTTTTGTGCTCACCCTATGACTTCTTTAGCCGTAAAACCCGCAAAGAAACCTGCGCGCGAAAGCAGTATCAAGAGGCACGGCGTCTGAGCAACTGTAGTCTGTGTGCTTTCAGCTTCTTTACAGTGTTGCCTTGTGGCATGGAGATCAAGCAGCATTGTACAGGGCTATCAAAGCGCATAGACCAGCGGCAGGAAGTCCAGTTTAGAGAACACATGTCAGGCTCGTCCCCTGGCTCACTGCACCACCTCGTGGTGGTGTTGTATCCTGGAGAAAAAGACCCATAAGGAAGGTCCTTGAATTTTTTCCCCACACCACTAGGGTATTGTTCCTATCTATTGCTCTAAAACGTAAGAACCCAAGTGTTTCATGCGGAAGCTTTATCTGTTAAAATTCCATAGGCCTGCTGCCCACAGTTGCTAAAGCTACAGAATGACAACATCACATCAACTATATATTGACCTTTCATGATAATTACAATGTGTATCTGCAGCAAATAAGCACATTTTAACCCACCGCTGCCATTCTCAGTTTGACAAATAGATGGCAACGTAACCCAAGTCAGAGTTGAAAGATTGCTTGATTTTCATTTGAACGCTATTTAGAAAGGAACGTTTTTGTGGTAAAAGTGGTTGTAACAAAGTGTTCAAGTCACAATCGTTCTCTTTCAGAAAATCGAAAGGGTGGTTTTTGTTGGGAATTTCCTGCGAATCAATACGGTGTCTACGAAACTGCTGGCGTATGCCATGGACTTCTGGTCTAAAGGACAACTTAAAGCCTTGTTCCTGGAGCATGAGGTAAATGTATGGAAATATCTCCAAAACTCTCTGTACTCTGAGCTGCAGGTCACTGTTAATGGAGGCTAAAAAGAGAGACAGTGGAGTTTGTGCATGAAGTTAACTGAACTGAATCTGGTGTTTGTGTCCTTTGTTGTCCACAGGGTTATTTTGGTGCAGTGGGTGCTTTCCTGGAACTGTTGAAGATGACGGACGACCTGTGAAAGCAGACAAGAAATCACAACTCTCAACTGAGAAGCTGCTGTAACGTTTAGAGCAAGCCACTATCAGAACTGGGGAAAAGCCATTGTAGTAATATAACGACTGTAAATATTGCAGATGTCCTTCTTCTATTTCCCCCAAGATAAAGATTTTTAGTAACTAATTTAAATCCTAATGCAGTCTGGAGGTGAGGTGGATATTTGTGAGCTATTCACAAGCAAACTTTCCTGGTACTGTGTGTAAATATATATATGTATTTTTAGAAAGTGCGCTAACGCCAAAACCTACTGATCTTTTTTGTTTTAATTTCATTGCTGTTTTTATTTAGTTTATGTTGTTTTCATGTTGTCGGTTTTATTTGTGTTAGTTTAAAAATTGTGAGGACCTACTCAAGAAAATGGACCTTTAGCATAATTATTGAGTGATGACCCTGGTTTTAATCTGATAGAGATTCCATATACAAATTTGTCTACCTGTCTGTCTGTTGGTTCCATTATAGTTCACAATCCTTACCATGTTCCAAAACTCATGACATAGGAAAATGCCTTGGATATTTTTGTGCAGGTACGAGTGGGACCAAGCAGGCAAACATTACATATGACTTTAGACTGGACCTGTGCTAGTCAGGAAGATGGCTCTGTGGGTGGTCTTGCTGGCGTAGCCGGCCTTGAATTGGGCTAACTATTAATGGCCTCTATATCACATTTTATTTCACACAATATTCTGATGTTTTTATAAACTCCATCCCCCACAAACCCTCTTGTCAATGTGGGGCAAACCCTTTCACCCAGAGGGGCTGTGCATCTTGCCCAAACTATTGTCACTGGGTCTGTCAACAACGACAAAAAAGAAAAAACAGGGTCCATTTTCTTCTCTCTTCTGAGGTGTACTTTTAATCAAAGTATGATGCTTTTTTATTATTATTATGTTGTGTGTTAATAATGAGTACCCCTGGGAGATTTTACTCTTTGACCTTTTGGTTAATTTTCATGACATTTCATGATGGTATCTTGGTTTCAAGTGAAACTACAAAGCTGGCCTGTGAACTGCTAAACATCGCACACTTTCCTGCCTTTTTCAAATAATTCTTTGGGAAGTTTGACATTTCCTTTATCGCAAACCTTAACTGTTCACCTAGACGAGCCTCGTTCCATGCCTGTTGGATAAGGCCTTTTCTTCATGAAGTCCTGCATAGTCTCCAGTGGTAGACAGAGAGCCAATGACAGCACGTCACTAGAATTGTATGTGCTCTTAAACCTGTGACCTTACAAACTCAAATTCTTTTAAGCCTCTAGTCAAACTGCAACTTGTTTTGCCCCAACTTCGGGTCATGAATTTAAGCACAACATAATGGTTTTAGTGGGCACTGCAATGAATGGAAAATGTCTTAAACGGGGGGAGGGGGGTGTTATGTGTGCTTACGTTCCATACTCAAATCATGTTGCGGTTAGATTAAAAAGAGGCCTTAAATGTGCAGTAATACTTTCCAAAGAAAAAGAAAATGCATGCGTTTCTCAGAAATAGGTTGGCAGATGTGCCAACTCAAAATGTGTGTTTTACTATACGTTTCATTATGTATTACTGGTACTTGTATGTATGTTTGAACATTCTGAATCACATTCTATAAGCCTTAAACTCTGATTACCATCATTACTTTCGGCAGACTGCTCCCTACTCACTTGAAGACACCAAAAATCATGAAGAAATTATCTTGTGAGCATATCACATAACACATATCATCATGTGTGCATAATGAGGATTTTTAAGAAAGGAGTGAGCCAGCTAAAATGAAACTTTGAGAAATGATAGACCCACACAATAACTTAATATGGAGGCCTATGCTGTGACTGCATGTACTCCTGATTGGTCCTCTTCAGTGTTCCCATTTTTATTGGTTGTTTGTCCCACTTCCAGACAAGCAAAGGCATCTGAAATAATCTGACATGCCTCTGCTTGTGAAATTGTTACCTTGCATATACTGCACATTGATATGCTAACAAGTGGTTCTTGTATGTTTCTTGGTGTGCCTTAAGTGATCAGACATACCTGTGTTTTATGTTTCCTGTTTCACTCCAATCAAAAGGTCTGGTAGTATGGGTGGTTGGCTTAATAAACTGCTGGAGGTATTTGGCTTATAGTGTGTGGTCTGGAATGTTCAATCACGCATGTAAATACTTGATATGTGTCGTAAAATGTCACATTTCAATTTTTGAGGGGACACCCCCTTCAAAGTGTAAATACACTATAGAACTTGAACACTACGTGCTGCACTGAGGTTTATTTCCTTCACTTCTCATGTCTGAGTTTAAGGTGCAGAACGTCTCATTGCCTAAGTGAAATCACTGGAATTGCATAGCCGCATGAAAATGTTCAGTGTCCTCGATGGAATGTGGAGTTTCAGTCAGACTGGTTCTTAGCAGTTAATCCTTTAATATTCCCTCCATTTTCTTTCCTTTCATCTCTCAGAATTGGTATTTGCCTCATGCTGTTAGGTGCCACATTCTCGTCAGATCGGATGACAGCACTCTAACAATGCCATGTGCCACCACACTCAAACCTCAGAGCTCTGTGAGGTTGCCTTCACCGAAGACCGGAGCCGATGCTTAAAAGCATTTCTTTGTCTGTGATCTAAATTCTTTGTTTTGCCGTGTTGGTTTTGTTTTGACTGCTGTTTTTTTTTCCCTCCCGTTTGTTTTGTGTGTTTTGCTGTGACCTGTTGTTTTGGCCTGAGATCACAGGGGAAACTAATTGCCACGGTCATAGATTGTTTTAAAGGTATTATTTCATTATTTCATTGTCATTGTTGTTACGCACACGTCTGCAGTTCCCAGGGACACCCTTTTCCCTGTGTGGCGTGATTACTGTATTGCTCTGAAGGGATGTCAGGGTTCCACTGAATGCTGTCATGGAAAGAAAAGGAACAGTAAAGTGCAGCCATGTAATGAGGAACACCATTCATCCCATCCAGTAGCTTTGCATGGAGTGAATTAAACCAACCTTTTTATAAATGGACTCCATGGCAACTGTTTAACTTGAATCAGCTGACGCTTCTAAATACAGTGGGTATGAGGGGTGAAATGAGACTAATATGGGTGAAATAGTGAATGGGAAAGGGAAGACATTAAATGTCTTACTCATTGTAACCCGGATGCTTCCAATTACTGCCTGTGGATTCTTAAAAATCTATCTCGTGTATTCTCACAATTTTTCTTTGTTCTTCTCAGAGTTTACTCTCAGCATGCGACTCTGCTCATGACCGTGTTCAATGACTACTGAGGAAGTATTCCGTAAAATTGTACAGTCATTTGAAATGTTACCATCTGGTATTTTAGGACTGATTTTAAGCAGTTTACCAATATTGGTCAGCTAAGTACATTGATGACACTATTTTATTTTTTAAGTGTAGTAATGATTGTGTCTTCAGTTTTACGACAGAGTATTCTGTGTTTATAAAAATTAATATAATTGCACTTGCATACCAACAGGACTCATAATGTACGACTCTTTTCATAAGAATTGCCTTCAGAGTTGCCATACATGTTAATTACATCAGTGTATGCATCCATGATAATGATGAGTAAATAATAGCTTCTTTAATGAAAGTAATTCAGAATACAGAGACATTTTCCTTCATGCACATATATATATAGCGCCAATAAAGTTAATTATTGATGGGACAAACAGGATTTTAATCTACCCTAACTTGTGTAGCAATTAATGTTAACATGCTATGCACATGAATTTATAATGATCTCTTAACATTTTCCTATGCTGCAAATGTGCTGTCCTTCTGTGATAGTTCAACCAACTACTTACTGTTTTGTAAATATTCAGTAAATGTGGAAATTATGCAAACTGATTATTATTCCAAGTCATATTTTTTTAAATGAAGACATTTTAAAATGAAGATCTTTGTTTTGAAAAAGAAGAAAAAATGCTGTATTTAAATATTCCTGACAAAATCCCTGAATGCCAATGTTTTTGTCCATCTCTGTACACTTTATACACTACGCATTTTGAAGGAAAATACCAGCGATCTGTCTGCTAATGATTCTGTCTATGTAAGTGATTGCTTAACTTGCTAGCTTTACGGAAATGTTAGTGATGCATGTGCTTCATTTTAAGAGAAACCATTCAGAAAAAATAAAAAAAGAGAATGAGTTTCACGATATGTGATGTGTTTGGTCTGAAAAGCAATTAATATAATTGCACTTGCATACCAACAGGACTCATAATGTACGACTCTTTTCATAAGAATTGCCTTCAGAGTTGCCATACATGTTCATTACATCAGTGTATGCATCCATAATAATGATGAGAATCCTAAGTTGCTCTGTGATCCACAACACTTTCAAAGAACAATTCTTATGTTTTACAGTTCACAAATAGGCATGGGGCATCACATAATGTTTGTCAATTGACATGTTCACTTAATAATTAATTAGTCCCTTATGTCTTTACTTAGGCCTGGACTGATACATTAAGGTTCCACAATTACAGTCAAATTGTGATCTGTATGTTTCAACAAAACATATGACTAACATTCATTGTTGTAATTCTGATAGCAAGCACAGTCACACTTACAAGGCCATGCCCTGAAGAATGCAGTGTTGGATTGTTATTGCAGTCCTTTCTCAATTCGGGAAGGGGGGGGGTGAGGCACACAGATTAGCATTCGCGTCATTTGAAACAGACAGACTGCACAGCTATTTGTACCGGAAGACTGCACTTCTTGCAGACGCACAGTGGACGAGAGGAGTCACTATTGCGCGGTGAGGCTGGGAATGTTCCTGCTGAAACTGGGAAACCTGAAAAACTGACATCGACTGAAACATTCCTATCCTGGGCGATGCTCTGAATAATTATGAACTGGGTTGTGGCTGTCAGTATTGTGGCCCATGGGGCACATGCCTAACACCAGTAGGTCCAGCGGTTTGCTTGTAAAAGCTTGTCTGCCTCTACACAGTTATGCTAAAATAGTTTTCATTGATCCTGCCTGCAGTATTTCCCATTGACATTTTCTGTGATTACATCATACTAACATCTTGGCTTATAACAGACACATTAAATCATGGGTTTCCATCAGTCCTGTTACCATTACCTAAACCGTGAACAATGTGATGGACTTCTTTGTCTCCATCTCCTTCCACGAGAACATCAAGCTCTGACATCACATGGCATTCCCCACCATGCAAGTAATGGGGACTTGCCTTCCAACTCCCTGCAACAAGATGGAGCCCCCAGTCTTCCTATGACTGCTCAAAGCAAGTGTAGGTGGTACAAGTCATTGACTCCGTATTTCAATGTTGAAACTTCCGCCTCCAATTGACAGAACGCAGAGAATCTGGCTATTTGCATGCAACAAACAATCGGTTAAATGGATATTCATATTCTGCAAAGTAAGGAAAGATCTGCGCAGAACACGAAGAGTAGACTATATTTACAGCTCATCAATATATTTTCCCAACTATGATAAAAAGCACTTTAAGAAAGGTGAACAATGTGATTAGCCAGTATAATTCACACATTATAGTGGTTCTCTCTGGCTCAGTTGGTAGAGCACAGCGTTGGCAACGCTTAGGTTGTGGGTTCAATCCCCACTGGGGCCACATATACTGAAAAATGTATGCGTTCACTACTGTAAGTTGCTTTGGATAAAAGCGTCTGCTAAATGGCGTATATTACACAGTGGTGAGAGGTGGAGGGGTAGAAACTCGGGTTTCTGTGAGGGACAAATACCATAAAGCTGTATTTAAAAAGGATATCAAATTAATTTGTAAACTAGATCAAATATAGGTTATTTGTTGTTTTTGGTGCAGTCAGAAATGGTCAGAGATGGAAAGAGCAAACTGAATGCAGAGTCTGTACATTGTATGCTGCATTAAATTCACTAACCTTTTCCTTCCCGGTGTTACAGGTATGGTACGCAGATGCCTGCAATGATGTCTATTGCTGTATTCCTGCACTGATCTCGTGCGCTAACTATGATTGTTCCTACCATGTATTAATGCACATCTTGTAAGTCGCTCTGGATAAGAGCGTCTGCTAAATGCTTAAAATGTAAAATGTAGCTGGTGGATGGCCCAGCGGTCTAGTGCACCGCGCTTTGGAGCGGTGTGTGCTGCCCGTCAGAGACGCGGATCGAAACCCGCGTTTCTACCAGACGGCCCTGGTCGTCAGCCCGATCGGAGGCGGCATTTGGCTGTCCGCTCCGGGGGGGGGGAGGGAGAGCCGATGGCCCAGCGGTCTAGTGCACCGCGCTTTGGAGCGGTGTGCGCTGCCCGTCAGAGACGCGGATCGAAACCCGCGTTTCTACCAGACTGGCCCTGGTCGTCCAGCCCGATCGGAGGCGGCATTTGGCTGTCCGCCTCCGGGGGGGGGAGGGAGAGCCGGCACGAGTCCGCCGAGGAGAAGGTTAATGGAGTCCGTGGAAGATCTCCGTCTCGAAAGAAGGCGGGGAAATAGGTCCAGGAATACGAATCTCGTTCCCGGAGGACGGGCGGCGGACTCGTGAGGGTGGGGAATTGAAAATAAATAGAGGGTATAATTGGCTACTAAATTGGGAGAAAAACGGGGGAAAAATCAGAAAAAAAAAGAAAAAAAAAGTAAAATGTAAATGTATGCATTTGTTATTGTTGTATGTTCAACTATACTGATAAGATTGTGTTTTTGCTATCACTCTGACTGAAAAGCTAATATTGATATCATTGTATTATTAATATTGGGGCGATCCTGCGAGGTCGCCTGTGTTTAAATGTGTGCCATTGGAACCACCGCGACCAGAACACGCTATGTGAATAGTGCTGTCTCCCAAGTTCCAGAGGGAGAGTGTCAATGTGCCATGTGTGGAATGGATTGTACCTTTCTGACTGACTGTTTCCTGCGAAAGGCGTTTCAATGGTTTCTCGTGTCCTTTTAAGGACTCGGTAGGCAGGCAAGTACCTCCATTTGTTTTTAGGCTACTTCCGGGGTTGCACGGTGTAAGGAACACGGAAGCTAGAAGCAGATATTACCCATGACTGAGCGGTGTACGGAGTATGGGGTAATTATCCTTTTCTTTATTAAAACGGCTGCCCGCGTAGCCAGTTTTGCATTCTACTTGGACTCTGTCTCCTTCCTTGATACACCACTCAACGCACGCTCGGCACATTGGTGTCAGAAGAGAGCATGTATCAGCAGGAAGTGAGAGCCATTAGCGACGACATCCTCCGAATGCGGCACCAGCTCGAGGGAGGTATGGAACCAGCCGAGCACCCCCGTTCGCACGTGGAGATGAAGGAGGCTATCCAACGGGTGTGGCAAATGAGGGAAGAGGGAAGGCCGGAGAAGAAGAACGTGCCCGAACGGGGCTAGCGCTAAGCAAGCTCACTGCCAGACCGCGACCTCACTCAGCGCCGCCCCGCCTGCACCGCCCGCCGCCGTTCCCCAGCTACAGGCCTACAGCACCACACCGACCGCCGCTGCTCCCAAGCTACTGGCCCACCGCACTGCACCACCGTCGCCACCGCCCGCCTCGTCTGCCCTGCCGACCAGCGAAACGGCTAGGGCTGTCCACGACCTGTGGCAACGCAGCAGCAGTGGCCTGGACCCCACACAGCAGCAGCAACTGCAGCAGCTACTCCGGGAGTACGCTGACAGCTCCGCCGCCAGAGACGAGGACTGCAAGCGCACAGGGCTGGTCCAACACAGCATAGACACTGGCTCTGCCCCACCCATTCACTTGCGTCCCTACCGGCTCGCCCTCGCTAAGCGCCAAGCCGCTGAGGAGCAGATTTGGAACATGGCGGCCCCCGGAGTCATCGAGCCGTCGGACAGCCTGTGGGCAGCCCCCGCCGTCCTTGTGAAAAAGAAGGACAACAGCTGGCGCTTCTGCGTGGATCACCGATTTGGTCACCAGGAAGGACTCCTATCCACTGCCACGCATCGACGACCCGCTGGATTACATCAGCGGCTCCAAATGCTTTAGCTCGCTCGATCTGCAGAGCGGCTACTGGCAAGTGGAGCTGGCCCCGGACGCTCGACACAAAACCGCCTTCACCATAGGGCAGGGTCTATGGCAATTCCGCGTTATGCCGTTCGGGCTTTGCAACGCACCGGCCACCTTCGAGCGCCTGATGGAGCGGGTGTTGAGCTACGTACCCAAGCAGCACTGCATCGTCTACCTGGATTACCTTCTTGTCCACGCCAGCGACTTCGAGGGGGCCCTTCGCCACCTGCGGGAAGTCTTCGCCACCATCCGCCAAGCCGGGCTGCATCTGAATCCAAAGAAATGCCAGCTGTAACGGAGGGAAACCACATTCCTGGGGCACGTGGTGAGCGCCGGCGGCGTGGCTACTGACCCGGCTAAGATCGCTGCTGTCCGCGACTGGCCGCCCCCACCAATGTCAGCAACCTGCAAAGCTTCCTGGGCCTTGCCTCCTACTACCGCCCGGTACGTGCGGAACCGCCACCATTGCCAGACCGCTTCATCGCCCTAACAGACCGTGGCCAGCCGTACGTCTGGGGCCATCCCTGCATCCAGGCTTTTAACGTCCTCCAAACCGCCCTCATCACGGCTCCTGTGCTGGCGTACCCGGCGTAACCGGCCATTCATGACTTTGAGCTGAGGCACCGCCCGGGGCGACAGCACGGCAACGCGGATGCCCTGTCATGGCAGCCATGCGCAGCGGCTGGCTGTGAGCACTGCCCCTGGCAGGAAGCCCGGGGCCCGCCACCGCCGATAGAGGACGCCGTCCCGCGCCTCTAGACTAGCCCACTGGGAGTGGTAGGCTCTCGTTTCCATGTCCAGGGCAGCCACGTCCACTCACTTCCTAGCCGCCAGCCAACTCTGCACATGGACGAGCGCCGCGTCATGCTCCTACCCTTCTTGGACCTGGGCGGGGGAGAGGGGAAGGCAACCAACCTCCCCATCGACAGTCCTCAGGGTGGCCACCGTCGGGGGCCAACCGGGGGGCCGACCTGTTGCAGCTACTGGTGCCCCGTGCCCTCCGGACTCAAGTCCTGCAATTAGTGCATGGAGCCACGGGTGCGGGGCACTTCGGGAACAACAAGACTATCTGCTGCCTCAGGGGGGCGGTTTTACTGGACTTTTAAGGACTCGGTAGGCAGGCAAGTACCTCCATTTGTTTTTAGGCTACTTCCGGGGTTGCACGGTGTAAGGAACACGAAGCTAGCAGCAGATATTACCCATGACTGAGCGGTGTACGGAGTATGGGGTAATTATCCTTTTCTTTATTAAAACGGCTGCCAGCGTAGCCAGTTTTGCATTCTACTTGACTCTGTCTCCTTCCTTGATACACCACTCAACGCACGCTCGCCACATTGGTGTCAGAAGAGAGCATGTATCAGCAGGAAGTGAGAGCCATTAGCGGCGACATCCTCCCGAATGCGGCACCAGCTCGAGGGAGGTATGGAACCAGCCGAGCACCCCCGTTCGCACGTGGAGATGAAGGAGGCTATCCAACGGGTGTGGCAAATGAGGGAAGAGGGAAGGCCGGAGAAGAAGAACGGGGCTAGCGCTTCTGCGCAGATCTGCAGAGCGGCTACTGGCAAGTGGAGCTGGCCCCGGACGCTCGACACAAAACCGCCTTCACCATAGGGCAGGGTCTATGGCAATTCCGCGTTATGCCGTTCGGGCTTTGCAACGCACCGGCCACCTTCGAGCGCCTGATGGAGCGGGTGTTGAGCTACGTACCCAAGCAGCACTGCATCGTCTACCTGGATGACCTTCTCGTCCACGCCAGCGACTTCGAGGGGGCCCTTCGCCACCTGCGGGAAGTCTTCGCCACCATCCGCCAAGCCGGGCTGCATCTGAACCCAAAGAAATGCCAGCTGTTCCGGAGGGAAACCACATTCCTGGGGCACGTGGTGAGCGCCGGCGGCGTGGCTACTGACCCGGCTAAGATCGCTGCTGTCCGCGACTGGCCGCCCCCCACCAATGTCAGCAACCTGCAAAGCTTCCTGGGCCTTGCCTCCTACTACCGCCGGTACGTGCGGAACTTCGCCACCATTGCCAGACCGCTTCATCGCCTAACGGACCGTGGCCAGCCGTACGTCTGGGACGATCCCTGCATCCAGGCTTTTAACGTCCTCCAAACCGCCCTCATCACGGCTCCTGTGCTGGCGTACCCCGACGCCAACCGGCCATTCATGACTTTGAGCTGAGGCACCGCCCGGGGCGACAGCACGGCAACGCGGATGCCCTGTCATGGCAGCCATGCGCAGCGGCTGGCTGTGAGCACTGCCCCTGGCAGGAAGCCCGGGGCCCGCCACCGCCGATAGAGGACGCCGTCCCGCGCCTCTAGACTAGCCCACTGGGAGTGGTAGGCTCTCGTTTCCATGTCCAGGGCAGCCACGTCCACTCACTTCCTAGCCGCCAGCCAACTCTGCACATGGACGAGCGCCGCGTCATGCTCCTACCCTTCTTGGACCTGGGCGGGGGAGAGGGGAAGGCAACCAACCCTCCCCATCGACAGTCCTCAGGGTGGCCACCGTCGGGGGCCAACCGGGGGGCCGACCTGTTGCAGCTACTGGTGCCCCGTGCCCTCCGGACTCAAGTCCTGCAATTAGTGCATGGAGCCACGGGTGCGGGGCACTTCGGGAACAACAAGACTATCTGCTGCCTCAGGGGGGCGGTTTTACTGGACTTTTAAGGACTCGGTAGGCAGGCAAGTACCTCCATTTGTTTTTAGGCTACTTCCGGGGTTGTGTGGTGTAAGGAACACGGAAGCTAGCAGCAGATAGTACCCATGACTGAGCGGTGTACGGAGTATGGCGTAATTGTCCTTTTCTTTATTAAAACGGCCCACGTAGCCAGTTTTGCATTCAACTTGGACTCTGTCTCCTTCCTTGATACACCACCCAACGCACGCTCGCCACAATATTATGTATTATGTAAGTGCTGATCAAGCACATTTGAGACCAAGTGTACTATTTCAGGATATATCAGGTAACAGATAAGTCCGGGTATCGTAGGTACGCTCGAATAAGGGATGTGTTACAAAAGCACATGAATGAGTGGCCCTACTTTTCACACCCTGTGCATAGTGAGTCATTTGTAAGGTAACAGACCATGACCGCTGAAGGAATAATTGGGTAACAAACAAAAAATAACTTTTGCTTAAATACCATTACTTAAATATAACATCAGTGTGTGAAGTTTGACTGTAAAACTAGCATTATTGCTTATAAGTAGTGTATTAACATTACAATTAGTTTTTTATGCCAGGAATTGAGATGAGGAGACCTGGTCCAAATACAAATCCAGTAAATGCACAATTGGCATGGAAGAAATAATGTGCCTATATTAATGAATTAAATAAAAAGTGAAATGACAACATAAATTAAATGTAAAATATGTCATTATTTATTTATATATTCTCACATTTTATTATTTCTATATGCATTAGCACGGGAGGCGCCATATTTAAAACACCTCAGGAGGCAAAAGCAATCGAGCAAAGTTCAACCACCAATCGAATGTTAGATCCCACTTACTGGCTTTGATGGGTGATGTTGACAGATTGAATTATTTCCCATTTCACACCACAAATGAAATGTGCCAACATGAATGAATGAATTAAGTACATAAATAAATACATAAATGATTAAATGTGAAAATAAATAAATACATTTGGAAATAAATAATGGCACGTGGAAATAAATAATTAAATATTTTACGTGTAATTATTCATGTTGACATTTCACTTTTTATTTAATTAATTGATATTGGAACATTACTTCCAATTACTTCCACTTAGAGGGGATCACATTTTTACTAAATACTTTGGTTACTGTTACTGATATTAAGGTAACAGTTACATCATCAAAATATTATCACTGAGTATAAGTGAATGATTTTAAAAAACACGCAAATCATTAAAAACCTAAATCTATTTAATCAATCTATTTATTTCTTCAGGCAATTTCAAAGAGGTTTAATTATTCATTTATTACAAATTCTATACCACACTATTCATCAGTTATCCCTACAGAGTCTAGTCCTGCTTGATGCAGAGCCAGCCTTTTTAATGAATTTGTTTTTCTTTCTGTAGCATCTCTCTGTAGTATAATATCACCCACCGATACATAATACTTGGTACAACAAAGTGATAGAACATGTGCAACATATTAAAAACTTCAAAGGACTTCCTTCAAAGGAGGAATTTTTACAGCCGTTCCAGTTTGATCAATAAAAACTAAATCTAAAACTGTCTATGGTCCCACTATTATGACATTATGTAGTAAATGGATCCGATAATCTAGTGCTCTTCCTTCGCCTGAAATCCGCCACCATTTCCTTGGTTTTAGGTACATATTACTCTTAAAAAGTCAGTTCTGCACCCCACGTTACCCCCATTGACCACACTTATGATGCATTCAACAATACATTGATTGTCTGGAAACTGGTGGTAAGATCCTCGGGTTAGCTTGAATTTTAAAACCTGCAAAGTTATAAATAAATAATTTAAAAAATAAAAAAAAAAAAGACCCAATGACCATGAAAAACAATGTAAACTCATGAGAGTCTGAAAGAGGTGAGGCTGGGCAATGTGTAGCTACCCATTTATTAACTACTTTCAGAGTTTGGAAACAATTGCCATCTAAAACAGAATACCGCACATCCAGCACACGGCAATTGAATTGATCACTTCCGTTACGTCACATATGCAGCGGCTATGCGACGTTTTTCAATCACAGTGGAGTGTAGGATAAGCAAAGAGCACGACCATTACAGCAACATTAAACAACTTTGTAGGCATCAAAGACATTAACTTTGCATAGACATTAGCGAATTACACCAATGCATCGCAGAGCTAGCCACTAACATTGGTTAGCATAGAAAACGGACATGAGATAAAGACACATTTCCAATAAACCCCCTTTCAAACATCATTAGCAATGTGTTTATAAGACAACATATCGCATTTCACAAAGGTCATTCTTGCCTATGAGAAGTATTTCAAGAGTACGAGTGCATATCTGTCTCAAGGTATGTGTCATGAGTGTACACAACAAATTTGCATAATCTAGGTGCTACTACTATCAGAACAGAGTACCTCTCCAAACACCAAAATAACTATGGTTACAATAGCATGAGAAACCCATACAATATCTCACCAAGTATTTAATATCTAGTGTGTGATCATGTAAGACACCCGGAATGCCATTATTGTGAAACCATTCCACCCCAGCACAGGCCTCACAGCCTTATCTCACCATTTCAACATGTCCTTGTGGATCAATGAATGCCACTTTTTTTGTGTAGTCAAACAGTCCACCTAAAATTGGACAATTCTGTGTCTTTGTTTTTCAGTGCCTGTCATACTCCAAACGTTCCAGACAATCCTGGCATCAAGCTGTAGGAAACGACCTGTTCCCTACAAAGGCATAATATTAAAATGTTTATTCACAAAAGAGCAGTTCTCATCAAGCAAGAAAAAACTCACATGTGCTCTTTAAAAAAAGATCCATAGGAGACAGTCAATGATGCTGTATTCAATACACATACAGTATATGCCTCTAATCTTGTATGGTCATTATGTCTGTCATGTTGTTTTAACTTCAGGATATCCATCCCTCTTGCACCATCTGGTTTAGAGTCCATGTCAGATTGATTACCACAACACAGTTTCATGCACACTGCTCCAAATCTTATCAACCCCAAGACATGTTTCAAGCCATCATGTGTCAATGATTACCCCACTCTGCATGGTCCTGAAACTGAAGTCATTTCAAATAAGTGACTCTAATCTACCAAATTTTGAAAGATGATCATGTGAAATTTATCATGGCCTCTTTCCCAAACAAAGATGGGTTGTGATTTCAATTCACCTTTCGGTCCACCTGTTCTTCCTCAATGTATAATGTATATGACATAGATCCTGTGTGTGCTGCAATACTTGCTCCTGGTATAACCAGTCACTGATATAAAATGTATTGACATGGCACCAAGTTGCCCTGATAATATCTATCTAAAGGCATAGGCGTAGTTTCTGTGAAGTGAGACAGGGAACTGCCCCCTCGCTTTTGAAGGGAACATCATTCGTCCCCATGCTTTTTGAACAACCTAGTCATTGGAAGCCAGCCCCACCACAATCATAAATAAACAGGCCCCCCCTCCCACTTGAGACCTACAACATTTTTTGCAGCAGCCATGCAGGCCCTGGACAGTGACCCTATTCATTAAATAACATGGTACAAACCACACCAGGGCAGAGAGCTCTTAGAGAGCGCTTATTGTGAGGAAGGACTGGTGAATAAAACAACATGGAATTGATATTCTGTAGATGATAGAGGTTTCCCGTCCCTGTTCTGAAATGTTTGTTGAGACCAGAAATTGTGCAACCAACTGCAGACGGTTATATACTTTGATGCCACTGGCTGTACTTTGCTGACCTGGCCATATGTATCCTAACCTCCCCCAAAGTGTTTCCAAGATACTTCTATTGTTTCCCCACAACAACTGCCCACATTGTGGCATCAAATGTCTTTCTTATCAACAAGGGTCTACATTATGGCCACAAATGCACAAAATTAGGTGAATATCTGAGTATGGAAAAGCTTACTTTTTTGAATGAGTTTTTATGCTAATTTACTACACAAAATACGCTTTATGGGAGCATGTCTTGCTTTATTGAAGAAACGACTTGCTTTATTTAACGAAGCCTTAAATAATTAGATACATTTCAAACAATAACCCAGTTCGATTATAAAGCAAATGTATGGAAACAACAACCAAGTGGGTCGCTTGCACGCACGCATGCGCACTCACTTCAAACAAATGCGGAAAAAACCTTCTGTATGGCTATTGACCTGCTATTTACCGGTTATCAAACTCATACCTGAAAGTACACAAACTGACGTAAAATTGTGGAGGACGTATTAAGGCAGCGTCAGTGGGCCACGTGAAGTTCAACTGTATAAATGTTGTGTGAGCCTATAGAAGTGCGTTACCCTAAAGCGCTGCACTATAAATTTACTTGTCGGCGCCCGAACATAACTTATCGTGCCATACATAATCTCACAGCATGATTTCACTGCAAAGAGGGGGTTGGTAAGTTTGCCCGCCTCCCTGCATGTGCCCGAACCACCCAGTGCAAACATGATGGTTATTATAACAGTGATGGATAAATCAAGAAACTAAAAATGTATAGAAATATTGAAAACAATGCACGCGAGTTTGCTGCATTCTTAAACCTGAATGTCGCGCTAGGAATGTGGTGATAGAGAATAGGTAAGTTGCATTGATTTGACTTATGATGTGATATATTAGCATTGATATTGATAGAATAACATCTTTCTTCTTTGCCCTTCTTTACACTTTTCACAAAGTGATTTTGGTTCCGGTTTTCCATTTGTATTTACTTAACCTATATCACGCTGCTCTGTAAGCTGCGCCTATGGTGCTGCATGCTTTTAGGACAACCTCCATGTTTTGAAGATTTTCTGTGACAAAAAAGGATACAGCGTCTGTATAACTCAATGTAACTTCTGTAGGCCTATACTTGACAAATCAGAACTCAAGTAATGTGATAGGCTACAAAACTATGAAAAATAAAGGCTAAGTGAAGATGTAGTGGACTGGGATGCAGAACTGAGAGTTTTGAAGAAGAAAAACAAATAAGATTACACTACACGTCGAAATAAGACTGCAGTGATGCATGCTATTAAAAAGTATGTAGAAACATTTTAGCATTTATTTTGTTCAGTTTCCTCGTAAACCTTATGATAGTCGTGCTGGGGCGTGTTGTAACCTTGCTGTTGGTGCTTTATTAATTAAAAACAATACTGTGTGTTTCATTTTACACATTTGATCGAAACGTTTTACAGTAGGCTACTGCTTGCAACTTGGAAATAGGTGCCTGCATGAACTTTAATTAAAGCAGATTCGCGTGTCTAATGATAATCAATCCTTGTAAACAAATTGTACACGCATGGTTCTGGGTAGTGGCGGCCGACAAGACACAAATAACATGATATGACATCCTGTGTTTCTATTTTTTCCTGTAATTCACATGATTGAACAGGGTATGTTAGTTGCTGATATTACTAATTGTACTTTTGCGATTTCAGGCTGCCCTACAGAAATTACACATCCACATTGTCCTCAGCGTAATCACTCACGATTAGGTTATAATTCGCTGGAATCCACCAAAAGTTGAGCTGTACAGTAACTACTAAGTGATGGCTACAGCCTCTATGGAATCGTGTTGTAGAGTACGGTAGTGATGTTTATAATGTAGTATAGACTGACTGAAAATGAAAAAATACGTATCTCTGTTTTCATATTAAAAGTTTATATTAAAAGTTCTGTCCACATTTTTGTTTTATATGTGCCTTATCAGGACATTCAGAAATCGTAACGGTGCTTCGCTTTTTTTCTGTGTACACGTGAGTATGTGCAAGGTTTTGCTCTCGACATTAGTTATTCCTTTCGAAACCCTTGTGAGGTCCAGTGACTGTCCTGCTGTTTGCCTTTTATTCAGAAATATGAAACATTATAAAAAAGAAAAAAAACATTTGTAACAAGTTTCTCTCTGCCCTTTGAATTCATTTGAGAATGTTGAACCATATTCAGTTCTGATATTTATGTCCTTAATAAATAGATATATTTATAGGGTATATATTTATATATGAATAGGGTACTCTGAGGTACGATGTGTTCTTTATGCAACACAATTAGGCAACTTTGTAGTGAAAAACGTATCAAATGAATTCCAGAGATTTTCCTTTCTGTCCTGTTGTGAAACAATGTGGCAGTAGCCTTACTTCTCAAGGCATGTGGTTGCCATGGGCGCAGAAGCTGGACTAATGGAACTATGCAGATTTCTGTTGCTCTCCTTAATCTGACAAAGACTGGTCAGAAATTTCATGAAAAAGATCACCATATAATATATTGTCCACCATCTTGTTTTTAGTTGCCTGTGCTTGTGCTCATTGTGGCAGTAAGTGCAGAGCATGTGCAAGGAAAGAGTTTAGCTAGTTTTTGGTGTCCAGGCAGAATCACATGATGTTGGGGGTGGGGGCGGGGGGTGTCCAGTCCAAGCAGAAGCAAGAGGAAGAGGATTTATTTTTAGCTCTTAAAATACACAGTTTTTGTAATATATGTTTTGCTGTGTAATGCTTAATCCACACAAATTAATATTGTACATTCAAAGGAACATCTTCATTTTCAAGTCAGCTTTAGTCTTCCCAAACTTTTGTTTTTTCTATGGGATACACTGTTTCTCTGAAGGAAAATGTGGGTGGTAACTGGAAGCCACTGGATCTCTGACACGGCCGGCTTAAGTGTTTTTCTATGGAAAGTGTCTGAAGGCGGGACCGTACGTGCCCCAGGTTTTCAACAGGGTTGCAGGGGTCAAGCCGGTGGACAGCGCTCTGTGAAATTTAACTATAACACCCAGGCAAACCAGGACACCGCACTAGTAAACACCTCCTCTGTGAAGTGCTGTGTAATTAAAAGCCTGTCTCTGCAGCCTGCTTGGATTAGTACTGCTAAAAAGTTAAACAGGTAAAGAGATTGTGAAATTAAATTGGCAACTGGGTTGTCCTGGAGAACCAGTGAAACAGGTACAGTACCACATGAGCTGCTTTTATGTTGATGACTTTAGCCACTTTTTTGTTTTTAAAGCCCAGCCTTTGTTTTTGCTGTCTTATGTTGAGCAGAGTGACTGACGGGTTCCTCTTCAGGAAGCATTCCATGTCCGGCGTGCCTGTGTGAGGGAGCCTGTGGGAAGCCAGCTGGAGCCGCGGGGGCAGAGTCCCGAGAGGCTGATCGAAAGGGGTCGCAGCGCGCTCCGCGCACCGCGCCATGGACGGTGGGAGAAAGAAGCCGGCGGCAACCGCTCTGGACGGAGGCTGGGGATGGATGATCGTGGCGGGCTGCTTTGTTGTCACCGTCTGCACCCGCGCTGTCACCAGGTAAGCCGGTATGGTGCCTGGATCTGTGCCCCTGGATGCGCTCAGTAGGTCAGGAACACTCTTGGGTCCATTACCTGTGCATTATATTATATGAGTGTATGATAGTTGAGACGTTGCATTTGCTGCAGTGTACTTTTAAATCAGCCAGGTTTCAAGACGTGTTGTGAACGTCAGCAGTTCTTATGTCTTAACAATAGGCTGGCTACCTTATTAGGTTTTGCTGTGCTTATGTCAAGTCTATAACATAAGTGCAGTTTTAAGATCTAATGCAGGGTTTTAAAAAAGCAAAGTTTTTTATCAGAGTAATGTTTGATTAGTGCCCTTCAAAGTTAGACTGCATTTGGTGGGGAGATGAAGGCATTCTATATTTGGTTTACTGCTGACTGGTTTTCTAGTGGAAAGACAAGGCTCCAGTTTAGCACTGTGTTGAGATGTGGTTTGTGTTCCCTTTGGGGCATGTCTCAGTTCAGGTTACAGCGGACAACCTCATAAACAAGCTGCTCAGCTGGAACTTGATTGCATCTCACAAGGAATGATCTCTCGGATACTGGTGTCTTTTTTAAAGCTAGTGAAACAAGTTTAAACACATTTCAACAAATGTAAACAGATTTGGGCTAAGTGTTGTACCCATGGCCCCTAAGGATGCTTTATTTCTTAAGGGGTTTAACTGTGTGTGTCACAGAATTATATGCATGTATCTTAAGTTGCCGAGGAAGCATTGTGCCCCTAACCTCTACGACAAAGGGGATCTGGCTGCCCATGCCCTCCCACTGGCTTCCACAGAGGGATCGTTAACATTCCTTCATCCGCACGTTCGTCGGCCATATGGCGTACGCTCCGCGTATAAACCAAAATCATTCATTACTCATTCACTTATGTAACATTCGAAGTCATTAGGAGTAAATGAATGCTGTTTTATCAGTTTTTTTGGCATACCCCTGGAAATGACACTAAAAGCACAGATAGCATTATCAGTGTGATTGTAAATTCTTTTGCAATTGAACAGATAAATGAAACGCGCATGTGCAATGGAGTGCAATTCATTCTACCCACAGTGCATGTTATTTATTTTATATTCCTTTTTATTGAGTTATAATATGTGAACATTTTGAGAATTAAAACAACAGGGAACTCATATTAGTTTGAGTGCTGCTCAGTGAATGGATGCTAGCATAAATAGCCTCCCACATTCTTTTTTCTTATTTATGTCCTAATGTTTCTTTAAGTTAGTGAAATATTGTGGGTGATTAAAATACACTTGTGAAGTTAAAGGATCATTTATAATTTGACATGTGCATGTGGTTGGCATGCACTAAATACTGAATACACAATTTAAGCTCTGTGACTAAGTGTCTTTCTCCTGTTGATGACAGGTCTGGTATGAGCGTCAGCAATGTATAGTCACTCCAGTGCTAAAATGTTGAGCAGTGTCACAACAACAATAAACAGTAAACAGTGTCGTAAACAGTATCATCTACTGAAATCTGCAATTACTATTGAGGAAAAAACAACACAAATGTATTTATTTAAGAGGACTGTAATATACCCATAACCAGATTAGGTACGTCGGAGATCAAAGATTCAGAAAGAGGATACTATTGATGTAAGACTCGTCCTCTACATCAGCAATCAAAAATCAGAGGAACGAGTTGTTCATTTCACCTGGGGTTTTTACCAGATTTGACCAGGAGACACCATGCTTTAGCTTGCCTCCATGTTTATTTACTGTGTCACCTATAGCAGCTATGTTTGCATTGACTTTTCCCCTCGTTTTCCTATAATACTTTGTGAATGCAGTTATAATTAGCACACGAGGGTGCATGGTGGGTTGGTTGGGGGGTGGCAGGAGATACTAAAAGTACACAGTATCACGGCCTGCAGTGCAGATAGGAGGTATACAAGGCACATGTCTTGGCTTGGGTGTGTTTAAGGAGAGGGGGAGGGGCAAAGGAAGATCACATTGCCGGAGCCTTCAGTGGTAATTCTATCCTTTCAAATTGTAATGCAGTGTTCTCACTCACTGGCCTTTTCACACAGTTTTTGTTTCCTGAACAAAAGCGGACATAATTAACTAGAACAGACATTGCTTGGAACAGCTGTGATGTGAAAGCTAAACAACTCTTGTTCGAAGCAAACTCGCTGAGTGTTTGTTTTTGTCCCTAGCTCTTGAACATGTCGAAAAACAAGCAGATTGAAGCTATCACTGAACAAGGAGGTGCTGTTGATGTATTAAACAACACAAAATGGGTCTCTCAAACAATGGACCTTATCACTTATGTGGTTCAAACTCTTTTCAACTTATCAATTGTTTTGTGAGAGTAGTACATCTAAGGAAAGACTGTGGTTGGATTTTCCAAACACTACATTATTCAGTCACCCTTAATAATGCCACAGAACACATATCTGTTTGTGGTATGGGGAATGGACAGGTAACTGCCAAAATAAAGGAAACACTTGAGTAAATGAAGGGTTCTGTTAGCTCTCTTATGCTGTGGGTTGCATTTTCCTGGCATGGTTTAGATCCACTCAACCACTTAGAGGGCAAGGTAAATGGCAATGAATACAAAGCCACATTGAATGATTACCTTCATTCTATGGTGAAGCATTCTATCCTGATGGAAGTGTTCTCTTCCAGGATGACAATGCCCCCATCCACATGGTATGAGGGGTCACAGAATGGTTTGATGAGCATGAAGAGGACATAAACCATAAACCATATGCCATGGCCGTTTCAGTCACCAGATCTCAACCCGATTGAACACGTATGGATTCTGGAGCAGTGCCTGAGGCAGTGTTTTCCACCAATATCAACAAAACACAAAATTATGGAATTTCTTGTGGAAGAATGGTGTTGCACCCCATCCAAGAGTTCCAGACACTAGTAGAATCTATGCCAAGGTGCAATGAAGCTGTTGTGGTGGCTTGTGGTGGCCAATGCCCTATTAACCCATTCAGACCTAAAATGCCCTATTAAGACAATTTATGTTTTTGTTTCCTCATTTACATGAATCACAGCGCATTTCATTAATCGCAAAACATTTCAGCTTTGAAGTGCTTAATCTTTGAAGTGCTTAATCTTATTCCAACAAAATAACATACATTTTAAAATCTAATTTACATGCATATGCTAAGTGATAAGTGATGATGTGAAGATGAAGTATTGACCATGCGCTGTGAAATAATAACCCTAGATACCCGCGAGACCAGCGCGAGGTCTGTATGTTCTCTCAATTCTCTTTTCTTCATTTCTTATTTTATTAAGAAAATACTTTTTAATGATAAAATTGAGAACCTTCTTTTGGTTTTGAGCCTTGTCAGTACATTGGGTTTCATACCTGCCAGGTCTTGAGTTGCAGCACACATTGGTTGTGTGTTTAGGTGGCCCAGGGATAGTGATGGAAACCCTTTTCACTGGCCTGTGCTAACTCCATTGTTTGTTCTCCAGCCAGGACATGCAGGCTAAGGGGCAGTAGGCCTCACTTTCAAACTGAGCAAACTGACCCTTATCTCCTGCCTGGAGCTTGTCGTTTGTTTATTCAGGTGCTGTTCCAGCATTTTCAGGGCTGTCCCTTTCCCCCACTGCAGACTCCTCCTCCTCAGCTCCATTCCCACCACCTCCCATGCACAACTCAGGCTTTTTGCGGTCCCCTTCACCTCCCTTTTCCTCATTAATAATGATTGCATCACACCTTTTCTCCATAAACGAACCCCTGCTCGGTGGACTGGCTCATGGTGACACTGAGAAGTCACTATGGCAGATTGATTACATCACCTATCTCGGAAGTAGCAACGTGAGCAAGATGATCTGTGTATGTGTCTCTGTGTGTGTGGGTGCGTGGGTGTGTGTTTTTTTTGGGGTGTGTGCATGGGTGTGTACATATGCATGTGTGTCTGTATGGCATATACTGTATATGTGCTGGGAAGTGGCGATGGGTGATGGCTAAAATGCTTAAATGTAGTACTCTGTATAAATATTGATCTCAATTTTGATGCTCATCAAAGTCACAATTAAAAATGAATGCGTCATAAAGGTGCCATTAATTTGACTCACAGTAGTGTTACAGATTTAGTGTGACACTTATTTACAAATGCATTTTTGTTTTACAGATGCATCTCCATCTTCTTCGTGGAGTTTCAGATCCACTTTGGACACGACTACTCCCGGACTGCATGGATCCACTCTCTGGTGGACTGCACAACCATGCTGTGTGGTAAGAGACCTTTTTATTTACCTCAGCCTTCAGTGCTGTGCTTTAAAATGCTGTCAAAAATGCTGTCATATAAGTAATGTCAATTGTGCGAATGAAAATGTGGATCTTATAATCTTGATAGCTGTCATACAATGTGCTATCCAGCGATTGGATATTCAGAAAAAAATGTTTGGCATTGTAGGAATACCAATAGCCCAACCTGTGCACATCCTTAAGTAATTTGCAGAAAAACGTTAATTCATGCCAAATATGACAATAGCGCTTTGATGTGCATTTAAAAATAAGTAAAAAATACAAAGTGTACACTGTCTGGCACTAAACTGCTAGCCTGTCTGAAAATAATGAAACATAACAATGAAACTAAACAAAGAAGAAACAAAAACGACACCCAATATTCTCGGGTACTTCATTCTATTTGACCTGTTTTTCACTTCAACCAGAGAAGTCACTGTATTTCAGTTTGGCATTTAGGAACAGTAGCATGTCCAAGTTTTCAAGCATCAATTGGTTTTGGAGCTTGTTTACAATCAGACCTACATTTGAGGACTCTCGCTCAGAAGGTACAGAGGTTACAGGGAAACAAGGATTGATTTGCCAGCTTTGGTGGAGTGCTGCTGGCTGCTCATTTTGCCAGCTTGCCACATCTCTTCCGTGAATATGATCCTGAACTTATCTTTTTTTTTTTAAGGGTTCCTCCAAACATAACATCTCCAAACATAAACCCGTCCACATGTAGGACAAAGAGTAAAACACGACTTATCAGACCATATTACTTTCTTCCACTGCTGAGACGTCCAGGTTTCGTGCTCATTACACCAGGTGATGCGTTGTTGCTCATTGGCTGTGCTTACAAGCGGGTTCCAAATGGCAGCCCTCCCATAAATATCAGCTTTGTGAAGCTCACAATATAGTTTTTGTTGAGGTTCGGTCACAGAGGCATAGATTCAATTCTGGTCATTGTTGAGGCTGTTGCTTTTTGGTTTTCAGCAACTATCCTGTTGTGTGTGTCTATCCCTGCTGGTGAACTTCAACTTGTGACCACTGTTCCTCTTTCCTGATGCAGTTTTCTTGCTTGGCCATCATGATTTTCGACACTGTTCCCTTTGACAGGTTAAATATTTTCGCCGTTTCTGACTGCAATTTGCTCACCAACAGACCCCTTTCAAAATCTGTTAGATCTCTCATGTTGCTTTAGAAGCTCACATATTAAATGTTGCTTTTGAAATGTCTTTTATAGCAGAAACATATTGGTAATTAGTATTGACATTAATATGATGATATTTTTAATTGCAATTTAGTTACTTCAAACATTTCCATTTAAATGCGTACATGTTTAACCATACACATTCCTCCATTTAAAATGCAGGCGTTAATATAAAAGTTAGTTGACGATACAAATGTTGCCAGATACCTGTAGCAGTGGCTAGTACGTGCCACGGGAAATCATCTTCATTTTTTACCCACATTTTCCATGTCTTTTTTTCTGTTTGGCTTTATTCATGCATTCAGCTGTACAGAATTCACTGTGTTGCACTAGTCATACAAGTGTGACCTTCAGTTCTTGCTCAAGGGCAACTCTTAAATGGTTTCATCATAAATGACCTAATTCTCAAAGTTCACGGAGTACAGGGGTGTGTGAACCTGTCTTTTGTGGTATGAGTGAAGCGCATGTTTGTCCATGATGTAGGAAAGGTTGGCATATGGCCCCATGGGAAATCAGCCAGCTAATCGCAACTCCAGGTACTCTACTCTTGGCTTGGGAACATGTCTGCTCTGCTGTGCAATCTGAACATTAGCCTATGATGACACTGTGAAAGCATTTTCATACTGTATGGCTCTCACACACAGAAATATGTTACTGACAGTATTAATTGAATACAGGTGAGAATGAAGACAAGTGTTCAAGAAAGTGGTTTAAACACCATTTTTCCATATCCTCCCGCGTGGTCCAGTGGTTACAACGTTCGACACTGGCCACGGCGCGCCAGAGTCGGTTCTGGCTGGGAGTGCCACCAGGGGCAGCAATTGGCCATCTGCCCCAGGGAGGGGGGAGGGAAGCCGACAGGATGTTCGTTGCGCACAGGAGTGGCCTTGTAGTACCGGGTTACGGTTGACGGCTAGGCAAGTGCCGTCTCCTCCGAGATGATGCTTCGCCTTCATCACTACCGTCGCAGGACTATGGCAACGAACTCACATTACTAGGGGGGGATTGACATAAAAGAATAGCGGGTGCAATTGGCTACTAAATTGGGAGAAAATGGGATACAATCAGAAACATCTTTTTTTTTGTTTTTTTGCTATTTTTCCCCTACGGTCCCTACTGAAATCACATGGATCAAACTAATTTGCTGGGCCTCTGGGTGGAGCAATGGTAAAGGCACTCACCCGGAGTGCAGGTTGCCCACTGCATTCGGGGTTCGAGCCCTGGCTCTGGCCAGGAGTCCCATTTGGGGCTGTGATTGGCTGTCTGCCCTGTGGGAGGGTGGAGGGAAGCTGGCATGAGTTCGCTGCGTACAAGAGTGGCTTTGTGTGTACCGGAGTTACGGTCGACGGCTTGGCAAGTTCCATTTCGGAAGAGGTGGTTCATTGCCTTTGTCACTGCCTGTTCCAGAGCTACGGGAGCGAGCTCGCAGTACGAGGGTCTTGACATGAAAAAGAGGGTACACTTGACATGAAAAGAGGGTACAATTGGCATGAAAAAGAGGGTACAATTGGCATGAAATAGAGGGGAAAAATTGGGAGAAAAATGGGGGAAAAATCTGAAATGAAAAAATTTAAGTAATTTACATCTTGTTTTTGTAATTACTTAAACCTAGCTTATTTATTTATTTAATTTACAGTTACGAATTTTTCCCTGTTTTTTTTTCTCCGCCCGTCCTCCGGGGAACGAGCCAATTTTTCCGGGCTGGTAGATCCGCCTCCTTTGAGACAGAACCCGACCATGGACGCCCTTCCTGCTCCTCAACGAACTCATGCTGGCTCACCCTCCCCCCTCCCCCTGGGGCAGACAGCCAAAACCGGCCCCGATTGGGACTAACGGCCAGGGCTGGTCTGGCAGTTTCTAACTGCGTCCCTGATAGGCAGCCACACTCATATCGGACCAGCCAAGATACAATGTGTTAGACCACTACACTACACCCTCCCCATCTTATTTTTGATTGATTTGCCATTGGGCTTTTATCTCACAATTGTCACTTCAACTGCCCAATACATTCCTGTTAGCTATAGTAAGTGACCAATGATTATTTTTATTATTAACTTTTTTGCCAAGATTCTGCATTGTTGTTGGTATGACACAATTAAGTGTTCTTAAAACCTGATACTGGTTGCACATAGTGTATTCTGGTTTTTGTTGTAAATTACTTAGGTTTCACTGAGGTGTTAATACTGGCCTGGGATTGCCATCCCTTGACATGCTTCTGAATTTAGTCCATAATCAAAGTGTGTTCTTGGGAAGGAGTTTGAGCTTAGGATATAAGTAAAAGTATTCAGTATTCAGTATTCTCAAGTATTCTTCAACGTACTTATGTCCATGTGTCACTTACAAATTACAATTATTAATGAATGAATTATATTCATTTGTTTTTCATTTGGCTGTGTTGTAGTCTAGGAACATGAATTTAACAATAAACAAACTTCATTGCCCTAAGTTCATTTCATAAATAATATTAAACAAACAAATATTAACAAAAACATAAGAACATAATAAAATATGTTGTGAGCTGGCCATTCAGTCCATCTTTGATTGTCAGTTTTCTACCATGTAAAGTGAATTGATCATTGCGTTGAGTTTATTCTTGAAAAGTCAGTGTCTCACTCCAGAAATCCCAGCAAGTTATTCCATGTATGTATAACAATGTTTTTGTGTAATTAGCTGTCAGTATATTGCAACTAATCATGGCTGATTTCCTTCAAGTGTAGAATAAACCCTTTTACTTGCATCTTTTTATCAACACAAAATACAGCACATGTAGAGCAGATTAACAGCTGACATGTTAAATATAGAGCAGTGTTCAATGAATAGCTTCAAATGAAATATTAATTGAAATGCAAAAGAAATAGTGAACAGTGTTCCCCCAGGACCCTGGTTGAAAACCACTCTAATAGCAGAGTATCGTAATATGCGACGCCGGTTTCCCAAGTGCTTCTGAGTGTGCCAGCCACAAAAGACGAGTCGTTTGCACACAACGAACATCTTGTAAGACCGAGCAGGTGTCAAAATGGCGTGACCTCCCACTGTCAGTATTGTTTTTCTACTTCCCAGAGATAACCAGTATTGCAGCCAAAAACACAGGGAACTTATGTAGCCCCCCTGGGGCTGACCTCGTTCGCTCTTCACCGGGTCGGTCTGGAGTGCGGAGAGGCCACCCGACGGGCGCAAAGGGAATGCACTGGACTTTACCTCGGGCCCTGTACCCTGTGGATATTTTGCAACTCCGGGTGATGCATTAACTGCCTTATCCTCAGTCCAAATGGTAAACTCGGGGGGGGGGGGGGTGCTTGCTGGCTGCGCATGGTGGCTGCCCTTTGTCAACGTGCTGATGTCCTCCTCCTTCGCCTTGCATGTGAGTTCATGCTGTCAGCAGGCATGACAGGGCTAAATCGGCAGACACGTGCTGTCTGCAGTGGGACTTCAGGCAGCCACAGGCTGGGTTTTCTCAGCTGCCGGCCTGAACCCTGCCACCCTTACCATGCTCCCGGGGTCAGTGATACTGTAATGCACAACTCTACTCACGAGCACAGGAACATAGTGCACAGTCATCCAGAAATGGCTGAACCCTTTTCGTAAGTGATTCGTAGATGTGCATTTATGAACCAGCAGACATAATCATTCTTAAGCTCTTCTTTAAATCATTCTTAAACAGAACACTTTGTACTGGTTGCCCTGGATTCCTGGTGTTCTCATTAGGACACATTGTGGGCAGTATTAATGGTCACTTGCAGTCCCCTAATGGCAATAATAATAATAATTGTAATAATTAGCCGTTTTGGATCTTAATGCACTTTATAGTGACGGGTTGGTAACTTTAGCTCAATGATGCTTGGTAGCCGTCTTGTGCCACACCGCTCGCCATACATCTAAAATGAATTACTTCACCCTCCATGATACTGTTAACCCTTTGAGGCGTTGAAACCTCTATTATTTTTAAAAAACACACTAGTTTAGGATCAAATTACTTCACCTGCTTCTTTCGCTCATTTACAAGTGTATCTCTGCCATCTGTAGTAAACTGCAGGTCCATGGTGTCGGAAGATGTTTCAGTGCAGAGGATACCCTTAACGAGGCACAGCTGAGGTGAATTGCATGTGTTGTCATGGCAGCTCCACTCGGCAGCTTCATCGGGATGCGGCTGTCCTGCCGCATTGCTGTGATCCTGGGGGGCTTCCTGGCCTCCGCGGGGCTTGTCCTAAGTTCCTTCGCCACAAGCCTGGAGTACCTGTACCTCACCCTGGGGGTCCTGACGGGTGAGCCCTACCCCCCCCGTCCTTCCCCTTAGGCTGCATGTGGTATGGATTTTGTCATTCAGCTGAATTGTTTACTTTGCATAATTTATTTCAGCCTTGCTATCTGTGTAGGCAGGTGAGGTAAAGGTCCCAGCGTCACTCTCCATCTGTCACTGTGTCATATTGCGGCACCTCTTAGATCTCTCTCACTTATAAATAGAGACGCCTGAATCACCTGCTCCAACATGGATGCTTCTAGGGCCTGCCGTTATAGAGTAACGTACACAAATTGTTAGTGATATGTTCCAAACTACTCCCCCATGTGGTGTGTGAAACACGGTTCAATGAAACATTACTACCTGGTCTGTATTCTACAGAGGCAGGCGCTGCATGCCCTGACTGCACGGCGTGCCCCTTCCATTACATTACATTACAGGCATTTAGCAGACGCTCTTATCCAGAGCGACTTACACAGTTTACATTTCTTTACACACAATCCATTTATACAACTGGATATTAACTGAAGCAATTCAGGTTAAGTACCTTTAGCTCAAGGGTACAACGGCAGTGTCCCACCTGGGGATTGAACCTACAACCTCTGAGTTACATGCCCAGTTCCCTAACCATTACACTACACTGCCTTCCCTTCTTCGCAGGTGTCGGATTTGCCCTTTGTTACACGCCGGCCATTGCCATGGTGGGGACGTATTTCTGTGAGAGGAAAGCGCTGGCTTATGGGATCGCCATGTCGGGCAGCGGTATCGGGACCTTTGTCCTGGCCCCCGTGGTGCAGCTCCTAATAGACCACTACTCCTGGCGCGGGGCCCTGCTGATCCTGGGGGGGTTCGTCTCCAACCTGTGTGTCTGCGGGGCTCTGCTGAGGCCCCTTAAAAAGGGGGAGAACAGCGAGAACGGCCCCGCCACAGCAGATAGTGAGAAACCGCTGGACGCAAGTGCACCACTGGGGGCGCTGGTCAGCAGCAAGGACCGGGAGCACAGCTGCTTCTGCTTCCAGTCCCTGCAGGAATACAGCTTCCTGCTCATGCCGGACTTCATGATGCTGGCCGCCTCCTTCCTCTTCCTGGCCAATGGCTGCAGCGTGCCTTTCGTTTACCTGGTACCCTATGCCCTGAGCGTCGGGGTCCGACACCAGCAGGCCGCCTTCCTAATGTCCATCCTGGGGGTGATTGACATTGTGGGCAACATCACCTTCGGCTGGCTCACCGACAGAAGGTACTCCCCCCCCTACATCGCAGGCGAGACAGCTGCTTTTTTAAATGAAAAGGAATGAAAATTCACCTAAGGTAAATTAAATTAAAGCAGTTTTGAAGGAGGCTGTTTGCTTCAGGTACAGTTTTGTTTTATTTGAATTGATCAATTGGATGCACTGTTAATAAATTGGATGCACGAGTCATAAGAGGTCAAAATTGTGGTGGTGAATTTGGAAGGAGTGACTTCAGACCATATGTCATGTGACTAAAATGGCCCCTCCCCTTCCCTCTCCCCTCCAGGTGTTTAAAAAAGTACCGTAACGTGTGTTACATGGTGGCGGTGGGCATGGAGGGGCTGTGCTGTCTCTTCATCCCCCTGCTGCAGAGTTTCCCGCTGCTCGTGCCTTTCTCCGTGCTCTACGGCTACTTCGACGGGGCGTGCATGTGGCCCTGATACCCGTCGTGACGTCAGACGTAGTCGGGGACACATACCTCTCCTCTGCCCTGGGAGTGGTCTATTTCCTCCATGCCATACCTTACCTCATCAGTCCACCAATTGGAGGTCAGTTCTCTACACTTTGACTAATAAGCCAGCATCTCGGATAGCCTTGGGGTTGTATCTGCAATTTTTCATCTTGAAATGATCATTTAACAAATGTTGTGTGATTGAAGCCTGAAAAAGGTATGTTTACAATTGGCCACACAGCACCACTCTCTGTGGGCCTTACAATGTAGATCATTCTTAGTGTCCAACAAGATGCATTTGCTGTCATTATCTCTTCATTTCCCCCAGCTGCCTTTCAGTGGGTATCCTATGTCAAACCGAACACAGATATAGAAAGCGATGGTTACACGCACTAGTCATTGAAAAATACCAAAGTGAGGATGATTTGTAGCTCTTAACCTTGGTGTATTTTTAGTTACTAAGAACAGGACAACAGAGGGACAATGGATATGTTATATCAAATGGGTAGCTGCACTGGTGAATTACTGACTAGTGTACAGCATATTCTGTGCTTTGAATTTGTGGAAGGAGTTTTCTTTAGTGTACAGAACATTCTCAGTTCTGACACATTTTCATTGCTTCAAAGACACAAATGGTAACACAGCTGTGAGAGTATAGTGTATCTGTGTGGCTCACGGTGTCCTGCTTGTCTCCTCTGTGGCCAGGCTGGCTGGTGGACCAGACGGGCTCCTACATGGCTACATTCTTCCTCAGCGGCTTCTCGCTCATCTCGAGTTCCCTGCTGCTCAGTGCCGTGACGGTCATTCGCCGGTGCCAGAAGACGCGCACGTACGCTACCAATGCTGACCCCAAACTGGACACCTGCCAGAGCACCCACGTCGATTACTACAAAGCTTCGCACGAGGAACCAAAGCTTGCAGCAAACATGCTGTCTTTATAGCATTAGACTTTTTTATGCAGTGATTTACTTTTCTCCCCCTTCTATAGTGCCAAAGTGTATGGAATTACGAATGCGCAACTCCGCGGCGTCAGAGCCGACTTGAAACCATACACACAAAGCCAGTTGCATTGTGGGTACGTACACAAGTGGACATAGAAGGACGAGGGATAGTCCCTCAGTGAGTTCATTTTTGTATGTTGTTAAAAGAACATGCTGTGCTCTGCCAGCATAAAGGTCTGTCTTTTCTAGCTTAAACTTTGACTCCCCGAATTCCTGGTCATGAAACTGAACTTTGTCTTCTAAGTGGCAGCAGTGTTGTGTGCGCAATGTGCCTTTACACATGAAGATGAGTGCTCTCTCAAGTTCGAGACTTAAAACAATGGGCCAAAAGTATTATTTTTCTTTTGATTGAAATTTCCCATGATTTCCCATGGCAAATTACCCCTAGTCACGCAACCAGCATCACATTAAAATATTTAATAATATTCTGAAGGCTTTGCTTTGATTCCTATTTAACATTCCAGATGGTCAACACCAACTTTTCTTGGAATTGCTCATAAACATATCCTTTTGAACAGTGATTAAAACATTAAAACTAGAAAAATGCAATTGTGGTAATAAAAACAATGATTATTTTATGTCATTTAAATTAAGCCATTCAGCAATGCGGAAAGCAATGGTTCCATAATGACAGTTAAGTACCCATAAAGAAATTATTGGGAATTGACAAAAAAGGTTGTGGAGGTAATTAGTAAAGATACCAAAAAGCACTGTGCCAGATTATGTCCTCCTAATAGAAGGAAAGTGTAAGTGTAGAAGAAAGTCAAAGGATGAAAAATCTAACTTTCCAATTGGTCTTACCTTCTAATTGATCTGTCCAAATCTGCATCTTTCATATGCCTATACATTTCACAACCTGCAGTAATGCCTTGCCTAACAATTAAGATATTGTTGGAACTGTGCAGCCAGCTCTGAAGTACTTGCTTTTAAACAAAACACTTCAAAAACTTAAAAAAAAACTGTAAAAGAGCTCAAGTCTTCACCAGATAAATGGTTTACAAGGAAAAAGGAGTGGACTGCAAGAAGAGGGAGTATCAATATTATTTTATCATGACTACCTTTATAGTAATTATCTACATTTATCAATATTCATGTCTGTTCCTCTTAGGTTTAATGAAATGACTGAACCGATGTGAAATCAAAATCTTGTTTTTGTATTGCGAATAAAATTGCCAAATACTTTTGGCTTTACTTCCATGGGTAATGATTGTCTTTCAGTATATTGAGATTAGATGGACCTAAACTTGGATAATGACAAGAGATTAGGGAGATGGATTAAGAGAATTAGGAAAAGAGATCAGGTATCTAGACACACATCTAGGTAACAGCACAGCATAAATAGATGCCCAGATATACTTGAACTAGAGTGCCTGAAATTGAATACTGTATTCCATATATTCTATACTGAGACAATTGAGATAAATGTATTAAAATACTTAAAAAACTAAAACAGCAGTATGTGGAGGAACCCAAAGTTGTTTATGGTTTCCCCATTGGATTTTATATTTTTCCATAAAGCATTTAAAATAATACTACCTCCCAGATAAGTTGGGTGGCAGTGATAATCATATGGACCCTTTACAACATGGGCCAGTGCTAAAATATTAGCTCTTCATTTAGAAAACATTTAAAATAGACGCACAGACCAAATAGGTTTCATTTAAGGTTGTTTGCCTTTGCATAATTTTAAGACTGTTTAATATTATTTTTCATGCCAATACTATTTTGTATGCCAATAAACTTCCGAAACCCATTGCTGTCTCCCTCAGTGCTCAAAGAGCATTTGACAAAGTTCTCAACAGGTTCTCAACAGGTTTCAATTCAGCACCACATCCTGTTCTTGTGGTAGGATGTGACATAGCATGCCAAAATCCCAGTTAAAACGTGCCAGAATACTGATATCTTTAACTTGAGGGGGTAAACAAGGTAATGATGCCCCTTATCACCATTTTTATTTGCTTTAGCCCTTGAGCCGCCAACAGCTGCTATTCGCTTCACAGGTATATGGAATTCAAATTGCCAGACAGTTGTCTGTTATTTCTTTGTTTTCCATTGGCATTTCTTTGCTCCACTTGACTAACCCTGAACACTAATTAACATCGCTCCTGCACCTACTCAATATATTCAGCTCCATTTCAGGATTAAACGTAAACTGAAGACAAATCCCCATTTGATGAGAAGACCCATTTCCGATGTTAACTCAAATCCTCTATTTTTAAATATAAATTGATACATACTTACATGACGTACCTTGATATATGGATACCTTGTAATAATGGAAGTTACCTTTAAAATGGATAAATAAAATATAAAATATATAATTTGAACCAAACTGGAAAATTGGTGGAAGATGGAAGTCTCACAGTTTCTCTATTAGGAAGGGTGCAGTGTATTTTAACATTTTATATTTTAGTTTCTTCTAATCTCTATTTTTAAGAGTTTATTTCCACAATTAATTTTCAATAGAGCCTTACATGATAAGGAGTAACCTATAGTTACCCTACAATTCTTGTGGGATGGGACTACCAAATAGTATTATACAGTATATACCATCGGGCAGGACAAATTAGCACAATTGTGAGCACTTAGATAAATGGCTTGCTACTATGTTAAGTACCTGGGCAAATGTTTAATACTTTTGATACTCCACTGTATGATTTCAATTTATTGAAAAAATGTATTTATCAAAAGATTAACCTGACCAGATCCCAAAATATTATAATATGGATTTAACTTGTTTGTGCTTCAACTGTTTTCATAAACAGTTCGAACTGAATATTTCCAAAACAGCACTGATCGCAATTGGGAGAAGTAGAAACCAGATTTAGGGGAATAGATAAGCATAGAGGGATGGGAAAATGTTAAAATATGAGTTCGTACATACGCAGTGGGTATAAAATTCACAATTTAGGGCACAGGTGAGGCCTTGTCTTGTTAATCATCTTACAAGCACATTCCCTGCAACTAGGGCTTCCTCTGCCCTGCGTAGGCGCAGTGGCTCCAATCAGCCAGGGTGTGGAGCCAACGAGCAGGAACATATTGGATTTAAAAACAAACTTCAGTTTTTTTTACATTACATTACAGGCATTTAGCAGATGCTCTTATCCAGAGCGACTTACACAGTTTCACATTTCTTTTACATACAATCCATTTATACAGCTGGATATTTACTGAAGCAATCCAGGTTAAGTATCTTGCTTAAGGGTACAACGGCAGTGCCCCCACCTGGGATTGAACCTGCAACCTTTGCGTTACAAGCCAAGTTCCTTAACCATTATGCTAACACTGCCGCCTAGGGTTTTTTTTTAGGTTTGCGTCATTTCAGAGGAGGAAATGAAATTGAACTTGAATTTATCTGTAAACAAATGTGAGATTGTTTGGTCTCCTTGCTGCTGCAAATGGACCAGAATTCGATTGTATTCACATTGAAAGTTTTCAATCATACCCAGTTTGGCTGCAATTCACCTGCAGCGGGTGTTTTAAAGAAAACGTACAGGTATGATTTAATTTCTGACAGGCTAACTGTAATATGTCCCCGAGAATATAAGTGATGTATTGTAATGTATGTATTGTAATGGGTGCAACTTATTTATTGCAAAATTGTGAATTATAATTCCAAAATTAAGGAAAATGAAAGATGAATAAGTTGTCTCCACAGTGAGTAAATACATCTTTATGGGAGTGTTAAGGTAAAATAAGCAATTTTTCTAAATGCAGGTTGTCAGCAAATACCGTGGAACAAAAATATTGTTCCAACAGTGAAGGGTTCTGGTACAGTAGTTCCGTAATGGTCTGGAGCGCTTCCTGGCATGGTTTAGATGCATTCATATCCTTAGAAGGTAAGAATAATATACGCCATTCATAAGAATGATGTCAGTGGTTACTTTTTTTAATGTCTTTTTAAAATTTGTTTCAGATTTTTTCCCGTTTTTCTCCCCCAATTTAGTAGCCAATTACACCCTCTATTTATTTCGATTAACCCTCCACACACGGGTCCGTCGCTCGTCTCTACGTGTTTTCTACTTCCATCAACTAAGTTGTATAAACTAACCATAAACTAATTTGGATAAAATAGTGGTTTAGACTGCCATCAACTAAGAGTTATATAAACTAACCATAAACTAATTGGGTTAAAAATAAGGAAGGAGCATTGCGTTATAATTCATTACTATTTAATATAATATAATTACTTGAAAACTAAAAAGGCAGCAGGCCCAAGAGCACTGCAATACGTGGGGGAGATTATTTACAAATCACTTTCAAGTATTTTTATACAATCATTTAATAACAACAGGCCTGTCTTTGTATAATACTGGAATCGATCATTAGGGAAAAATGAGAAATATTCTTTTAAAAAACATTCAAAGGGATAGTCTGCATGGTTTTTGCAGATCATATAATATTACACATTTGCACCATGTTTATTTATTTATTAAACACAAAAACCTATACACATAATAATATATGTGCCAGATTATTATGCACTTTCCTCTGAAAATAATCTATTAGGTTGTTGAGAAACCAAAGAGAAAGTTTGATATGAATCCTCAGCAGCCTGCCTATTGGTAAGTACATTGTATGAAGTAGACCGACATAGTTACAATATCGTAGCAGATCAAAGCATTGTGTGTTGAAAGACTTGTTAGTGCACAGGTCAAGATAATGGTCAAGGTGATTGTGTGAATTTCCTGTCTGTTTTGGCTTTTGCCAACCATTATCCCTCACTTGTTGTCTGTGCTATGTATCAGCTTATCACAGTTTGTTGAGTAACTACTGAATGGACATTTAACTGTGTTAAATGTGTTTTATGTGTGTTAAATTGTGGGGAAAAACTCATATCATCTCAAGGCAGCCTTCATTGTGTTTTATTTGTTACAATTTACATTTTTAGATACAGTGCAATATGTAAAATGCATGAAGTGACATTTTATTTCATAGAGGTGTCATTCGGTTAAAAATAGTAACAGTAAACAGCAAGCAAAAATAAACCAATTGAGCAACAGGCAGTATGTATAACCAGTACACTACACACACATATAGGTAACTGTCATGTGATATGGACGATTGACACAGGGCTTTAGCGATGCAAACAACAGATTCAATAAGCTCTCGGTGGAGCAACATTAGCATGTGACTTGTCACTGGTACACTCTTAGTAGACTACCCGGAATATCCCCTGACGTACAGTAGTGCATGATGGGTAGTGTAGTACTCCCATGTTGTACTCATCACATCTCCCTCCTTATGGAGTATGTAATAACATATTTTTTAATAACAAATGGGTAAGTATGGTAAATTGTTTTCCTTCATTTTAAATGTGAGCGGTTTCAACCTGTACAACCTGTATCATATTTTCTTTCCTTTCCTATTAAAGAACATTTTGTAGTGTGGATCGAAGGTGGAAGAGCCACATGCAGATTTCACGAATATCTAAAAGCTAACCACGAGTGATCAGCCACTAAGTCTGCGAACAGATTAGGGAGCGGGGGAAAAAAGTCTCCTTTTTTTTTCCTTATTTTTCACAACAATGTTTCAAAGTGCTTTTTTGTTGTTGTTGTTTTATTTGACAATGTTTAGAACACTAATGGGAACTGTCACCAGCCCTTCAGCGACATGGGATTTATTGTGCCCTTCTTGAAGTCGCTGTTGTACACTCAGAACTAAGTCTCTTCTATGTAGCATTGTGGGGGTTTAACAACTCTACCACTGGAAGTGGTTCTGAACCCGGAAGGCGTTCCAGGTGGGACAGCTCCGGCGGGGGTGACAGGTGAGTTGGTCACAGGTGAGTATGACCGTTCGTGCTGCAGGTTTGCACTGTCTCTCTGTGGTTCCCTCTCGGGTTCCGGAGCGGGCACGGATTGCAGGTGCCTGCGGTTTCGTCTGAGGACTGTACCCTGCTCGGTCTGTACAGTGTAAGAACGAGGCTCGGCTGAAGGGCTCACCACATTGCCAGGTGTGCTCCAACCTTTTTCTCCATCTAGCTTGACACGAACGCTCTCACCTGGGTGTAATTCGGGCAATGCGCGCGCTGTGCCTTCTCCTGTTGTAGAAGAGTTTGTAGGCGTCTTTTGCCTTTTTGTCGTTCCTCTCCACCTCTTTGTGACTGATGAGCTGTGGTCTGAGCTTCTTCTCAAGCACAGGCATCGTGGTCGGGACTTGAAGGCCTATCATGAGCTGGGCGGGGCTCGCACCTGTGGCAGCGATTGGCCTGGTACGGTAGCACATCAGTGCCAGGTGGGGGTCTGGTTGTTGCAATAAGCTCTTGGTGGAACAACATTAGCATGCGACTTGTCACTGGTACACTCTTAGTAGACTACCCGGAATATCCTCTGACGTACAGTAGTGCATGATGGGTAGTGTAGTACTCCCATGTTGTACTCATCACAGCAACTGCCAAAAGAACTTTAGTTTAAGGGTCCTGGCAGCTCTGTTTTGGTGTGGGATAGATTTTCCTAGCATGGTTTAGGTTGGAAGGTTTAGGTTTGGAAATCATGGTTTAGAAAAATCTATGCCAAGGCACATTGAATCTGTTCTGGTGGCTGCTGGTGGCCCAACGCCCTATTAAGACACATTATGTTGGTGTTTCCTTTATTTTGGCAGTTACCTGCAGATATAATACATATGGATCTTAGTATATTGTATATTTTAAATGCTTAATTAAATGGGTAAATTAAATATTCAAAATAAATATGATGGGCACATAATTTATCTCATCACCAACATATATCACATATTTATTACATTTCCCCTGATTAACAATAGCCACGAGCACTTTGTTTTAACATTAGTTTTTAAAGCAGTACAAATTTTATATATATGTACTGTATGCATGTAGTAATTACATGCTCCACAGAAAGATTTTGCATTTAAACAATTTGATATCATTGCAGAGACAGGTGGAGGTCACAGAGAGCAGAGAGGTACTCCTCGTTGCCAGGGTCACGCAGAATGGCCTTCTCATAGCACTCTATCGCTTGTAATTTTTCACCTTTCATTTGATGTACAAAACCCAGAATCCCAAGAGCTTTGCCATCCTGGGAGTTTCTGGAAAGGCGATAATTTGCAATGGTTTTTAGTTTCTTTGTGCTCTTGTGCCCATTTACTGTATCTTTATTCAATCTGAGCCCTTCCTTGTAGTGTTTGATAGCCAGGGGCTCTGATCTGTTGTGGTACTGCTGGAACTCTGCATATCGGAAGTTCACCATCTGAAGGCTCTCATTTTTAGCAGTAGCAACATTGAATGTCTTCTGAAACATGTCCTCTGCTTTTTTTATGTCACCCCTCTCTGCGTAGGACCATCCTAACTCCACCATGGCATAAATGAAGGAGGGTTTCAGGGAGATGGCTTCCTCCAGGTGATGGATGATCAGCTTGAGCAGCTCTCTGGCAGCTTGCTGTGTTGCTTCCAGGCCTGTGTTGCTTCCAGACCCACTGAGCCCACACAAATCAATCCTTTTCCTCTTGTAACTGAGCGCAAGTTGATGGTGCAGAAAGACTGAATCAGGTGTTCTTTCCAGTGCTATTTTCAGAAGATGTATGGACTCCTCCACGGATCCATGCCACCGAAGGTACTTTGCCGCATATCGTGTCACATAGGGGTTGTCTGGCTGCAACTCCAGGGCCCCCTCCACCAGCTCCTTCGCTTTCTGATACTCCTTGTAGAGAGCATGTTTCAGGCCCAGCAGAACCATCATGTGTGCGTTGTTCGGGTCAAGCACTAAGGTGTGTTTCAACTGCCTGCTCGCTGGCGATTCCTCGATGCTTGTGAACTTAGTGTCAGCCTCAGTGCGATACAGTGCAACAGCATAGCCAGTATTCCACTCAATCTCCAGTGGCTCCACCTCTAGTGCCTTCTCATAGTACTCTTTCCCTTTCTCATGGTATTTGAGAGCGAATGTCAGGAATGTCCTGGCTTTCTCCCCATAGACTACGGGATGGATGGCAGAAGGGGGTTCTGTGGGAAACCTCATCTTCACCTGGTCCAGCTTGTCCAGGTAGGTCTGGGATTGCGCATGTTCGCCCATGTGATAGTATACCCATGCAAAATTGCCATAAGTGACCATAAGTCGCTTCTCACCGTCTTTGTGCTTCCTGATGTGCTCCTCAGCCTTCTCCAGGTCTTTCCGTGCTTCCTCAAGGAGACCTTGCAGGTACTTTGTGAAAGCCAAAAAATTTAACGACCCGACCTTGCAGTCGTTTGAATCAATTTGGTCTTTAAGCCTGTTCTGTAGATCATTAAAGTCGGTGTCATCTTTGTTCAAGTCCCAAGTGAAGTGGCACTCAAGCTGAAGCAGTTTGTCATTTAGCAATGTATCTTGAATTGAACTGCAACAAATTTGGAAGAAGAGGCATATTTATGTGTGAACCAAAACATTATATGCTAGTTTTAGCATCCTTTAAATAATTTGTTTCTCTTAAATGAGTTTAAATGAATGCAATACTTAATAATACTAAAGAACATATGTTCTCATCTTCGGGTTATGCTCTTAGCTGACAATGCAGTTTAGTTTTTTACTTATTATCAGTGGTGGACTATCAGGGCTAGGCAGCGAGGTGTGGACTCAGGTGCAGAGAGGAGACAGAGATTTAAAGTTGGGGTGGCAAAAAACAAGACTTTACCGTGAACAGGCAATAAGCAAAAGCGAAATACAAAACTGGTATATAAATTATAAACATAAACAACAGCAAAAGGGCAAAAGACAAAGCGTAACTAGGCCGACTATAAACAAACAAAAACGAAAGGACAAAGCTCTAAGCAGTTTCTACTCGTTAAACTATACAGGTAGCAAACAAAACAGGAGCGAATACTAAAACAAACGGCAGGTCTAAAGTAAGGGGGAACATATTGGGACACAGGTGAGAGTGAAAAATAAAGTCAATGAGACACAGGTGAAAACGATAATACAATGAAAGGGTGAATCAGTCCCTCTGGTGGCCACTCGAAGAGGTAGCAGGTGAGGCAGACCTGACAGTACCCCCCACCCCTAGGGACGCCCCCTGGTCATGCCGAGCACGAAAATCTTGGATGAGAGTAGGCTCCAGGTTCTGACGCGCCGGGACCCAGGAGCGTTCCTCGGGACCGTAGTTCTCCCAGTCGACCAGATAGGCTACTGGGTGGCGCCACGAACCAACCACGAAGTACACAAACCATTTACTTTAATAAAAGTAGGCTACAGATATATTACCAGTGGTGGGCCGTCAGGGCCTGCAAGGCCTTCTCTGCTGGCCTAAAAAATATCTGAATCACAAACTGATGTTAATTTTTGATGTAATATTTTTTCCATGAATACTTATTAAATAATTCCAAATGGTCTTTCCGCTTCCTTTCATAGCTTTTCCCCTGGTTGCGGTGCTTCCAGACGTGTATTTTCATATTAAAGAATTTAACCAATCACATTTCAGCCATCATTTGTTGCCAGGGTCAAATAAATCTGCCTGTAGGCCTTCACAATCAGTTCTGCAGGCCGTGTAGCATAAAATAAGTGTTGATCAAACTGTTGCTTCAACCAATCAGATTTTGAGTCGGGGACACGAAGGCCTTCTAGAAGGCCTAGGTAACATCAGCGTATTCACACCCTTTGATTGGATAGTCAGAGAGTGTCTGACTATGATGTAATGTGATTGGTTAAATGCTTTAATATGAAAATACACGTCTGGAAGCACCGCAACCAGGGGAAAAGCTATGAAAGGAAGCGGACAGACCATTTGGAATGATTTAATAAGTATTCACGGACAAAATATAATTAACATCAGTCTGTGATTCAGACATTTGAGCGGACATTTTCAGCCCTAAAGCGAATTAAAATTTATTCCAGAAATACGACAGGGCAGGCTCGACTTTCAGCATTAGCTTCGATGGCGATAGAAAAGGACTTCTTGATGGAACTGAAACACACGGATAATCTGTACGACAGAGTAATTGAACTATTTTTGAGGAAAGAAAGGAGGATGGATTTTGTGTACAAATAATAAGGATTTTTGGTGAGTAAAATGTTGCTATTTTCCTAAATAATATTGCAATTTTATGAGGTTATTATTGATGCTTTGTTATGTGTGTGGCAGCTGTAGCATCCCGGGTTTGTTTCTTCAGTAAAGGCATTTATTCTGGATACACAAGTTATCTATCTGTGATGCAACGGCAACAGGTGTTTGTTCGGTTTGTTTTTGCACTTTGTTTATTTATCTTTCTTCAGTCATGTTTCATTCTCGTTCTGTTCCCCGTCTGGCATTGTTCCTGTTCGAGTTCCTCTCCTTGTCTTGTCATGCACTTCGGAAAATTCTGTTTCGTTTTTTTAGGGAGGAGGAGGAACGCATAAAGAAATCTGCGTGCGAATAAAGCGGAACGTACAGAGATAGGACGAGAGAGAATGACAGCGATAGTTAGAAGCGTGAGATAATTAGTGATTAGTAGTGTTAGTAACTTAATCTAAATCCCTAATGTTAGTAGATTAGTTGGTTAGTACTATATACATCTAACTAATATATACAAAGTGTAATTAGAAAGTAAGAAGGAAGTAAAACGAGATTAGAAACGAAGACGGAAAAACCGAAACATAGAATTTCCCGAAGTGCATGACAGAACGAGAATGAAACATGACTGAAGAAATATAAATAAACAAAGTGCAAAAACAAACCGAACAGACACTCAAAACATAACAATAAGATGGCTTTTATAGCCATAAAATAGTTATTGAGGGGTGGATTGATTCAGACGGAGCACTACTGAAGGCCTAGGTGTGAAATGCACGGCCCGCCACTGTATATTACTAAAGTAAATATTAGTCAAGTAAAAGTAAAAAGTCTTACATTTAACCCCATTTGCCTTTGAAAAGGGGAGTAAAAGTAAAAATAAAAGTAAAAATGGAAATACTTAAGTGAGCACTTGTACTTATGTACAGTAATAAGTAATAGTAAAGTAAATGTACTTCGTTAATGTCCACCACTGCTTATTATACATATTTTAATATTTAGCCTATTTACTTAATATACTAATTACTACATTTAATGGTAAAATCATTACAATCCGACATTTCAGAAGTGCAGTAATTACGAATGATCCGCGTACTTACGCCATTTCAAACACCTTCACATAGGTCTTGCAAACAGGTGAATTTTCAGCCCCCAAGATTATAATAGCCCGATCATCCTCAGTGCTTCATATAAAGTCGATATAGTCTCCTCCCATATGTTTATGCCGGGTGATGCAGTGTTTACATGGACGCTTTGCCAAGGGAGACAGCCAAGAGGATTTCTGTAAACACGAAACTCACGGCGTTTTTCATTCCCCAGAAACAGAAAGTGAAACTGCACTTCAATACATTTTATGACCATTTAAACGGAACTATAACCTAACTATAAGACATCACGACCTACACTAGCCTTCACCACCTAACCTTTTGAGTGCGTTGAAATGTATGTGCATAAAATAATAGCAAGAAGAGATCTTTAATATTGGTCCCCTCAAATGATGTATTATCCCAGCTAACACAAAACAGTATCGATATATATTTTTTAAATTATAAACGTTTCATAAATCCAAATTACACTTTAAAACATTTTAAGGACGAGTGTGCCGTATGTTCGTTTACAATCTGGCAAAGAGTGATCTGAAATCAGCTGGCCTAGATTTGTATGTGATTTTAGAAATGGATACGATCAATATCTCCATCACAAACACCTTTACACTGGTCAGGTGTTATATTCTGAGTTCCTGTTCTGTTGTTTTTTGGTCTTTGTTTATTTTTCATTCAGTCCTTATTCATTATTCTTTATTCAGTTTTGTATTTTCATTGTTCTGTCACGTTCTGCTCCCTGTCTGTCCTTGTTCCGTCTTTTTCGAGATCCACTCCTTGTCTTGTCATGCACTTCGGGAAGTTAAACATTTTGGGGGTTTTCCGCCTTCGCTTATTATCTCGTTTTCTTCCTTCTTACTTTCTAGATGGCACTTTGTATATATTAGTTAGATGTATGTAGATTGTAGATGTAGATGTAGATGTAGATTTAAAACTGCTCTGCTTCCTTCAGTAGGTGGCTGGAACCAGAAAGGAGAAGGGTTTCGTTTATCGTGTAAATTGTATACAGGGTGTGTATGAAACTAAACCGAAACTTAATCGCTGCCAATTTCCTTTCTTGCAAAAAATAATAGCAACAACAAAACAGCTCATATAAATCAAATAGGGAGCGGGCTTCCATACGGAGCAGAATAAAATGGAAATGAAACCTATCTTTTTTGAGAGAACGGAATCTGCTTTTCTTCAATCACAGTGAACAGCAACATACGGAAATTCAAGTTATCCTTTTTTGATTAGTTTCAGTTTCCGTCCATTAATAAACACAAAAATGAAGTTTATCATAAATACAATATTTAAGCACAGTATGCATGGCAGTCAGCATACAATCTGAGGTATGCTGAGGAGGGGGCATGGGGATAGAAGATCAGAAATATAGACTACCTAGGGGCTAATATGGCCCTAAAAGTAATTATACATTTTAAATCTGCTCCTGGCGTGAGCGTGGCCTGGGTGCAGGCTCAAGGACACACAGCTGACCAATTTGAAAAAAGGGAGGCAGTAGGTTTTTTAAAAACGATTGAAGCATTGAATAGATGCTTCAATCGTTCGATGGCGAAGCATTGAATAGATGAAATGATTGAATAGCATTATGATGTCTATCATGTAAAGGTGTGAGTGTGTGAGAGTACATTTGACATTTTAAGCATTTAGCAGACGCTCTTATCCAGAGCGACTTACAAGATGTGCATTAATACAAGGTAAGAACAATCATAGCCTCAGAGTGAGCGTGTGAGTGTATAAGCGTGTGAGCGAGCGTGTGCGTGTGAGAGAGTGTGTGTAAATGTATGAGTGTGTGTGAGAGTGAGCAGGTGGTGTGTGTGTATGTGTGTGTGCGCGTTCATGTGTGCGTGTTTGCGTGCGTGAGTGAGTGTGTGTAAATGTGTGAGTGTGTGCGTGCGTGCGTGCATGCGTGCGTGTTTGCATGCATGAGTGAGTGTGTGTAGTTCCTCATTCCTCTCTGAGGCTTTGTCTGTCAGGTCTGCACCTGTGAGGAACTTAATGCTCTGCAGACCTGCTATGAACCTGCCCTGCTATTTTGCTTGGAACACTGGCCTTATGAATTTGGTGTGTTGTCCTGTGCTATCCGGAGTGCATGAATACGCACTCAAAACACTCATAGCTCCCAACACACCTTGGATTAGATTTGTATGTGAGCCATCACGACAGGCTAGGTTTGTGTGTGAGGCATTCCGGTAAGATTTTGTGTGAGCCAGGTTAGCTTTGAGTGCAACTAAAATAGGGTAGATTTGTGTTTGCGCCATGTGGATTGGCGAGGATTGATAAGTTTGCGGACGTGTGAACCGTTTAGGTGTGTGTGTGTGTGTGTGTGTGTGAGTGAGTGTGTGAGTGTGTGTGTGAGTGAGTGAGTGAGTGAGTGTGTGTGTGTGTGTGTGTGTGTGTGTGTGTATCTCAGGCTCTGACGATGTGCTTGCTTTGTGCCTGAGCTTCCTCGAGTGGTCAGCACAGAAAGGTAATCAAACTGATCAAAGTGTAAAATGTGATCACTTTTTAGATTTAAAGCACTCCTCTGATCCAGGTGACAAAGCTAACCAAAACCTTGGTAAGGTAAAACCTGGCAAGGGTGCGTTTTCGGCAGACTCCTACACTCGCTGTCTGCCTTATCAGGTGGCCTGTTTTCCCCTCATCTACGATGTTCCTGAATTCAGCGAGATTCATAAATGGAAGATGTACCCAAAATAAATAAGTATATGCCCCCTCCCCTTCTCCTTGTCCGTTGTCGGGTTCTTTTAAGTACGTTTCCTGGGGAACATGAAAAGGCCATTTTCTTCAGGGCTGGATCGCAGGTCTCTCTCTCTCTCTCTCTCTCTCTCAAGAGCTCGGTGTGGAAGGCGTCGGTCTCGGCAGCTAATCAGGACGATTAGCGGCCACGCCTACTGGCAGAGCAGTAAGCGCACACACCGGTCCGGTGTCTAATAATTACATCTATGTGCTTTAAAACTGCTCTGCTCCCTTCAGTAGGTGGCTGGAACCAGAAAGGAGAAGGGCGAGAGACCGAGGAGAGAAAGGACAGACAAAGCAAAGCAAAGCAAAGCAAAGCAAAACAAAGAGAAAGTAAAATATCGAACGGAGACTGAAAAATTCTGGTTCGATATTGTTTAATTTGGTTTTGTTATTTTCAGTTCATTGTGTTTACCCGAAAGCTTCGCGGTAAGTAGGGTAAAGATTTTGATTCTATTTATTTTTATTTTACCCTCCCGGTCTCGTTCTCTGCACGTGGCGGTGTGCAGAGAACTTCTCTATTGTGAAAATAAAAATCTGGTCCGTGGACCGCAGAATCCACTCTGTCTCCAGACTACTCTGTTCCTGTCCAGGGATTGTCACGTGGTGTGTGACACCCTGTAAGATATTTTTTTATTCTGGGTCGTCGGCAAGCTCCTGTCTCCTGGAGGAACAGCTCGTCCCACAGAGCGAGGTTACGTAACCGTCAGCTGCGCGATTCTGCGGCGCTATGCGCATGTTTGGCGGATAACTGTCACCGCGTGGCTAGCACGTGGCTAGCGTGTTGGTAGCATGTGTTTGCTAGCTGCTCACTAGACGTGCACTACCTGCTCACCAGCCGCTCGCTAGCCACAACATACTAGCTACAGGCTAGCCACGTGCTAGCCATACACTAGCCACGCTCTAGCCATGTAGCCACATACTAGCCATGCACTAGCCAAACTCTAGCTGCCATTTTTGCATTTCATCATTGGCGGTTGCCAACACACATGATATGGGCTGCTGTGTAGCATGTGTGGCTCCTTCAGTTTGGGAGAATGGGAGCTTGAGAGGACTTGAATAGTGCTTGCCTTGGTGTCGTGCGTGTGGGAGCACTGCAGGTATTACAGCACCATGGTTAGGGCCTGAGGGACCAGGAAGCCAGGCTAGCAGGGGTGACACCCCGGCCTTCCTCTTCTCTGTCCTGACCCCTCGGTGGTGGAACGACCTTCCGTAATCGGTCAGGACCGCGGAATCACTTCCGCAAGAGACTCAAAACCCACCTTTTCAGACTCCACTACCACTGAATTCTGTACATCTAGCAAATTGTCATCACCACTGCCTACTTGCTCAACACTATGTATCCCTGCTTACTCCTTGTAAAAAAAAAAAAAAAAAAACCTTTTCCTTCCCAGTGTTAGTGTTGCAGCTGCCTGCAATGATGTCTATCGCTGTATTACTGCACTGATCTCTTGCGCGATCTATGATTGTTCTTACCATGTATTAATGCACATCTGGATAAGAGCATCTGCTAAATGCTTAAAATGTAAATGTAAATGTAAATAAATTCTAAAATAAACCGGGAGGCAATGTAAGGATGCTAAAACAGGAGTAATGGGAGACCTCTTATTTGCATTAGAAAGAAGCCTCGCGGCATAATTCTGAAGGCGAGACAGGGCGTTGTGACTCAGGCATGTTTACAGAGAATTACAATAGTCTAGTCGAGAAGATATTGTAGCGATCCTGAGAGGGTCGCTCCTCATTAACATGTGTGCGCGGGGCATTGTGGGGGAACGCTAGTGTTCTGTTGAGTGTCTCCCCCGGGTTAAATGCTAAACTGTTATGTTAGTCTTTTATATGTGTGTTTTAAAACTGTGTTATTGTGTTAGCTAGCTGGTTGCGGTGAGTTAATGTTGAAACCACCGCGGCCAGTACGCCTAGTGTAAATGATGCAGCCCCTTGTGTTTGAAGGGAAGAGTGTACAGTAAACCAAGTGTGAAGAAGACTGTTACTTCCTGATAATTACTCTTTCAGGGAGGGGCGGCTGGGTGACTCGCTGCGACAGAGTTCAGTGGCCCTTGTCCCAAAGAAGGGGGACCTGAAGGACCTCCAGAACTGGCGGCCGATCAACCTCCTCTCAGTGGATTATAAGATCTTGGCCAAATCACTGATGAGGAGGTTCCAAGACCTGCTACCAGCGGTGATCGGCCACAATCAAACATGCAGTGTTCCTGGGAGGTCCATAAATGAAAATCTGCTCCTCGTGAGAGATATAATTATCCACTCCGGGGAGCGCAGGTCCCCTTTAGGCCTTCTCAGTCTAGATCAAGAGAAGGCCTTTGACAGGGTTAGCCATGTGTGCCTGGAGAGGGTGCTGGAGAGGTTTAACTTTCCAAATCCCCTCCGGCGCTGGACCAGAATGTGTTTGCGTGACATCTCGGGCAGAGTGGTTGTCAACAAGCACCTCTCTGCCCCATTTGACATCAGGTCCAGCGTCAGGCAGGGGTGCCCCCTAGCGCCCCTCCTGTACATCATCTACCTTGAGCTATTTCTGCAGGCCATCCGGCGAAACAAAGACGTCAGGGGATACCTACTGCCGGGTGGCAGTGGGGAGCGGCTCGGGGTGATGGCGTACATGGACGACATCACCATCGTTGGCACAGATAGTCGTTCCATCACCACCGCTACAAAGGTGGTGGACGACTTCTGTGCGGCCACAGGCGCCCTGGTCAACCGGGGCAAGAGCGAACTGTACCTGTCGCCATCATGGAGTGAGTCACTAACCTGTTCTTTCCCTGTATGCACAGAAGGCATAAAGCTTCTGGGGGTCACCTTCCAGAACGACGGGGGAGGGAACCAGAGCTGGGAGGAGGCCCTCCGTCACGTCCAGAAAAAAATTGGGAGCTGGAGCACACGGCCCCTGACAATGACGGGTAAGATCCTGGTCCTGAAGGCAATAGTCCTTCCCAGCCTTCTGTATATTGGCCGAGTGTTTCCCCCGGACAGAGCCACTAGCAAACTTGTTGCTAGAATGGCCTTTCGCTTTGTCTGGGGGAGCAAAATGGAGAGGCTGGGGAGGACAACCCTGATGAAAGAGGAGGAGAAAGGGGGCAGGGGGTCCCAGATATAACATCAGTGATATTGGCACAGGGTTTGGCCGCACTGGTCCAGAACACCCTGGGGGAGTCGGCCTCTGGTAAATTTGCTAAATACTATGCCACTCCCTTCCTCAGATCTATGGGGCTGTGTGGGCTGGACCACAATGTGCCATACAGCTGGGACCCCCCATATGTATACAGGGCCCTGAGGGATTTTGCCTTTAGGACGGGATTGGTCGGGGCTGGGTTGCCCTCATGGACATACAAAAATATCATGTCCTTTTTGAGATCGGGAGAGACCATGACGCTCCCGAGGGGCAACCCAGCCTTAAACCCTGAAATTGTATGGAAAAATGCAAATCATAAAACATTAAATAATAAACAAAAAGACATAACATGGATGTCTGCTCATGGCTGTCTCCCCACCAGGCCATTCCTGTTTAGACGGCACTTAACCCTGACCAAGAACTGCCCCCACGGATGCACTGACTCGGAACATGTACACCATCTGTTCTGGGAGTGCTCTGTGGCCAGATGGGTCTGGGGCCTTGTTGTGTCCTCTGTCTCCCAGAACAGGCTCCTGCCGAGATCCTCCCTGACGACTGAAAGGGTCCTGTAGGGCCCCCGTTAGGGATGTAGGACCTCGGAGCTGCAGCGCCAGTGGAGGATCATTAATACCATTAAGCAGGTCCTGTGGGAGGCAAGGAACATCAGGTTCTTTCAAGAACAAACAGTGGACCCGTTTCCTCTCCGGAGGAGGCTTCAAAACCTCCTCCAGGACGGCGTTTTGGTGGACTTTTTGAAGGACGAGAGAGGGGCAAGGAGGAAATGGGGGGTGAGCCACTGGAAAGAACTCATTATATAGCTCATCCCCCCCAGAGGAGGTGCGCTCTGGGCACCCAACGCCCAAACACTAACTTTAGCTTTTTGTTTCTTGTTTGTTTTGATTTAAGATTATATGTATTATGTCTGTTATGCTGTTTCCCTGTCTTTGAAAAATGCACTATCCGATTGTTACCAAATATATATATATATTTCTTCCCCTTTAGTTGGCATGCCAACTTTTAACTGTGAAGAATGTTAAATGTGAAAAGAATTGTAAAAAAAACAATAAAAGAACATTCCTGATAATTACGCTGCTGATATTAGTTATCATGCTAGGCTAGGCTACCCCATGTTTAGCAGTTCTAACACCCCTCTCTTCGAGTCAAGTGCCTGCTCGCCGCCCGCGGGTCAGGATGGCCGCCGGTGAACACGACGACATGGTAGAAGAAGCGGCACCAGCACGTCAAGTCCACCCAGCCCCCTCACGCCAGCCATCCCGAAGGCGTCGACCCGGGGCCACTAACCAGTGCTATCGCTGCAACGAACCGGGGCACATTGCACGGGACTGCCCGGTGCCGGCACCTAGGCCTTGCCCCACCACTGCGGAGGGAAACGAAAGCAGAGCGGCCCAGTGAGGGAAGCGCTGCTCCGATCCCCAGTCCCTCTCCAAGGTCACTGCTCGCTGGCTGGATGAGTCAGCTGCATCTGAGGCCTCTACACAGCATGCTTGCTCGATGGCCAGCCCTGCCTCACACTGGTAGACACGGGGTCTACCATCTCCCTGGTGCGACTGGGGATCCTGCCTGGCACCGCCGGTGCACTGTCTGCAACGTGGACCCCCACTGATGAGCAGATGCAGACCGTGACACGTCTGCCTCGGTGACCAGGAAGTGACACATGAGTTCTGGCTGGCCGATATCGACAACCCATAAATTATCGGCCTGGACTTGATGACTCGATGGAATGCGTGCGTGGATGTCCCCCAAGCGGCGCTCTGGTTTGGAGATCAGTCCGTAGCTCTACAGTCCGGCCGCCGTCAGAAGCAAGCTCACTGTCAGACCGCGGACTCGCCCATCGCCGTCCTGACTGCACTGCCTGCCGTCATCCAACAGCTATCGGCCCACTTGCACCGCACCGCCTAACGTCGCTCAACAGCTGCTGGCCCACCGCACCGCCTGCCGCCGCTCCACAGTCATCGGCCCCTCCCGCCGGACTGCCCCAGCGGCCCAGGCCTCCGTCCACCAACCGCACTGCACCACCGTCGCCACCACCTGCCTCGTCTGCCCGGCCGACCACTGAAATGGCTCGGGCTGTCCACGATTTGTGGCAACGCAGCAGCAGCGGCCTGGACCCCTCACAGCAGCAACAGCTGCAGCAGCTGCTCTGGGAATACGCCGACAGCTCCGCCGCCAGGGATGAGGACTGCAAGCGCACGGGGCTGGTCCAGCACAGCATAGACACTGGCTCTGCCCCACCCATTCGCTTGCGCCCCTATCGGCTCGCCCTCGCTAAGCGCCAGGCCGCTGAGGAGCAGATCCGGAACATGGCGACTGCCGGGGTCATCGAGCCGTCAGACAGCCTGTGGGTGGCTCCCGCTGTCCTTGTAAAAAAAAAAAAAAAGGACAACAGCTGGCGCTTCTGAGTGGACTACCGACGCCTAAATGCGGTCACAAGGAAGGACTCCTACCCGCTGCCACGCATCGACGACACATTGGACCACATCAGCGGTTCCAAATGGTTCAGCTCGCTCGACCTGCGGAGCAGCTACTGGCAAGTGGAGCTGGCTCCGGACGCCCGGCCCAAAACCGCCTTCACCATCGGGCAGGGGCTATGGCAATTCCGTGTTATGCCGTTTGGGCTCTGCAATGCCCCGGCCACCTTCGAGCAGCTGATGGAGCGGGTCCTGGGCCACGTCCCCAAGCAGCACTGCATCGTCTATCTGGACGACTTCCTCATCCATGCCGGTGACTTAGAGGGGGCCCTTCGCCACCTGCGGGAAGTCTTCGCGGCTATCCACCAAGCCGGGCTGCGCCTGAACCCGAAGAAATGCCAGTTGTTTCGGAGGGAAACCGCATTCCTGGGGCACGTAGTGAGCGCTGACGGCGTAGCCACCGACCTGGCCAAGATTGCTGCTGTCTGCGACTGGCCGCCCCCCACTAACGTCCGCAACCTGCGAAGCTTCCTGGGCCTTGCCTCCTACTACCGCAGGTACGTGCAGGACTTCGCCACCATCGCCAGGCCGCTCCACCGCCTGACCAACCGCGGCCAGCCGTACATCTGGGATGACCCCTGCGCCCAGGCTTTTACCTTCCTCCAAACCACCCTCATCACGGCTCCTGTGCTGGCATACCCCGACGCAAACCGGCCCTTCATTCTTGACACGGATGCCAGTAATGTGTGCGTCGGTGCCATCCTGTCTCAGCCAAGCGACAGCGGAGAGCAAGTGATCGCATATTACAGCCGCGCTCTGAATAAAGGCAGAGTGGAATTACTGCGTCACACACTGGGAGCTCCTTGCCGTCATCGCCCTGCGGCACTTCCGGCCCTACCTGCATGGCGTCCGGTTCCTCGTGCGGACCAACCACGCTTCGCTCACCTGGCTGTTGAACTTTAAAAACCCCAAGGGCCAGGTGGCCTGCTGGCTGGAAACATTACAGGGGTACGATTTCGAACTGCGGCACTGCCCGGGGTGACAGCAGGGCAACTCGAAGGTGGCCGGGGCATTGCAGAGCCCAAACGGCATAACACGGTCCTCACAAAAATTGCCATACACATAGCCCCTGCCCGATGGTGAAGGCAGTTTTGGGCCGGGCGTCCGGAGCCAGCTCCCATCAGGCTTTTGAAACGAATCAGTATAAAATCAATTGTGCTGCCTCTAGTAAAGTGGCTATGGGTATCACCTACCATAGTGAAGTAATTAATTAAATAGTTTGGCACCTGACTTTGAACAATTTTATAAGTTATCAGCATTTTACTATAAATGGATCGTTTTTCCACTGTTAACCAATTGATCAATTTAAAATGTGCAGGGTCCAAATGAGTACGTGGATGGACCTTTAAAATGACCCGAATCAATTTATTTTGTGCCGTTTGTTTTTAAGATGCTGTGATAATCCTGTGTACCAGGAGATGGCAGCATAATTGAAATGACTCTGGACTAGAGCTCCTGCAAGTGTGTAAAGAATTAAGCTGTCCAAAAAGGCAGCCTTTCTAGCTAGGAACTTACTTTTATAGTTAATTTTGGTGAGGGCCTTTAAAGCCATATTCTCACCTGATAAAAACTTGTCCAGAATACAACCTAGATAATTCACACTGTCTTTTGCGGTTATAGGGAACTCTCCAACCTTAACCTCAAACCCTGGAGACCTAGCCAATCTAATCTTGGAACCAAAAATAATGGCTTCAGTCTTCCCCAGGTGTAGGGATCATCTATTATCTGATAGCAATTTACATACATTTTGAAGCTCATCACTAAGTGTGTTTTCTACCACAATTATATCTCTGTGATACTAACAAAACGGAATCATCAGCATATAAGGATGGATACAGGAGGTGGCTGCTTTTAAGTCATTTATATATAATAAAAAGAATAACGGACCAAGGATGCTCCCCCGTACCCAATGTTCTTGACTCAGAAAGAGTACCATTTACATCTAACATTTGAGTACGGTTACATAAATATGAATGTACCCACTTAAGAGCCAACTCACCGAAACCCATGGCCCTTAATTTCATTAGTAAAATACCATGGTCCACTGTATCGAATGCTTTCTGCAAATCCAACATGACCATACCACAAAATTTCCATGCATCCACTTCCCTTCTGATAAGGTCAGTTAGATACAGCAAGCATGTCTCAGTAGAATGTGTTTTTCTAAAACCAGACTGCAGCTCATATAAAAGGTTATTATTTAAAATATATTCATTTATCTGATCCTGTGCAATTCTTTCCATTATTTTAGACAGAGCACTTAAAATAGATACTGGTCTATAATTACCAGGATCACATTTGCTGCCTTTCTTATATAGTGGAACTACCCTTGCCATTTTAAACTCCTCTGGAAAATGTCCTGACTGAATGGACAGATTAATTGTATGAGTAATACAAGGTGTGATCACTTCTGCAGCATCTCTATGAAATCTAGCCGGTAAAAGATCTAGACCTGTGCCTTTAGTAGGATTTAATTCACAAAGCATTTTATAGACAACAACATCAGAAACCTTGGATAGGACAAAAGAGTTTGGCTTGATTCCCAACCTTTCGCTAAGGCCCGCCCCCTTTAGTTACTGTTGCTAAGCCCGTCAAGCTTTCGGAGCCAGCATGGCGCTCCCACTGTTGCTAACTGCACTCCCTGGTATGGAGAAATAATGTCAAATTTGGGGAAAAACGAAAAAGCGATTTCAGACAGAAGCAGACAGAAGGGTCTACAATATGCATTTGAAGGATATATTCAGGATGTCAAACTGACTCAGCAATGAAATCACGTTAAAAAAATAAAGATAGAAACTAAAGCCTACAGATCACAGAGTAAAAGTGAACCACCGCATCACCTGGCGATTGAGACAGAGGACAACGACATTAAGGAGCAACACTGTTCCTGTAAAGCTGGGTAGGTCTCTATTTACTATTACAATTATTAAAAAGCAAAAGCAGTAGGCCTATATAACGTTACATTCAGTAGTAAGTTAGCTAGCATTAGCTAACTAACGTAACATTAGTAGCCTATAGTGTGCTGTAACGACATTACTCTGGTTAGCTCCACAGGTTTGTGCGCCCATCTTATCTGACTTATCCATTCCCTGGACCTCTGTAAAGCAAAAAATATCAGCAGTGTGTCAGCCCAGTCCTCCACAAGCTTGCCACAATAGTGGCATAAGCCAAGGGATGTAAAAACAATACCACAGCCCGTAACAGCTGTTGTGGTGGCAAAGGCCAAGACGAACCGACGTTAGTAGCGTACCTTACGATAATTTAGGTTAACCAGCTAACATCTGCATAACATTATTTTACGGTTGAGTAATTACTTACCTTGGAGCAGACAAAGCTGTGCTTGTTGATCTTTGAGGTGTTCAACTGGGTATGAGGACGTCCACATATAATAGCTTTATCCACAGTCTACACTTTTCAGGGTTTGATTTTGGTTTTGGAAAGGGAAAAAAATGTATATCTCCTTCCAACCTCTCCGGGTAACGAGTGTCACTGTTACAAGTGCCCCAGGAACAACGTTTAACCATAACTAGCTAAAAGTCCACAAAACCATCTCGAAAATGAAGACTCCGGCGGAGTCAACGGAGCTCCGCCATTAACTGTCGGATATCTGTCAGACCCTGTCCTATGCTGCGCTGTGATTGGCCAATCTGCGTCCTGGGGGCGTGGCTTAGCGAAGGGTCAATTTAGAATATAAATCCTGTATGTGGTTTTCACCATACACACCCGAAAACTGAGGGAGTTTTTCAACCAATTGTTTTGCAATTGTAGCGAAATAAGAACCTTTTTGATGTTGCTAGCTTTAGATTTGACATTTTTACTGTACCGAATTTCCTTCAGGCACTTCCAAAGCTTTTTAGGTTATTTTCTATACTCCCAAGATTTTCTCACTGAAAAAATCTTTCTTAGCCTTAGTGACCATTCTGCCAACCTTATTTCTCAAACTCTTAACCTTTTGAAAACTTGAGGTGGTTTTTGAATTGGTTTTTGCTCTTCTTATACTCATCATAACTAGCATTTCGTGCTCTGATGGCCCTAAGTATATCATCATTTATCCATTTTTCTGATCTCTGTTTAATCCTTACCGTTTTCATAGGAGCCACCTTATTTAAGGAATCCAGAAATTCTGTTTTAAATAGACTGAAAGCTTTGTCTACATCCTGACATTCTAGAACTTACTAGAATACTTTTATTTTTTAGACTCTCAATACAAATTTCTTTACTGTATCCTTTTAAGCTTCTCAACCGAACTGTATTGTGTTGTTTATATACAGATTTCCTAATCTTCCTTGTGAGGTAGATGATGTCATGGTCACTCAAACTACAGCTCACTACTCCGCTGTTCGAAATATTATCAACGTCTGAAATAAGAATCAAATCAATTATGGTTTCAGTGGTACAGGTAACACGCGTTGGTTTATTTATCAGCTGAGTAAGACCTGAAACTCTGCAAAAATTATCATATGCTTTATATAAAGGAGAGTCCTTTTTCACATATCCGTGTTCATGTCGCCTAAAATGATTGACTCCGAGTTGGTGATATAGTTTGCGCAGTTTTCCTCAAGCAACTCATAGAAATTAGATTGGTCAGGAGGCCTGTAACATATTCCGACCAGTAATGGTTTGCTCATAGGAAAGATTATATGCAACCAAATAGCCTCTAAATCATCGTGGTAATTATCCGTTCGAAAATTAAAGTCAATTTCCATCCTCACGAACGCACAGACCCCCCCACCCTTTCTGATCCTGTTCTTTCTTATAAGAGTGTAATTTTCCAACGCGATTTCCGAGTCATTCACAGAACCATCAAGCCACATTTCCGACAGCAAAGAGGTGGAGACGGATCAATAAGGATGTCACAGGTAAAGCCAGCAGGTTCACTGTTTACCACGCTTACCTGAGAGAAGATGTAATTACTCTCCAGTAGATCTGCCGAGTTGTTGACTTCCTCATTCGCGTTAACCGGGCCAGGGCACTGATGAATATCTCCAGATAAAAGCAGGCAAATACCTATAATTTTTGTATCTGACGCGGTTGTGCCCAAGATGACACGCAAATGTATTAATCAAAACGGCTTTGCCAAATCCAAAATGTTTGACGTTTATTCAGATAAAAACTTCACCTTCTGATTGCGTTTTACAATCATTCCCCGTCACTGATTCCGGCAACAAGTACGTCCTTGTGGCCATGGATTATTTCACTAAGTGGCCCGAGGCGTACGCAGTGCTGGATCAGAGCGCCAGCACAATGGCGGGGAGACTGGTTGAGGAAATGTTCTGCCGGTTCGGAGCCCCCGCCGAGTTACACAGTGGCCAGGGGCGGAACTTCCAGTCCCGGGTCTTTGGTGAGGTGTGTAAGCGCCTGGGGGTGCACAAGACCAGGACAATGCCCCTTCACCCCGAGAGCAACGGCCTGGTTGAAAGATTCAATAGAACATTGGCCACACAACTCGCCATATTGACCAGCCAGCACCAGCGGGACTGGGACCGCCATCTCCCCCTGGATCTGTGGGCGCCATCTGCCCAAGCCACTGCACGCTGGTCAGCCTCCTGTTCGCGCGAGAACTCAGGACCCTGGTGGACCTGGACCCCCTCCCGAGCCTGAAGTGGAGGGCGAGCCTGAGGTTGACTACACTACCGGTCAAAAGTTTGAGTACACCTTCCATCTGGACCAGGGCTGGACTGGCTATGTAGTCTACCGGGCAGAGCCTCCTGTTTTGGGCCGGTAGGGCCGGTAGGGCCGGAGAATTATTTTATATAGCCTACCAGGACCCTGGTGGACCTGGACCCCCGGTCCCGAAATAAACGAACTGGTCTCAGGGCGAGCACCCCGTCGACAGAAAATGGGGCGCCACTGGATGGGCCGGTCTGAGCCAAATGGCAGGGTTTTTGTCCCAGTCCAGCCCTGATCTGGACTATGGCTAATCGGGCACTCCTTCATTCTTCAGCAAGATAACGACCCGAAACACACCTTGAAGTTGTACAAGAACTACCTGGTGAAGGAGGAACGTGAAGGACAACTCAAACTGATGACCTGGCCTGCCCAGTGTCCAGACCTCAATCCCATAGAAATTGTATGCGACAAACTGGACAGAAGAGTCAAAGCAAAGCAACCACAAGTTTCTCTGGGAATTGCTGCAGGAGAGCTGGGAAGACATATCGGGTGATTTCCTGCTGAAACTTATTAACCGAATGGCCCGTGTTTGTGAGGCTGTTATCACGGCAAAGGGTGGCTATTTTGAGGAATCCAAGATTCAATTTTCAATATAATTTTCTTGAACATTTCTTTGATGTTCATTTTGTTCATTGTTACATGTGTTTTTTGTCATTTTAAAGTATTTACAGAAATGTATACGGTGTAAAGCATTGTCAATTATGAGATAAACCTAGTTTCCAGCAGGTGTACTCAAACTTTTGACCGGTAGTGTACTTCCACTGGCTGCAGGAGCACTTGAAAGTGGTCCACGATTTTACCCGCCAGGCCCAGGCAGGGTTGGGGGTAAAACAAAAGCGGGCCTACGACACCCAGTGCCGGGGCCAAGAGTTCGCATCCGGCGACCGGGTGTGGATCTTCCGCCCCTTCCGGACAAAGCGGGTGTCCCCCAAGCTATGGAGCCATTGGCACGGGCCTGGTGCGGTCCTGCAGCGGCTCAGCGAAGTTGTATATCAGGTGCGCATGCCTGGCCGGGGGCGGGAGGTGGTTCTACACCAAGACCGGCTGGCCCCATACCGACCACTGGCACAGGCCGCTGCCGAAGCGGCAGGTGAGTCGCCCAGACCCCTTTCCCCCAGAGACTCTCTCAGTGCACCTGGGGGAGGCCGGAGGCGAACTGTGCGGCGTGCGCCGCCACATTTAACTGACTATGTGCTGGACAGTGGGGTCGCCGGGGATGGCTGACCCCCTTGCAAAGGGGCTATGTAGCACCTTTTATATGTGTGTTTTAAAACTGTGTTATTGAGTTAGCTAGCTGGTGAGTTCATGTTGAAACCACCGCGGCCAGTACGACTAGTGTAAATGATGAAACGCAAGGGAAGAGTGTGCAGTAAACCAAATGTGAAGAAGACTGTTACTTCATGATAATTACGACATCTACGGAAGGTGTTTTGGTAATGGTCAATCGTGTCCTTTTAAGGACGCGTTTGATCAGCAAAGGGTTCTTTTTGGGCATCCTCCGTAGTTGTGCGGTGTATGGAACACGGAGGTTTGCCACCGATATTATCCATAGCTGTGCGGTGTATGGAGCATGGATAATTATCGCTTCTTTTAATAAAGTGGCTGCTCGCATTTTTGCATTACTACTGGACTATCGTTCTTGATACATCACCTCGCTTACGCTCGTTACAATATTAAAAGCATGACGGGCCCTCAAAGTCTGAACTAAAGTTTTAACACTTTCACTGCGAGATTCGGACGTATCTGCACAAACGCTCTTTACCGTTAACGGTGGAATTTGGATTGAGCCCATGCCTTTCACAAATGTTTTCCTTTAACTGCGACATTAGCCAGTGCCCCAACACATGCGCAGCGGTGTTGCTATCCATTTTGGATGAAGCCACACAGCAGGCAGATTACGTTTTACGCATGTCATCCGGAAGCGCAGCTGGCTAAACCGGCTTGTTTGAGATCAAATTATTGTACTGTATAAACGTATCGTTGTAGAGAGGTGAAGTGCAGATAGTGCGTAGGTTCAAAAGCTGCAATAGCCACTATAAATAAATGAAGGTAGAACCCGCACACTGTGTGTAGAAAAGGGAATATCCCAAACGAGGCGAAAGGCTCAATGTTCAGTTCAAGACTCTTGATACATTGATGATGTTATATAGATTTTTGATGGCACAGTACCAGACCTTTCTCGCTTCCATGACTATATGAATTCCCTATGTGAATCTATCAAGTTTAGCATGGAGCATAGTGCTACCTCTGTACATTTTTTGGATACTCGTATTACTCGTGATTGTAATAAGCTGATTTCCTCCCTTTATGTTAAACCTACTGATAAAAACAGCATTTTACATGCCAACAGCTTTCACACTGTCCCTCTCAAACGAGAGCTCCCCTATAGCCAATTCCTTAGAATAAAACGTGTGTGTACCAAACCGGACGACTTTGAAATTGAAGTTCAAAAACTATACGCTCAGTTCACCACAAGGGGGTACCCTAAGCATTGGCTTGATCCAGCTTTATCTAAAGCCCGCTCCTACACAAAACCCACTGTGGCATCCAAAAAACAAAGACCTGATCGCATGACCTGCTGTACTACCTATACTCCCATGAGCAATCACATAACAAATGTGATTAAAAAACACTGGCATATACTGTCTGCAGATAATGTGGGTAATAAACTCTTTGCACGTTTGCCTGTTTTTATACATTCCAGGGCCAAAAATTGCAGAGACCTGCTGGTACATGCAGATGTAGGGTCCACCTACCGACTTGGACAAGGGGAGAGAATAGACGGTCCAAAAGGTCTCTTTCCTTGCCTACATTGTACTTCATGTGAGAACGGCACAAAAGTGAACACTTTCATTTATTTTGTCGCCAAGAAACAATACACTGTCAAACAATTTATTACATGCAATTCTACTAATATTGTTTACCTTCTACATTGCCCCTGCAGCCTACAATACATTGGGAAATGCAATCGGCAATTGAGAATCTGCATTAATGAACACAGAAGTGCCATACGCAGGAATGATCCCAAGTCTCCTGTAGCGAGACACTTCCATGAGTCACAACATCCAGTCTCCTCACCTCGTTTCTGTGGCATAGACCGAATACTTACATCACGCAGGCATACTAACACAGAACAAAAACTATTACAATGCGAAAGTAAATTGATTTATTTACTAAAAACAGAACACCCATTGGGTAATGGTAACCCACTTAACCTCTCCTGTTTTCTGTAACCGTTCATGAATTATTCTCTCCCCTTGTCCAGTGAACCCCGCATACGCCTTCATTACCTTTGGTTTTGAGTTGACACTAATTGTACTGTGAGCAAATTTTATTTTATTTTATTTTATGTACCCTACTCTGTACTACTGCATTATTGCTCTGTGACCATAACTATCTCGATAATGCTTTACATAATTGTTATTATATTATCTGATATCTCTATTACCTCAATTATGTATAGGCCTACTTTTTGTCTTACACTTTATCTAATGACATACAGGTGCAACTGGGCCTAACCAATGGAATGCATGTCTTCACAATATTGCCGCCCTGTGATTCCAATTAACTCACTGCATTGTTTCATTTTGTTTTATTACATTTATTTTTTGCCTTGTGAATATACTGCAATATTGTAAAACTAAAATACCCTTGTATGCTATGTGACCTCTTGGTGCCATATATATTTATTCATTTTCATTTACATATTATCAATTTGCCTTGGCCTAATGACATGCACATCTGCAGGTGATGCTAATTAACAATTTGGATGTGATGAGAATATTTAACTCTGCCTTTGTGTGCTCTATGTCATACTGATGATGGTCATTTGACCGAAACATCTGTCCTTTTGTCTTTTAATCCTTTTTGTTTCACTGAATTTTTGAACTGAACATTGAGCCTTCGCCTCGTTTGGCATATTCCCTTTTCTACACACAGTGTGCGGGTTCTACATTCATTTATTTATTGTATAAACTTAGAAACAAATGAATTTTTTGTGTTGAACAAAACTGTTCAAAAAATAATTCGAGATTCCTGGCACGAAGGGAGACCTATGGAGAACGTTTGCATCTAGGTAGACCGCGTTTCTGCTCCATTTTTGCTTACATTTATCATCTTCAGGTTAGTTATTTTTGTGTTAAGTGATCGTGTTGTTGCAGAAGCTTGGAAATGTACAGATACGTGATTGCATATAAAACTAAATCATATTAAATCTCCATAGACCCATGAGCGTGTGCAGAAGCATTCGTATTGTATGTAGTATTTATAAATTGGACACCCTGTGTACCTTATTGCATCTTATTTATGGCATTCTTTTTGACATTTTTGTGTATTTATATTCACTACCGGTCAAAAGTTTTCGCACACCCCCATTTTCCAGTTTTTACTTAAATTTAAGCAGTTCAAGTCCAGTGAATAACCTGAAATGGTACAAAGGTAAGCAGTAAACTGCCAGAGGTTTAAAAAAAAAGTAAAAAAATTAAATAAAAAAATTATAAAGGGGTTATAAAAAAAGGCCCTTTTCAGGGAACAAGTAATGGATTACCGTGGGTTAACAGTCACTCTGTGCAAGTCGCTAACTCTGGATCCAGCAAAAGAGCCCCAGACCATCACGCTTCCTCCTCCATGTTTGACAGTTGGTGTCACACACTGAGGAACCATCCTTTTGCCTACTCCACGGTGTACAAAAACCCTGCGTGATGAACCGAAGATTTCAAATTTTGATTCATCGGTCCATAAGACCCTCTTCCAGTTTTCAGTAGTCCACTGGTGGTGCTTCATGGCCCAGGCAAGCCCCTTTTTCTTATTTTGCCATCTTCGCAATGGCTTTCTTACTGCCACTCGAACTGTCAAACCTGCAGCTCAACGTCTTCTTTGGGTCTGCCAGACCTCTTCCTGTCAGAGTTTCCTCCAGTTTCCAAGTGCCTTTTGATGGTGTAGGAAACTACTCACTGCCAAAAAAATTACATAATTTTTCAGTTTTTGGTAACCTAAACTTTAAAAAAAAAACCTCTGGCAGTTTACCGCTTACCTTTGTACCATTTCAGGTTATTCACTGGACTTAAATTTCAGTAAAAACTGGAAAATGGGGGTGTTCTAAAACCTTTGACTGATAATGTATATCTTTTTTTCAGTATAAAACAAGATTTTATTTGAAAACTAATGTCAGCTATGGAAACTACGAGTAATGTCTACATAAAATTAGTAGTGCAAAAGGGTTCATTTAAAGAAAAAGTATTAAAATTAATTACACAGCAAAAGGGTTAATGTGTAATTCAAAACTAAAGTCTGGGTCAAAGATGACACCAAGATTCCTAGAGGTTTTAACATTATAGATTAGAGCCCATGTTTCATTGAATTTCCTCAGTCAATGTTTTTGGGCCGAGGAGTAAATATTCAGTCTTGTCTATGTTCAGATGTAAAAAATTATGAGATATCGAAATCTGACTATATAAGACAATTTTTAAGGGCAGACAGCCTACTCAAATCACTGATGGAGATGACAAACTTGTCCACCAGAAAGTTAGAGTTTAAACCAATTTAAAGCACTCAAATCAAATCAAATGTATTTGTATAGCGCTTTTCACAATTGAATTGTCACAAAACACTTAACAGAGGGGGAACCCAGGCCTAGACCCCCCCAAAAGCAAGCCTAAAGGCAACAGTGGCAAGGAAAAACTCCCTTGGTAGGGAGAACCCTTAGGAGGAACCAAACTAAAAGGGGGGGAGCCCATCCTCTTCTGGCCGGCACAGAGTGTGTCCAAAAAAGACCATATCATGGGCAGTCCAAGGTGACTCAGGGCTGAAAGACTTTGCCCCTCCTGAGTTAAGTAGTTAGTGGGGGGGGGGCTAAACCACGTGAAGGGGGTCCAGATCCAGGAGCTGGGGTTGGCGTGAGGGTGAGGGTTGATGGGGGCAGCTCACACTTCTCGCAGGATCTAGGGCTCGGGGGCAGGTGCCCCCGAGTCAGAGGCCGAGGCAGAGAAGGGAACATGCAGTCAGAAAAAAAGCAGTGCTATAGCCTGTAGCCTTATGTAAGAGCAGGGGAGCACAAGCACAAGCTATGGCAGCATACCTATTAGGAGAGGGACAGAGAATACACGCAGCCAAGAGAGTTCCAAACCATCCACACCCAGTCAAGGATAAAGTATGGAAAGGATAAAGTGTGGTTCTGTGTGGCTCAGTAGGTAGAGCATGGCATTGACAATGCTTAGGTTGTGGGTTCGATTCCCACATATAATGAGAAATGTATGCATTCATGCTTTGGATAAAAAGCGTCTGCTAAAAGGCATATAGTATAGTAGTCCTAGAGGCTCTATCCTGTTACTAAGACAGTTGATTAAGGTATTATGGTCAACGGTGTCAGGCTGCACTGAAGTCCAGAAGCACCAAGACTGAGCATTCACCAGCATTAGCATTCATAAGAAGGTCATGCACTACCTTTAGTAGTGCAGTTTCAGTGCTGTGATAAAGAGTGGGAACAATTGACCAGATACAAATGTGCAAAAGACTTAAATCTGATGTTGAGCACTACCTATTATGGCGTTTGTTCCCAACAAGCTAAAAACTTAAATCATTCTTCCGCAAGTGACATATGCTAAGACTACTGTTACCTGTCACGAATACTTATTCTTATGGTTTTCTAAACAAAAATATAAGTAAATCATGTAAAATGTCTTCCTACGCAACAACTAGGCAATAAAGGTACAAACATGTGTCTTGTGAAAAGAAAATGGAACATTCATGTTGAGAATTAATAAACACCAATAGAAACACTGAGTTAGATTTTATTTGAATGTATACAATTTAAATACATTCTAATGTATTCAACATCAGATCACATACACAGTAGTACAGTGCCATCTCAAACTGTCCAAAAGTCTAAACTAATGTTCTAATATATCTTAACGCTAAAAACATGCTTTGGACAACAAAACAACAGTATAAGTAATGCATTCCAACGCTCCATTACGACAGCTGTGGCAGAATTATATCTGTATATCTGTGATTGTGTTGTTTCCACTTGTAACTTTTTGTTATTATTTGAACTTCATTCCCCTCTCAAAGGCAGCAGCAGATAAGTGCTTGTCTTCAGCTCTCAGGAAAGCCTGAATTTGAGATGCTGCCCCAACCCTGTGCCCAAGTTGCTTCAGCTTATCGCTAGCTTGCCTTCTGTCACGGCTCTGTATCTTTATCTGATATGCAGATTTGAACTCGGCAATGGCGTGATCCTGTGCCTTCTTCTTGTACATCAGAAACAGGCCGTACGCAGTGCAAACATGCTGCCTGTCTGCCTCCCGCAGAGAGCTGTCCTTGAGCAGCTCGGTGAAGATCTTCTCCGCCTCACACACACTGCAAAAAAGGAATTTCAAGAAAGTAAAAAAGCCTTGTTTCTGGGGAAATTAGTCTTATTTTTGTCTAAAAAGAAAATTAATCTTGTCAAGCATGTTTTGCCTTAGAAAGTGATCTTATTTTAAGAAAATATATCCAACTTTTTCTTAATTAGACATTCCAGCTAATATTGAGCTAGATTTAACCAATAACAAGCTACCACAATGGTTTGGATGATATCCCAGCAGAGGAACAATATTTTTTCCTTGTTTTAAGAGTAAGACCATTTGCACAACTTCTTAATTTAAGAATTTCATGAAATGACACCAAATTAAGTTTGTTCATCTATTTTTATTAAAGATGTGTGGCTATCACAGTAGTGGAATCATTATGTTGACAGAAAACAGAACCTGCCGCTTCACATTTCATCAATCAATCAACATTCCATATTATTACTATTAAGAGAATTGTAGTCTTGTAACAGCAAAATACAAATGACTGTGCTGAACAACAACTGCACACAATGGAAAAATACAGTTTAACATGACCCTTAACACAGCAAATGACAGACAGACAGACAGACAGACAGACAGACAGACAGACAGACAGACAGACAGACAGACAGACAGACAGACACACACACACACACACACACACACACACACACACACACACACACACACACACACACACACACACACACACACACACACACAGGCGGATAGCAGAAAGTCAGTTCAGGTCCTCTAAGGAGGCCTATTAAGCAACTGATGAACTGTTTTAACATTTTTTTTTAGATTTAGGTTATTTTCTCTGCATGATGATAGAAAATCATGCATGAGCCATTAACACTCATGTATCAGCTCTTGTCGGCCAATGATTAACAAGAAATTGCAACGCAAAAGTGTCAAAAACACAGCTATATCTATAAACAATATTTAAATCACAGTTTGTCCACCAAAAGGCACCATGTGAAAGTGAACCTTTTACAATACATCAGATGACGCTTTGTGTAGTCCAATCACATCACCCAGGTAATATTTCATAGGGACATATTCCATATCCTTGTGAGTAAAACTGTAATATGGAGTGAAATCTACAAGGTTATCGGCAGATATCAGTTCAGTTGCTTGTGCCATGTTTGGGATTTCTATTTTATATGCCATGTAATCTCTATCATAACAAATAGTATTGTGCTGCTGGAACTCAAAGCAATATAATGATGAATTTATTACATAGATATTTCTTACCAGTCCAAATTCAGGCAAATTATTAGAATTAACAGCACTCACAAGTAATGACTTCTCCCGAATATATTTGTTTCCATTTAGATTAATCCATTTAACAGATACTGCATTATTTACTTCATCATTTCCAAGGAAGGCCCTCATTTTTCTTTTAAGTATGACATGTTGCTTATTTCTGATGTTGGTCCCAAATTACACTCATTTGCAAAAATAGGGTGTTCAGAACTACTTGCATTCTGACAACATTCATACATTTGATTATGCCTTATCAAAGACTTGCAAACATTTTTAAAATTAATTTTTAAGGCCCATTGTTTAAAAAAGCAATGTTTTGATTCGAATCTCATGCACATGTGACGGACCATTGGTCCCAGTAGTTTAATCTGGGATGGAGCATGAATCAAATAGTGTTGTTTGGGAGTGATGTTGTTATCTGGGAAAAGGTTCTTCATATGGTTTAAATGCTGTTCAATGAGTGTTTTCAATTTGTCAATAGTCTAGACCAATAACAGGAGCAAACAAAATTTGAACAATCTCTACAAGTTCAAGAATGATTGTGTAGATGACAGAGGGGTGGTCATTCTGTTTCGCAACAGCAGGAATAACCAGCCATGTATTATCACATACACGCGACTTATTATAAACTATTGTGTAATTCAATAATGTTATTTATAGAAATTAATTTGGGCAAATGCGAAATAAACGTATTACGATCAGCCACTCCCCCCCTCCTCCCTGGAAGAGATGGTACGATCCAAATGTGTCTACGCATTTTTTTTATCCTACCGCCAAAACGACCAGCCGTTGCATTTGAAATGCACACACCTGCCGCTGTGACTATTCTGTAGTAGTTTGTGGACGTCAGTGAAGACAAATTATGGATGGACTGGACGACATTGCAATTGGCACACTCAGAGGTAAGCTAGTATGTGTTGTATTAACGTTATGTCAAAGTTATGTTGTGTTTTACGTAGCTAACCTAGCTTGGCAAGTTAGAGGGTCGTCTTTTGAGCTGACGTTAACTTACCCTACAATATTTATTTATTTTATATTTGGTATGTTTGTTGGCGCAAGGAGCTATGATAATAATTAGAATAAACCCATCCCTCATTTTTCCGGCGTTTTTATGAAGTTTAAAGCAGCATTTTAATGGAAGTTGTTACCTCACGTAAGTGCCTTAAAACAGGGTTCCCGCTGGTCTTAAAAAGCCTTAAAGTCTAAAAATCCAACAATCCGATTTTTAAGGCCTAAAAAAGTCTTACATTTTAGTTATTAGGTCTAAAAAATGAGATGCTAGGTCTTAAAAGTGAGATTAGCTCTCTATTGTGTTAAAAATGTTTTGAGTGTCCTGCAAAGAAATCAGTCCTATCTATTTACACGGAAATTAATCAAGCTGGAACCAAAAAAATGTAAATTCGCTGCCCCGGGAGAAATTATTGGCGAACGAAGCTACGTATCGTTCGAGTTGGTTGAACGTAGACAAGAGCTAGCTAGCTAACTACTCGTGTTTTGTTTTGAGTTTCCTCGCTATGTAATTTGATAAGCCATGGGCAAGTGTAGGTTTAACTTTAACTTCACTTTCACTGTCTTTATCCATTTTCTTCACTGCTCGGCTCAACCGTGCTCAACGTGCTTGCTAAGTGCAACTGCAGTGCAACAACAGTCCCTCTCAAACAATATCCCGCGGTGCTACGTTCGCCGCTTGGCGTTCCCGACCTTGCTACATATTCACCGGTATTGCGGTATTATGAAAAATTCATATCATAAAAAATAACACCGGTATGGTGCACCGCTCAGCACTACTGCAGACCCTATATTTGAGTAGAAGTATCAATACCACATCGTTAAATACTTCATTACAGATAAAAAATCTTGCATTTAAAATCCTCCATAAAGCATTAAAGTTAAAGCACAATTTTATTCTGCAAAATGTGTCAGTTTTCTTCAAGTAAATTTAGCTGGTAATGCTTAAGTGGGTTCTAAATGCAGGATTTTTACTTGGGATATTTGTATTTTGTGGCAGGGCTCTAGACTAACTTTTGATACCAGTGAAAGAGTTATAAAGTTATAACCCGAAACACAGGAAATGTCACAATGTAAAAATGAATCGGTAAAATATTCTCACTTGTAATGTACACAAGGTTGAGTGAATTCAGTGATAAGTTCAGTGTCTTGGCACTAAATGTAACTTCTCTATGTTCCAGCTGCTAATATTGGAGAGGAGTTACTGCCTTCACTCTCCGGGATGACATCAAAGATCTGTTTCCGGTCCTGAAAATTTCCTGAGGCGCCGGGCTATATGGCTTGTTGTGAATAAAGAAGATGAGGTCAGTTGTATATCTATTACAGTATAACAAACCTCAGTACACCCCTGTACAATATCACTAAAATGTAAAATAAGTATACATCCGGTCCATTTAATAACATTTTATTTATCTTTAGCCAAAGCCCAAGAGGAATGAAGCTAATTCATTTGAAAAAGAGAAATGTTTGATCAATTAAAAATTATGAAAGGTCCACATTAAGAACCAACTGCAACAGCTTTGTTCTTCTTGGGCTTTGGCTAGAAACAAATACAATTGTATTAAATTGGCAGGATTTGTAATTATTTAACATTTTAGTTATATTGCACAGGGGTGTACTCACTTCTGTTGCTTTGAGATCTATTCAACAATAAATGTAAAATTAAGTGCTTATGCAACTTTTTAAAATCCTTTAAATCATAATGCATGTTCATTTAACTGACAAGTAAAGGCACATATTGATATTCATATATGAAGTTATCCTATGAAATGTCTAAGTGTAAATGTATTTTAGGCAGAGACTGCTGCTGAACTACAACAACCATTAACCACTGGAGGCACTGACATTTCGAAAGAGGAGCCCAACACTTCAAAGTTTGTGACTATGTCCAACCCAGAATACATAGTCTTCACGGACAGTGAGCTTGAACATGTGCGACGCTCCTACTTCGAGCAGAAGCGGCTGGGGACTGAGCACAGCGTGGCCTTATCCAAGGAGCTCCTTTGCCGACTCATAAGAAACACAATGACTAATATGATTTCAATCGCAAGGGCCACAGAGGACTCCAGATACCCCAGCAAACATGAGGTCAATGCCATGGCGAAGCGATTGGTGGAGTACTACCCAATGATAAAAGACAGGTCATCATCATCAAACACTGAGTGGGTAAGTAGTAGCTTTTTCTCACTATTGCTCATATTTGATGTTTACGGTAAAACTTGAATTTTTAATGCTTACTATTTGTACCCTTCAGGAACATGTTTCTAAAAAGCTCATGAAGAGACTCTCAAATGTCAGAAGTCCAAGGAAGGCCAAGGTTCCTCCTTCAAAGAAACCGCGACAGGATGGGGATATCTATGAGATGTTTCAACAAGTGACAATGATGGAGATTCCAGTGCATCAACCATTATTCTGGAAAAGTCACCTGTTAGAGCCAGCACCCCAGTGCAACACCAGGATAGCAGTGATGAAGCATGTATGTATTTAATACGATCTGTATGCATCTGTGTCTTTGGTAGAGAAAACCTTTTAAGAAAACATACGCCACCAGCAAGTGGAGATGCAACAGCTTTAGTGTCTGTCCAGCGATTCGAGTATTTCATTGTTCAATATTGCAATATAATAAGTGCATAAATGAATAAATCCTGTTACTTCCTGAGTTGCTCCCTAACAGTCTAACACCACCCCCCCTCTCTTTTTCAAGATTCAAGATTTTTATTTTTATTTTATTTTATTTTTATGCCTTCAGCTGGTTCAGTTAACCTCTTGGACAGCCAGAGAACCCAGGCAAGACACTACAAGACTCTTCAAATATTATACAAGTCCAAGAAGCCAAACAAAGCTGCGGTAACTCATTTGCTGAACCTGGAGTTTGAGTCTAGAAGACGCTTCATCACCTACGATGTTTTAAAGGAGCAAGACAGACCGACAAAAGATTCTAGAGGCTTACCCATGTTTCAGAGAAATGGATCATGTAAGTAATTTGAGTAGAATATAAATCCTTTATTGTTATTGTATTAGATATAAAGGAAATTAAGTAAATGCTCACCCCCTGTAAACAGTTCATTATCAAACTGTTTAACCAGGACTACGCAATAGAGATTATTTTGTATTTATCTGTATTTGAATGTATTTTCAGGTCCTGGATGAGCTGCGGAGAATTATTCAACCTACCAATTCCCAGTACATCTCTGAGATGAAGGACAGATGGGAAATCTTCTACTCAAAGGTCCAGTTTTATGGTATCATGAAGAAAGCCATGAAGCCTCCAAAAACTTTGAATGGAGGTGAGTTCACAATGCCTTGATTTGTCCAAGTTTATATTTTGTGATCTCATGAGTGGTTATTTATGGTACTGCTTGTATTGTGCCTTTTCTGTCAAACCAGTGGAGCATGCTGCAGCTGTGTTCAGAGCCCTGCCACTGCTCTTCCCATCCAGCACCATGCCACCTAGAAAGCTGGGCGCAAACAGCGAGGCTCTTTTCCATGTCCTTACGGTGAGACTTGCTGTATTGTATTTTATACTGTATGTTGCAGTTATTCATACATATATGTTCTGTTTGGTTATTCTTTGATAGGTGTTTTGTCATTTTCACAGACAAAAGTTGAAGTGTTGTCCATGCTGTAATTTTGGAGGAGTAGTTTTATTGAAACTAGCGGTGGTGTTTTCAGTATTTGCAATGTTCAGCAAAGAATATATATACAAAATATTTTCCCTCAGATATCAGGGGTTAATGCGGCTAGGTTTTTATGGATGTAGAATTATCATTTTGACCATTCAGTGTCCTAGTCCAGGTCAAGGTGTGTGTTACTTGTGTTTTTCTAATCTTCTACATTGACTTTTGTCATCTAGACTCAGAAGACCCTGATGGTTTCCTGCACCAACGACCCCTGTCTTGTCCAGTTGTGGTCGTTTCTTGAAGACAACTGCATGATCGCCATTGGGAGCACGCCAGTGGCCACCTTCGACAGTGAGAGGTTTCACGAGGGACTGCTCTACCTCATGGCATATTATTATGCCCTTCACCTCACTTACCCGAAGTGTATTTCCACACTGCTCTCAGTATTGCAAACTGAAATTCTCCCAAGATTCCATCCATGAAGGAGATTCAACCCTCCTACAAAAAGCCATTGGCGAGTGGAAGTCCTTCATTGAGTTGAGTGAGTGAGTGAGTGGTGAGTGAGTGAGTGAGTGAGTGAGTGAGTGAGAGTGAGTGAGTGAGTGAGTGAGTGAGGTGGAGTGAGTGAGTGAGTGGTGGAGTGAGGAGTGAGTGAGTGAGTGGTGAGTGAGTGGGAGGTGGGAGTGAGTGAGTGAGTGAGTGAGTGAGTGAGTGAGTGAGTGAGTGAGTGAGTGAGTGAGTGAGTGAGTGAGTGAGTGAGTGAGTGAGTGAGTGAGTGAGTGAGTGAGTGAGTGGTGGTGAGTGAGTGAGTGGTGGAGTGAGTGAGTGAGTGAGTGAGTGAGTGGTGGTGAGTGAGTGAGTGAGTGAGTGGAGGGGGTGGTGAGTGAGTGAGTGAGTGAGGAGTGAGTGAGTGAGTGAGTGAGTGAGTGAGTGAGTGAGTGGTGAGTGAGTGAGTGAGTGGTGGAGTGAGTGAGTGAGGTGGTGAGTGGTGAGTGAGTGAGTGGTGAGTGAGTGAGTGAGTGAGTGAGTGAGTGAGTGAGTGAGTGAGTGGTGAGTGAGTGAGTGGTGAGTGAGTGGTGAGTGAGTGAGTGGTGAGTGGTGAGTGAGTGAGTGAGTGAGTGAGTGAGTGAGTGAGTGAGTGAGTGAGTGAGTGAGTGGTGAGTGAGTGGTGAGTGGAGTGAGTGAGTGAGTGAGTGAGTGAGTGAGTGAGTGGAGGAGTGAGTGAGTGAGTGAGTAGTGAGTGAGTGAGTGAGTGAGTGAGTGAGTAGTGAGGGAGTGAGGAGTGAGTGAGTGGTGGGAGTGGTGAGTGAGTGGTGGAGTGAGTGAGTGAGTGAGTGAGTGAGTGAGTGGTGAGTGAGTGGTGGAGGAGGAGTGAGTGAGTGGTGAGTGAGTGGTGAGTGAGTGAGTGAGTGAGTGAGTGGAGTGAGTGAGTGAGTGAGTAGTGAGTGAGTGAGTGAGTGAGTGAGCAGAGTGAGTGAGTGAGTAGTGAGTGAGTGAGTGAGTGAGTGAGTGAGTGAGTGAGTGAGGTGAGTGAGTGAGTGAGTGTGAGTGAGTGAGTGTGAGTGTGAGTGAGTGGGAGTGGGTGAGTGAGTGAGTGAGTGAGTGGAGTGTGTGTGTGTGTGTGTGTGTGAGTGAGTGAGTGAGTGAGTGAGTGAGTGAGTGAGTGAGTGAGTGGTGAGTGGTGAGTGAGTGAGTGGTGAGTGAGTGAGTGAGTGAGTGAGTGAGTGAGTGAGTGAGTGAGTGAGTGAGAGAGAGTCTCTTTTCTTTCTGTTCTCCTTTGTGACAAAAAATCTGTTTCAGTTAGTCTTGCCACATGTTTATTGGTGTTATTTCTAAAAAATATATATTGTTCCTCTGGGATATTTTGCAATTTTGTGTTTTTATTTTCTAATAGGGCCGCAACTAACGATTATTTTCATTATCCATCAATCTGTTGATTATTTTCTCGATTAATCGGTTAGTTCTTTAAAAGGTCAGAAACATTTTCAGTTATTGTTTCCAAAGCACAAGATGCAATTTAAAATGTCTGTCTTTTCTCGACCAACAATCCACATCCCAAAGATACTGTATGCAGTTTACT